>JACYXH010000812.1:605717-815717 GCA_026745465.1 Lota lota | reverse complement strand
CTCTTTCTGTCTGTCTTCTTCCAGCATCACACAGTGTTTAGAGTCTTGGTCTATCTCTCACTGGATCGCTCTGTCTCTCTCCATCTCCCTCTTTATCTCTCTCTGTTCTTCTGTCGCTCCCTCTTTATCGCTCTCTCCGTCTGCCTCTCTCTCTGCCGCTTTCTGTCTCTCTCCCCGCTCTTTTCAATTGGACAGTGGGTGCTTATTGAGTGTGGGGAAAATAATGGCAGAGATGAAGAAAAGCGATGGCAAGAAGTGACAAAGTGGGTGATGGAGCAACAAGTCGGCCGATTCCACTGGAAGGGAATTTCTCATTTGGCGAGATCAATTCCTCACAGAACGCCCCACCCTCCCCCACCCTCCCCCCAGGGGCATTGTGTAGCTCTGTGGGCACATGGCAATCAGGAAGTGATGGCCGTAGGAAACCAATTCCCTCTTATTTACCACTGACAAAGTACATGTGTCTCGCGTAACATTTTTAATCTTGGTTTGAGCTAACGGAGCCTGATTGAAAATGAAAATGGACCCACAGACATACACTGGCACAAACACCAATGCATTGATACAAGCATGCACACACACACACACACACACACACACACACACACACACACACACACACACACTAAAGCATTCACCTTGCACACATACAAACACAAATGCATTAACACAACCATGCACTCATGCACTCACACACACACACACACACACACACACAAATGCATGCACATGCTCGCAGACAAATCCATACACACATAAGTACTCAAACCCATTGTGATACTTAGGATAAAATGTGTGTGTATGTCTTTGTGTGTATCTTTGTGAGTGGTAAACACACTGAAAGAAGAGAAACAAAGAGAGGGAGAGTAATTGACAGTTGTATTAAAAGGGGTACTTGGTGAGTTGGTCCATGTGTACCTTCCATTCACTGGCAGAGGACAACAGCTTTATATGGTATATATAATGGAGGCTAGCTTCATGGCCGTTCAATGGAGCAGAACTCTTCTAGCCAGTTGGTTTTGTGTACCTACCACCTTAAAGGGGAACTTCCCATGTGGGATGACAGAGTTGAAGCATTTTAGCCCTGTATTGATTTAGATGACATCTGACTTAAGTGCTGTGCTTGGCTATGCATGGGGATTATGTTAATCCTGGGAAAATCAAACAATTAATTTGCTTTTTTATGTTATTGTTCTTGCTTCTTTGGACTGTTCTCTGAAAATTATTCAAAGAGTTAATCTTAGTGCTTTGGCTTATTAAGTTTCCACATTTTCTGCAGTATTAAGAAAGCTCCTTCTCAGCCAGCTTGTACTGCCATCCCTTTCTCAAGCTCTGTGAGTAACTGTGTGTGTGTGTGTGTGTGTGTGTGTGTGTGTGTACATACCTATATGTGTTTGTGCGCGCTTGTCTGTGTGTACATGTCTGTGTGTGCATTTCTGTGTGTGAGTGTTTGTCTGTGCATGCATGAGTGTGTGTGTGTGTATGTGTGCGCATGTGTGTGTGTGTGTTTGCGTGTGTGTGTGTGTGCCCACCTGTGTCTGTCTGTGTGAATGTCTGTGAGCTTACTTGTGTGTGTGTGTGTGTGTGTGTGTGTGGGGGGGGGGGGGGGGGGGGGGTGGGGAGGTAATGCTTGAGAGGTTTTATTGTTCACTATCCTCTCGTCCTCCCCAGTGTTTAGTGAGGCTGGACAGGCTATGGTAATGATCCTCATTAGCCAGAAAGCTCGAATCACACACCAGAACTCACTCACATAAATCCATCTTTATTACTGCTGTTACTCCCGCTGCCTCTGCCTTCACGCCTTCTTCTCCACACTTTCATTTGACCCACTCCCCAAACCCCCTTTTTGGTTTATGTTTGCTATTTTGTGCATTTCTCCTGCGTTCATCTTCGATTTTCTTCAGTCTACCCCCCGACACACATGAACACATGCACACATGAACGCACGCATGCATACACAGACACACACACGCACACACACACACACACACACACACACATACACACACACACACACACACACACACATACACAGGAGACCTGACCTGTAAGACTCATCATCTCTTTCAACCTCTTCTTCAGACTAGTGATCCTTTAGGAGGGGCGTGGGAGTATCCGTGCACCTTCAGTGGTGCAAGTGCTGGTGAATGTGTGATTAGCTATGAGTGTGTATGTGTGTGTGTGTGTGTGTGTGTGTGTGTGTGGGTGTGCATGTGTGCGTGTGTGCCTTATGCGGGTGGACCCCTTCGACGATGAGAGAGAGCATCCTAGACCATCTTTTTGAGGAGTTGCTTCCTCTCTCTCGACAACAGAAGTGAAAAAGTAACATCATAAATAAATAAAGAAGAATAGAGTTCAGGTGCGGGGACCCCCCCTCCGGGCAGCCTGCGATCGGATGTTCAGATACACAAACAATTCTGCTCAGGAGACACCTTTCGCTGAGGGGTAAATATGCTCGGGCTCTGTTTGTACAACCACTGTGGTGCAGCGTTGCTGGGGCGCTGTGCTTGATGCTACGTGCTAGCTGGATGACTGACTAGGAGGGATGTGGGATGTGTGTGTGTGTGTGTGTGTGTGTGGGGGGGGGGGGGGGGGGGGGGGGGGGGGCAGGGTTCACCCACCAGGGTGGCTCTCCTTTGGCTGGATATCTTTCATATTATTTCTTATTTTTTTATACATGTTTATACATGAGCAGGAAAAAACAAAACCAGATCAGTGTTCCTCTGAACACCTCCAGTATACGAACACAATGCAAATGCAAAGCCTCAGCATTTTTTTTTATTTTGCTAGGCAATGCTATAGTGATGCTTATACATTGATCGATATCATCTAGGTTTCCTAAAAAACGAACACATTTGTTTTTTTAATATATTGATATAATTAAAGACCTGCATTTGAACATTAGCTACCACCTAACCTTTAGTACTACTACTACCACTACTTCTACCATTGCTAACATAACCAGGCTAATGTGAATACAAAAACACTGCTCCACTTAGAAACCCAGGTCACCATCTAATCAGGTTGCAATATGTGTGAATGAATGTTAAATTAAGCATGTCGTCTTCAGCTCAAACAAAATGCCTTTGTCATTCCAACCATATTCTGAGCAATTATAGGTACTTCACCTTGTCCCATTAGCATAATTATCTCAATACCTAAAACAGGTTTCTGCAAAGCATTTTTTGTTTTAATATTTTTATTTTAATGAAGACCGATGTTGGGTTGAAGCCAATCTCATTTATAAATATTTTCACTGATTACAGATACTAGTTCGGCTAAGGTGTTTTTTTTTTTTTTTTACCAATCAACTACACAAGCCCTTTCAGTAATTGATGGGATGTTCAGTAGAATTAGGTGCAAATAAGCATGTGAAAACTGTCTCTTTTGGCCTGGAACAAACACACTGTTCCTATAGTGTGATTTCAGCACCATGGACAGCAACCAGCCCTTCAGCGTTGTCAGCCTGCAGTCTGACTGCAGCTGTGTCATCTCCAGCTTATAAAGTCAGCCAATCAAGCTTAGGCATACAGAAAGAGATTTTCTTCCAGGCTGGAACAGAAGTTTGAGTATTGAGTATTTGATTGAATTTACCTTATTTTTCACAAAATTCAACATACATTTTCCCAGAAATTACAATGGTGTATTCAGTTGTAGAGGTCTCCAAAACAGAATTAAGTATACTCAAACTATAATAACGACACAAAAAATGAATAGCCTAATAATATCAAAAGCAACAAATAAGGTTGGCAATCTACAAAAGCAAACAAGCTATTTGATTAATTTTTCTCTTTTGCCAAAAGCCCATTCTAAAAATATGTTTTGTTATGGTTTCTAATCCAATTTAGGAAGCACATTTATGTTTATAGGTGAAATAATTAAATTTCAAGGGATTCAAATTAGAATTGTACTTCCCTGGCATCTTTTTACCACATTAGAACAAGGGATAAAGCCTTATTAGGAAGTAGTGACCCAACACCTCCACTCCTAACCCCTTTTCTACTTTTATTCGGCTTGGCAAATTTGGTCTCGAAGCCTACATTAGACACACACACACACACACACACACACACACACACACACACACACACACACACACACACACACACACACACACACACACACACACACACACACACACACACACACACATGCACTGCACTCTGCAGACCTTTCATTGATTTCTCTCAATCAATCCATATCCCTTTGGTGAGTGATGAGACACTTTTTCGACCTACTTTCACGGGGGTCTCGCCGCATGCACCAAAGTCGCCATAAAGAAAAAGTTAATTAGTTACTTTTCGGCCCGGCATACAATTCAGTTTCCTCTGCAGCAGAAATGGAAGCAGGGGCTCATAGCATGACATGTTATTTAACCCCTCTTGCTGGGCCATATGATGTGTGGCTATACAGTAGAGGAGATTACCTGTTTTACACCATCTTAAACTCTTGATCCCATCGCTGGCCCCCATTAAGTGTGAGATGAGACATTATACACATTACTGGGGTGATTGCTCTTCATCTTCATAATAGCAACAGAAAAAAACCTGGCTATGGTCATTATAACAAGAATTGACCGATCGGTGGCCATTTCACAAAACACAATAGCTGCCCTGACAATTTGGTCACTGCTCTAATGGGCTGCAGCAGAGTTGTTAAAACCTCCACACCTCTTCAGCAATCAGACGGGGGTGCTTTGTGTTGTTTCTTTATTTTTTCTTAGGGTTTAGATAACACTAACGGCCGGAGATTAAATGAGTTCCTGATGAGTGGATGGGTAGCTGGGGTCTAAGTACCGCTGGGCCGCTGATTACATTCACCCAATAATTAAGCAAACAGCATTGATTCCGTGCAGAGAAGTGGAGAAAGGGTGAGAGAATGTGTCACAGAGGGGGAAATGGAGAGAGAGATGGATAGATAGAGAGAGAGAGAAAATGGGAGAGCTAAGGAGAGAACGATAGAGAGGCAAAATGGGAGAGCAAGAAAGAGGGTGAGATACATAGATGGACAGAGTGAGAGAGCGAGAGACTCCATATATGGACTGGCTGTTTCTGTGCCCCCCTACTTCCTGTAAACCCTGCAGCAGTAGGCCAGTCAGATATATGTAATTTGGGAAATGAGCAGAAGTCAATTCCACTTAGACAGTGGGATGTGGGACACATCGATGTTCCATGACTCCTGTGCCTTTTATTTCCTTTTTTTTTCTTTGCCCCGGACATCCTCTGCATAATTGACACAAGGATAATTGGCACAGTAGGATATGTGGTAGTCTGTGTGTGTGGTATGCTAATTCTGGCTATAAATGTAATTATTTGGTTGGAAGAAAAATACAATCACTTCAATAGATAGCAGTGAAACTAAGTAAATCTGAATCTGGCTGCTGTTATGTTGCAAAAGTATAATCTTTGAATTATGTTAGTAATAATGATGAAACCCCATTTTGATTTGCCAAGTGTTTTTGAGGATAGTACAAATAAATGTAAAATACTGCAGAAGGTTTTTAGGAAGACAGAATGTTAAAAGGAAATTTAGTTAATCCAAAAATACACTCTCAGTGGACAGCGGATGGGTGATCATTGCAGTAACATATATGTGGATTGGAGTAACTGCCAACTTTTCAAGATGTTCTGTTCAAACTTGTCTCAACTGTAATGTGATATGTGTGGGTGCATTAAGTATACATTCGTTTTCATGAAAAAGATGTGATACATTTTGTAATCAAACAAAGGAGAAGGACAAGGTAAAAAGTGGTGATGTAATCTCACTTGTATGGTTTGGCAACATTCTTCTATTGTAGCGTGTCATAAAAGATGCAGATGTATTGGAAATCTTCTAAGGACTGACACGCTCTTCTGTTGTGCATCCGTGTATCTTGGTGTATTCTAGATATAGTACCTTCGACAACAATGTTGCGAAGAAGTATTCAGACTTAAGGGTCATAAGACAACTATTGACGGCCACAACAATAAATCAGTTGGAAAAGCAGCAAGACACCACAGTGATTCAGTTTCTGAACAATTTTGACTCAAAAGTCTTAAATCTCACCTAAAAGAACAAAACCCTTTCAAGGTACTGTTAGGAAACATTCATTTCTCTTGCTAGAAGCTTCTTCAGTTTCTTTACAAAGTAAACCGACAACAGCCAAGTAATTTACTCTTGCTGTTATCACTACGCATAGCAACAAGTTTTACTTTTCATTAATATTTGTCTGTTAACTGGTGTTATAATGGGCAATGTTTGTGTCTTATTCATCCTGGAAAGCACATCAGTATATACTAGGGACTCAAAAGAAACCCACCTCATTTCATTTTGTGTTTCTATTTGGATGCTAGCCTAGTTTAGTTGCAAACCTTACCGAAAGAAGCCTTTCAGATTGTGCACACTTTTAACATACCCCACGAAACCTCGCCACTGACCCCTTTTAGAGGTTAGTGTAGCGGTTAAAAGAAAAACCACCCACCCATTGATTGGGGGAAATCTTCTATGAAATGATTATGTTTCTTTTAACTGTATTGAATATGAACACATCTCTCCCACTGTTTCCCTCACGAGCACTATTGAATGGCTGGCTGGATCTTAGGGCCACGCTCTTTTGTCTGAAAGAGATGGTTGTTAACTCAACCAAAGGAGTCTGGCAATGTTAATATTTCGCATTACTGAAACTTCTCAATCCAAAGGGAACACACACAATGATCTATTCTTCCTCTCTCATTTTCTCCCATTTTATTTTCCTTTCTGTGTCTGCCTGTCTCTCTCTTGCTCGCCATCTCTGCTGGCCATTTTGTCCTCACACTCTTTTCCCATTCTCATTAACACAATAACCAAATGCAGAAAGTAGTGACAAAGTGCATATATTTGCAAATGCCGGACCCGTTTCTGCATGTGCGTGTTTTTGTTTTTTTGTCACAATTAACATTTAAAGAATACACTAGTCGCTAAAGGGTAGGCCAATTGGGATCTACTTTTGAAGCAGTTTCTGCCTCATTATACACTAACACTGGTCAGAGCTTATATCCAGCACCCCTCACCACACGTAGCTCAATGTGCTGCAGTTGGAAACAGCATGAGAACCCTAGGAGGTGCGTCCACAATGACTGTCCAACAGTGAATGATGGCTATCGATTTGGCTAATAATGCATTGTGGTCAAGACCTTGGGAGGGGAATAGAATGACATTTCCTCTGATTTGATTCAATTTCAGTGAAGGCCTGTGAGCATGTGTATGTATGTGTGCACCGGTTCTTCTCCTGACATTTTTTCTGGGTTTCATAAGACTGTTGCTTCTGTTCCACACAATCAAGTATAAAGGCTTTTGTTGTTTAACTTTTTCTTTTAATGATTCCTATATTTAGTCTAAAGCCATGCAAGAGTAGAGCTAATGCCACCTACATATTCATCAAGCTTTTTTTATTATTCTAAATACACACACACCACAATGACTTCGGCAATGTTGATTGGTTTTAAAAGCTTTTAAATCCTAAATCAAACAAATAGCAATTGGGGCGCCCAACATAACTTTTAATAGAAAAAACAACAATAAATGCATGTAAGGGGAACACTGCACAAACATACAAATGTGTGTGTCTGTGTGTGTGTGTTGACTTATAATGGCTGAGATTGACGATCAGTTGGGGATTTGCGATTGTAGTGCACCATAATACACACACATAACTTTGCTTAGCACAACAAACTAACTACTTTTTTTATTTACAATCTACAATTATACTATTTGTTTTAAGCAGATGTATTAATCCAAAGCAATATACAGTGAACTTTGAGGAGCAGATGTATATCGTTTTTTCGAAGCAGGAAGGGATCTTGAGAATACTTGCATGTTAGGCAGCAGACATTGGAGATATAATCCAGGACCTTTTTTGCTGGTAGTTGAAAACCCTGGCCACTACACCATCCCGCTGAGTAAGGTATTTTGGCGATTAAAGCCATCGGGTGTTAAATATACTTTTGTTTTGATCAGCTTGGCGCGTGCTGATGCATTCCACGCCTGCTGAGGGACTTTGACTTTGCTCAAATGAAGCAGCCAGCAAACACCATTTCTCTTCGCTTCACACTGACTCCCTGTTTTGTTTGCTCGCCTATTGTCTCACAGACTATGTGAACTTGTTGGAAAAGCCTGGGATTAGTTGTCATGCCAAAGAAAAAAAGGCGAAGAAAAGAAAGGAGGACTGTTTTCAGTGATAAGGCAGGGGACCATCGGTGCTATGTAACCACGCTGCCATCAAAGTGTCTCTCTCTCTGTCTCTCCCAACACCCCCCCACCCCCTTGTGGGGGGGAGGGGAATGCTTTACCGGGGTCTTGGTAAATTTAATTAGGCCAGCCTGCCATAGTTAAGATAAAAGATGCCCCCCCAAAAAGCAACAACAACAACAACAATAAGAACCCACCAGTTGTCATCGTAAGCTTAGACGTGAACAATAGGCACAGCCAGCGAGAGCCACAGACCAAGACAATAAGACGATGTGGTTAATTAGCCAGAGTGTGCACTTATTTTTTTTAATTAGCGACTTGAGCTGTGCTGGGACTGGAAGACAATAGACAACAGGCCCTTGTCTCCAGTGGGATGTTACAGTAGGCTTTGTAGCGGTGCAGTGTGGTGCCTCTGTGATAGGCCTGGAAATGCATGGGAAACATCAGCTGCTTTGAATGCAGCAACACTGACCGCGGACCACACACACACGCATACACATACACATACTCACACACATATGCACACGCGCACATACACACACACACACACACACACACACACACACACACACACACACACACACACACACACACAAACACACACACTCACACTGCATACAAAAGCACACAAAAATACAGTGGATGCAAGGTAATAAATTGAAATGCTGAATTGGTGGATTTTCACCACAATGGGATGTTAATAGTGTCTTTGCAAAGAAAAAGACACACAAGGCTTAATAGAAATATACACATGGACATTTAACCTGGTACACAGTACAAAGTAATTACAGTCACTTCGTTTGTGACTGTCTCTACATCTTCCATAAACCCCCACACAAATTCAAATACAGCTTTAATGCAAACATAAATCATAAATCATAATTTCATCCATAAATGGCAGTGAGATTCTTTGTGGAACTATTGCCTATTTCTAGCATACGGTACGTTGCTTATTATTCACATCATTATGACATTCACCGCAGGGTTCACAGTGGTCTAAAATATATTCCATATTGACATGCCGTTAAACACTTGAGGCTCCTGCGTGTGAGCGCGGCCGCGATGTACATCACGTCCGGGGAGCGCAGCAGAGCAGTGCACCGGGAAGCAAATTAGATCAATGTTTCTTTTTCCCCGTTTTTATTCTACCAACGAATTTCCAAATGGCATGCAGGAAACATATTAAAGCAGCCATGCTTGAAATTGGGAGGAATGGCGTATTAATATGAAAACATGGAGGATTCTGTGGGTACCTTGTGTTAACTTTCCATTGTCCTGTATGCACTCCACTCTGCATCCGGTGTGAGGTGATAAAACTCAGGCATCTGCATACTCTCTCGCTCCTCTCTCTACTCTCCACTCACACACACACACACACACACACACACACACACACACACACACACAGGCACGCACGCAAACACGCTTGCATGTGGGCACACACAAACACACACACACACACACACAGAAAGACACACATAAGTGTGATAACACTTAAACTTAGTGCCACATTCATAAGTATTCACTCACCCACACCCCCTTTCCCTGATGCTCTCTCTCTCTCTCGCTCTCTCTCTCTCTCTCTCTCTCTCTCTCTCTCTCTCTCTCTCTCTCTCCACTTCACTACACTTCACTACACTTAAAGCTAATTCAGCGGATCACCTGACTGCAATTTTCAATATAACAACACAAAGGTGCACTGAGGGTCGTATGAAAGCCATTGCCGTGGCAGTATGGACAATGATGAGAAGAAGAGTAGTGTGTGTGTGTGTATGTGTGTGTGTGTACCTGAGGCTGTGTGTGTGTGTGTGTGTGTGTGTCTTGCTTTCTCTTTTTAATGCATTGTAACAGCCAACATTTGAACAAAAGAACAGTGTAAAGTCTGCTCCCCTTTAGTAACAATAAGGGTATGCTTTATATTCGCCTCATCCGATTTACCAAGCGCTCTGCAGTCTCTGACAGTTTTACATGCACCTTCTGTCCAAGATGTACAGCCAAATGCTCCTCCTATATCGTATCTCTGTGTCTATGAGGCGGTGTCAACAAGGACTTAATTCAATAAACTTTTAAGATGAAGAGAAGTAATATAACATGTCTACTGTACAATAAACTTAACACTGTCTTTGTGATATCATATTTTTAGATTTGAGATCAGCCAATCCCATTTAGATTTGGTTTGCTCCGGCTTACTCTGTATTACTGGTGCCCGAATGGAAGTTTCGATTTTTACAGTGGGTTGTTCTATAATTATGTTTTTCGAACTCCTGTGCCTGGTGTAGTCAGATGGAACAGGTTATTTCCTCCCTAATTTATTCTGCAGTATTTTAAAGAAATTACCACTGATGTAAAAACTCACCAACCGTATTAATTTGAAAAGGAAAGAGAAAAGTAACAAGATGGCCACTACATTTTAGAAAACATTGCTGTTGCCATGTTGCCTGTCAGTGTGCTATTATGTTGCTATTCGGTGCATACTTTATTTTGATTATAATGATATGCTCTTCAAACAGATATTGCTGATTAAATACAACCCAATCTGTTGATGCCATTCTAAAAAGAAAAACTAATTGAATACATTCACCTCCACCAACTCTTGATGGTCAACGGTCTGTGTGCATTCACTTGACTCTGCCCTCCTTTTTATTTGCACATCATCGCCACACTTCTCTCCTTCAGGGACATTGCATTGCTCCCCCATCCCCTCCCTGCTCTTCTCTCTCATAGATATATTTTACATGCCAGTGTCCCATTGCACTCGCACTGCCATGTCAACTTGTAAAGCCTTTCAAGGCTTTCAAAGCTTTTAAAACCAATCAACATTGCTGAAGTCATTGTGGTGTGTGTGTATACAAATTTATGAGTGTGTTTGTATGTTTAATTTGCATTAAATAAAAACTTGAATTGAGTTTGCATCTTCAATGATCCAAATATGAAACGTTAAAAAGGCCTTATTTTGGTGAGAGAATGACCTTGTTGCGCTACACTGTTAAGTGGTGAGATAATTGAAGAGCACATAAAACCCTTTCCACCGTCCCTTAATAATGATTATCAACTTTAAAAGTGCTGCGTTTGAACATGATCTAATTTGAATCTCACCCCTATCTTTAAAACCAAATGATGCTTTGTTTCTTTGAGGCAACACACAACGCAGCACACAATGCACAATGCACAGCACACAAGCCTTACTCATAGTTACTAAAAGCAACTTGAAAAGATCTTCAATCATTGTTGAGAATACTAATGACCCTGTTCTTTTGTACTGTCTGGTGATTTGCTACTACTAAGTCACAAATACAGTATCTGTCTCTCTCTCTCTCTGTTCTGTTTGATTATCTCTCTCCCTCCTCTCACTCACTCCTCTCACTCGCTATCTCTCTCTCTCTCTTTGATTCTCTCTCTCTTTTGTCTGTGTTCCTGCAGCTTTAACTGTGGTCTACCTTTCTCTTTCCCTCTCACTACTTCTATTCTCTTCCTTACCTACCACAGAGGGGCTTGAAGGGAAGAGGCATGGCACAAAAAAAGTAAGGTAGAATGACAGACAGACAGACAGACAGATAGACAGAAAGAAAGGCAGATAGAGGGACAGACGGACAGATTGACAGATCCCTGGCAGCAGACACACAGCAGGCAGAGCTGAGCCATCTGACATTTATACAAAGTAAAGGAGCGTTGTTTTTTCCTGATGACAAGTGGCTGTCGGCTAGTACCTTGACTGAACCCAAGCCTCCATTCACAGCACCGTGTGTTGATATTTCAGGGCTTTGTCTGTCTGGTGCAGCGGGGTGAGCTGGCGAATCAGTAATCTTACGACAATGGAGGCCTGCGATGTGTGTATGTATATGTATGTGTGCGTGTGTAGGTGGGTGGGTGGGGGGGGGGGGGGGGGGGGGGGGGCGATAGGTAAAGTTCACAGGGTTTGTAATGTTCCTTCTTTACAGAAACCTGGTGTCGAGTCATCCTGTTATTCTCTGTTTGTTTCGCTAATGCTCTCTGTTGCTTTCTGCTTGCCCGCCTGTCTATCTGTCCGTCTGTCTGCCTGTCTGGCTAGCTGGCTGCGCGCCTTTTCTCTGATTCTGTCTCTGTGTCTATCTGTGTTTATCTTGTCTCTCTTATAAGCCCATGGCTTGTCCAGAAGTGTCCAGTGCCAGACATAATTGAAAAAGGACAAAACAGTGAACCCCTTGTTCACTGTTCTGTAACACTCAATTCCTTTGGTCTGTGGCCCTGGTTTTGTCTGTGTGTGGGTGACTGAGTTTGCGTATGCGTGTGTGCGTGCCCGTGTGTGTGTGTCTATGTATGTCTGGCCAAATTGGGTACAGTGAGAGGATTGTGTGTGCATCTTTATGTGTGGGTGCTAATAACAAAATTGTCTATGTCCTAATTTCTATTTAGCTTAGAGGCGTTGTTTCCAGTCTATAGACAATTCAAAGAAACGATCAATACCAATGTTTGTGTGTGTGTGTTTGTGTATGTGTGTGTGTGTGTGTCCCTCCCTCAGGGAGGACACTGTTCTTGTTTTAATTGGCAGACATTAGGGTTTGGAAACAGGGGCTGCCATGTCATGGAAACAACTGCAGGGCCACATACTGTTAGACAATCAACACGTGACGCGATGGAGGACTGATAGTGAGACATTAGGTGATACTCTGCTGATGTGTTAGTAACAAGCTTCCTAAGTGGATCCCAAGTCTAACAGAACAACAGTTTTCCATCAGCCGAGTTCATTTTCTTAACATTATTCCTTTTTCAGTTGTTTTTCTAATCTACTCCCCAAGTCAACTCAGTTTATCTAAAGCTTTATGCCAGATGCCAAATAAACACATAAATAAATAGCTATGTATATATTTTGAGCTTTACAGCCAAAGCATGTTCCCTTTTTTCATGTATATGAAAAATATGTGCCTTGGGTACAGCCAAAAATAATTCTGAACTTCAAAAACTGGCTGCTTCATTCGTTGCTTGTTTGGTGGGTAACCTCAGTTCAGTGTCCCAGACGCAGGTTATTTTGTGTGAGGTTTTTTCTTGCCTTCAACAACAGCCATCAAGGTGCCCTCAAGCAATTTGCTTCAGCAGAGAACCTTCTCACCGCTGTGGCTCCTCAGAGGTATGAAAGTGTATTAAAGTGCACCAACGTGAACCTGGACGTGTCTGCCAAAAAGTGAACCTCTTGCCAGAACAAGCAAATAAATATGAAATATAAATGTACAGCGTGTCCCTACACATAACACATAAGGTGCTGTAACTATACCTCTCTTTTCTCATAAAATATGTAAGGTAATGTGTGTCGTATAAAAAGTGATGATTCTTTCGTCTAAATGCGCATGGGTTCACATCTCAGTTATGAGGTTAAAACTCAGGAGGAAAAGTAAAACAAACCAAACTGCAGCCCTGTCAACATAAGCAAGTAGACAGAAAACACAAATGAGTCACATATTTATTTGTGCTTTTGCAGAATATAGCCCCCAGGATACATTTATCCATAAGGTGAAGTCGTAGTGTGGGAATCGGGTGGAGATGGTGCAGGAGGTGGAGGTTATTTTAAGGGTATAAAGAGAGCCTCATCGTGTGTCTCGTGTGTCTCTTTGAGGCTTCGGGCGAAAATGGGAAGTTTATTTATAAACAAAGCCCAACCTGTTATACTTTATATAACAGTGTATGACATGGGCTGTGAATTCATTCTACATAAAGATGTGGAAATCACACACACACATGCACGCACAGAGAGTAAAGGCTTTGTTGGGGATTGAGGTTGAGTTCTCTGTAACAGGACAGTGCTCCTCCTGGCTTGGACAGGACTAGAGAGCAGAATCTCGTACAAGACGAGAACACAGAATCACATTCTGGGGATAAACCAATCAGTGAGCCTGGGTCCGGCAGCATTCCCCCCACCACCAACACCACCACTACCACCAGCCCCCCTCCACCACCACCACCACCACCACCACCACCACCACCACCACCACCACCACCACCACCACCGGTAAACCACCACCACCCGACCACCACCACCATCACCTCTGCTAACAACCCCTCCCCCTCTCCCCGAGGCCGAAAGAACTCGGAAGCACATGGTGGGCTGACTGACAGCTATGGAAATTCCCTTCCAAATACACACAGACACACAGGCACATACGTACACACACACACACACACACACACACACTCTCACACACACACACTCTCACACACACAAACACACACACTCACACACACACACACACACACACACACACACACACACTATCGGGAATGGAATCACTCCAGACCCCCTCACGGTTGTTGTAAAGAGAGAGGGAGAGAAAGACACACACACACACACACACACACACACACCCCATTCCCCATCACCATCATAGTACAGAGAGACAGACAGACAGACAGACAGACACAGACACACACACACACACACAGACACACACACAGACACACACACAGACACACACCAACACACCCACACACCCACCGGTGGGACACACATTTCACAGGCTGTTTTTGAAATGTTATTAACCAGATCAGAGCTTCTCGGCACGCCAGAAATCTCTGGCGCTTCTGACATAATTGTCTTTTGTGGCCTCACCTACCTCTGACACCCTACCTCCTCCTCCTCCTCTTCCTCTTTATTTCTTAGTAAGCCTTAGTATTCGTCCAATACATTTTCCCTCTCAATGGATAATTGCCATTTTATTATGATAAGTCATTTTTTCCATTGGTTCAGAATTACCTCCTTTTTTAATGGAGCAAATAAACGACGTTGATTATTATGCAATGGTCATTTTGTATTTATTTGGGTTCTATCCACGTGACAAATGATTGCTTTTATTCATGACTCATGCCTATGATATAACCAAATGAAAAAAAATCGGAGGCATTCTTTCAAGCAACACTCCCCAACATGCTTACAATTTTAATGGTTTGTGTGTATTCGGTTATAAACAAAAATGTGTTACTGGTTGCATACCAAATATCAGTGTAGCTCCAGTTGAATAATTTCATACTATTAAATAACCATTATAGTTTGTTGACATTCATTGCGTACGTGGGTGTAAAATTAAGATACTAATAGTTTGCTTTTCTAACTGCACACAGTGATCCACACTTGACAGACAGCTTACATACCTAAACACATCTTGGGCCGATGTTTCAATGCAGGGGCAAAAACAACCGTTTAGGGATGAGCAGGTGACGGCGCTCCAAATGTCAGGACCCACGAAACAACAGATCCTTGTTGGTCCCCTGTTGATAGTGTTGCCATAGGAACGGCTATCCATGTATTTGTGTGTGTGTGTAAGTGAGTGAGTGAGTGAGAGAGAGAGAGAGAGAGAGAGAGAGAGAGAGAGAGAATGAGAGAGAGAGGGGGAGACGTTTAAATGGGGTTTGGTGGCAAGATCAGTCGTATTTAGTGTTGCGAACCACACAGAAACCCCACACGCCATGATCTAGCCTGAACGGAAATTCAATCTATGTACACAATCTCCTAGGAACAAAAATTCTATCCATAAATTGAATTCATCCGACACTTGTTAACACTGCCCTGCCCTTGGCCAAAGCCATGTGATTTCCACAAGATATAGAAAACGTGGTACTGGAGCTGGATAAATTGCCAATTTCCTGACAATAACATTGCAAAATTAAACTGAAATATATCAAAGGTTCCTGCAGGTTTGATCACATGCCTTTTATTTGGTTCTGGAGATGTTAGGAATAAGATGCAGGTTCTGTATAAAATACTAAACCGTGTGGTACCTTCATATTTATCTATTGCTATTGTTCTTCATGTATCATCTTTATACCTCACCTTTCAAAATGAGAGCTTCTTGGCTTTCACCAAGGCTAACAGTAATAGCTTAGCCGCACATTGTGGCAATGCTTCTCCTGTTGTTAGATACTCAAAGTAGTTAGATGGATTTTTGAATCAAGACTTACACTTCTATTGTACAGCCAAGTAGCCCGGCAATTGATCCCCTGATTTTTATCCTTAGTGGCTACTGAGCGTCTCCCCTGACCGCTATTTCCATGACACCATTTCAACAACCACACTCGGTGGCGTCGGTGGAGAACACAAAACAGAACATGAGTTAAAAGGAAGGCTATGTTGCAGCTATGGCGTAGCAAAGCGAACGCTGCCAAGTCATCGCTCCACATCCAACTGGCGCACATCCGTAGGCAGGCCTGTACAGAATCACTATCGGATATCGCATGCTCCCCCCTCCCTCCCCTCGCCTAACTCTCTCCCTTTCTGTCCCTGTCTCTCTGCCCCACTCTTCCTCCCGCCATAGCTCTCCCTCTCTCTCCCTCTCTCTCTCCCCATCAACCACTCTCTTCTGTCTCTGTCTCTGTCTTTCTCTTTCTCTTTCTCTTTCTCTTTCTCTTTCTCTTTCTCTTTCTCTTTCTTTCTCTTTCTCTTTCTCTGTCTCCACCCCTCTCTCTGTCTCTCTCTTTGTTTCTCCATCTCTCTCCATCTCTATCTATGTGCCCCCCTCTCTCTCTTTCTCTCTCTGTCTGTCTCTGCTCCCTCTCTTCTGCTCCATCCCTCTCCATTTCAGTACCCTCTCTGATCCAAGGCTCTCAGTAAAGCACTCCTACCACCATCACCATCACCACCATCACCATCACCACCACCACCACCACCACCACCACCACCTCCTACCTGTGCTGCTGCTGCAGGGTCAGTAGATAGAGCAGCCTGACTCCCCAGTCGTCTCGGAGCAGCAGAGATCAAAAGGCGGAGGGTTAAGTAGGGGGCGGTTGAAGACCACCAGGGGACTGGTAATGGAGCTGATTCCAGTGCAGTGGTCAAGGTTGCGGGTAGGAGACAGTTGGACGCTGCTACCTGGAGCACTCAGCTCCAGGTAGCAGGTTTGTCCTTTTCAATCTGCTGCTTCCAACCACTGAGCCCTTATAAAAGAATGAATGCGTTCAAATGAGATGGAGAAAAAGGTTTGTATTGAAGCCTTGAGTTTTCTTGGTGCTGTGCAACTAGACTTGATTGTGTTCATAATGGAAGGTGATGGTTGCTACATGGAGTGACATGCAGGGCTTTTACTTGCTTCTATTTATATCACACATTTCTTTTCCCATTAACATTGCACCTGTTTGGCTCCGCGTTGAGAACACCTGCAGTGTTCAAAGTGTCCAGTATCAAAAGTATCAAATGGGTTTTTCTCCTTCTTACTTTGGTTCTTCTTAGTCCATGATGTCCACCTTACTATACACTTGCTTCCAACAGATGGAGAAAATCATCATATATTTATTTATTTACATTTTCTGGCATGGTCATGCTAATGTTATTACGCAGCGCTGGGCGGCAGGCTTCAGAAGCTGAACCGCGGCCTCTGTTTGGACACGGCGCCCTGTCTGTTTAGGACATCTTGGGCGCCGGTGTCAATTCCGGCTGACAAATGGGCTTGGGCTGGCGCTCAATTATGCTGTCCTCTTGCTGCACCGGTGAATCATCCCATTCTGCCACAACGCCTCGGGGGGAGAGGGGAGGGAGCAGATGCCAAAGAGATAAAAAGGAGGAGATTATGTGTATGTTTGTGTGTTTGTTTGTTTGTGTGCGTGTGTGTTTGTGTGTGTATATGGTGCGTCTGTGTGTATGAATGTCTTTGTGTGTGTGTGTGTGGGGGGGGGGGGGGGTATCTGTATGTGTGTGTGTCTGTGTCTGTGTGTGTGTGTGTGTTGTACTTTTGTGCATGAGGCTGGTTTTTCTTTAGTCACCGCCTACAACAGGCGAAGCAGTGAAATCTGACAGTGGAAGATGGACGGTGTCACCGGCGTGAGTTCAGCTGAGGGCTGACATCAGGTGGCACAGGGAAGTTGGTTGTATTGATCTGAAAGGGTCCATATTTGACCACCAGGTGTGATGTTGATTAGCTGTTACAAGCCATTTCAAGATCCACCCTATAGGGCTTGTACACCGTACAGTACATGACCACAATCCATTTTGGAAGCATAGAAGCACTGGAGCGTTATTATGTTAGTAGTAATGATTTTTGGTCATTGTTTTGTAATCGTGAAATGGTTTGTCCTTATGGGGAGTCATTGTTGTGTTCGAAACTGCCACAGCGGTGCTCATGCGGGGTGTGGCAGAACAAAGTTGTCATTAGCCTAGGTTACGGTATATTTACGTTGATTTAGGATTTTACAGCACTGCAACTCTCTTTTATCGAATATAGCCGACAAAAATCCTATGATGCATTCTGATGTACAAGCCCAATGGTGACATCACCCGCCTGAGTGCCAGATGTATGATGGATAGATCAGCCTTTAGTCCACTGGCTAGTCTGGTAGGCTGATCCATCACACATCTGGGTGGACACTCCCAAATGTGATGTCACTGTAGTGTCGATTTTTAAATGGCATGCAATGGCTAATCAACATAAACAAAAATAGGGGCCCTTTATATGAATTTACTTGAAATACGATATGATATGTATACGTACACATAATGCATTATTGCATGTGTGTGGTGGGGGTGTATTCTTCATAGAACCAAGTCATTCAAACTGGTTGTAATATGCAGGATATGAATCATTTGAAGTAAAGCACTATTTTGATAGCTCCTAAGTCCATTAATCTACACCTGACCATTCTCATGGAGAAGATAACAGGGGTCATTAAACTCTCCTTGTCACTGTTTTATGAGGTACGCCTCCTTGAAGCAGACCAAACCCACTAAAAACGTACTCGTCTTTGAAAAGTCAAACAAAGAGGAAATCATGATAAAAAAAAGTAATTATAGCGATGGTTCAACTTGCCTTTTGTTTAACGAACTCTGCATTCGTACAAGTTTGCAAACTTTATGACGTGAAGGCGGTGGGGGGTGGGGGTTCATCGCAGTTCATGACGATTTTTATGTAAATGAATAACTGTAGTGTGAGAGCGAGGGGGAAGGCCGAGAGTGGGTTCATTCATGAGCCTACAGAGTCTACAGAGCTACAACCCAGTCCCTTTTAATGGCCGCCAGCGCTAAATCCAGCCCTGCCAAGCGGCCGACTCCCGTCCCCAAGTCACGGCCAGCGTGGACGGGCGGCGTCCAGGAAGGGAGAGCCAGACCGCCGTCGGCTTTTTCATTTTCAACGCCAGCCAAAAGCTGCCACCTTAATAGAGTTAGGGCCTTGATCACGCTACCGCGTTCGACAAAGACGCAGAACAAATCCACGGAACCCCCGAGAGATCACCCAGACGGCCATGGGTGCTGGGGACCCCTAAGAAGCAGTCCAGAGGCTCCATCTCTCTGCTAGGCCACTGCCAAGGTCTCTCTCTCTCTCTCTCTCTCTCTCTCTCTCTCTCTCGCTCCCTCTCTCCCTCTGTCTGTTTAGAGAACAGTGTTACTACCTCTCTCTCTCTCTGTCTGGAGAACAGTGTTTCCCTCCCATTTTTCTCCCTCCCTCCCTCTCTCTCCCCCCCCCTCTCTCTCTCTGGCTATCTTGGAAACAAAATAACGGGTGTAGATTCAAACCTTTTCTTTCTGATTGAGCACTTCAGAACCTCTCAAATACACACACACACACACACACACCCACACACACACACACACACACCCACACCCACACACACACACACACACACAAACACACACACCCACACACCCACACACCCACACACCCACACACTCACACAAACACACACACACTCAAACACACAAACACACACACACAGAGTGGAGAAAAAGTTTTTTTTTATTGTTGTTTGTCTCCTAAAAACATCTGCAATTGTTCCAAATTGTTTCCTGTAGAGTCAAGACAAATGTCTCCAGTAAGTGATTTTGCTTAGGTCATTATGAGACATGTGCTGGCACATACAAGCCATCAAGTATAAATATATGCAATTCTATATTTCTATGAATGTGGCATAGTATAACATGATGTATGACATCAGATTATTTGCTTAAACTTTACAGCCTATTCTAAATGGCACATAATTATGGTTTGAATGCAAGACTGTGAACATTATCAAGGATTGTAGACTGGTTTCATAAACCCATCGGGGGAACCAAATGTAAGCTGCAACCTTTGCATCTTGAATGCAAAGTCTAATAATTCAGTTCATTATCTAAATTATTTGTCAAGTCTGGTTGGGTTATAAGATATAGAAAGTAGTATTTAATAAACCAACACTGCACCACTGATCATAAATAACTGCAATAATTCAGATGTGTTTTCCCTGTGGCTGACATACCCTTGATATACAATACATATATATATATATATATATATATATATATATATAGCTGTTTCTCTCGCTGTATAAGCCTCTTTTTAATGGGCATGTATTTCGCGTGTCTTTTTGTTATGGCTATTTCACCACACAAGATGGTGCGGGAAACATTTTGGGTTTTCATGACTGAAAATCCCATTATATTTACATAATATATATACAAATGTATTATATTGCAGGAGTATAAAAGTTCTCAGCATTCACAATTTACACATTTAGTCTGAGAGATGTGTTTAATAAGCCTTTACACATGTCAAAAATGCAGTGTAAATATTGAAATAAGAAAATGTAATTGCTGTGGTTTACAAATTACGTTGATAAAGAGTGTAGCTTCATTACCAGTAGGCCAAAGCCGTGTATATGAATAGAATATCTGAAAACCAAGCGCTGCATGTCTGCTTCTTGAAAAGATAGAGGGGGAGCATCCTCGATGGGAACTGTAGAACAAAGACCAGCCCTGGAGTGGGGGCAGAACTTTGACTCCTTATTGTTATTCTGTCAAATCATCAGTGCTAAACGCACAGAAAAATAGACAACTTGGCATGCCAGGGAACCAAGACTTGAATAATGTTATGGTAAAAAAAAATGTTTAATAGGCTTAATATTAGTAATACAGGCTAAAACATGTAAAGTGTCTTGCACATTTAACTTTAGTTTGAACTCATTTTGGCTGAGCCTATGTGAACAAAATGAATAAGCCAATGAACAATTGTTACTTTTTTAAATGAAGTTTATTGTTACTTGCTCGTTAATCTTCTGCCTGGGCCCTTTCAAAGTATATGAAGATAAATAATTACGTAGGCCAAACCTTGATGTTATTATGGGTTGACCCTATTAATATTTATTACTATTCATCTATCTTAATGCACTTTCATCAGGCTGATGCAATGAATGTGAAATATATCTGCCAGTATTATTGGAAAATTTGTATTTTATTTATTTTTGCTCCACTCATAAACTAGATTAATGCAGCCCTTCAATGAACCACCTGCTCCAACTCTGACTACAACCTTTGGGGTTAGGGTAAAAATACAAATAAAACCTCGGCCTAGCACCTGGTATCTAGCTAAATATGCCCCAAAAGGTGCAACAGTAAATTCCCTTGTTCGACTTGGTTACCCACACAAGCTTAGGCTAGACAGGCTCCTGGGATACTGTAAATCACTCTTAAAGCTCTACAGACGACGCTGTTGTTGACGAAAGAAGATTTACATATCTGCTCATTTTAACGGCGCTAAACACGTCCCCCCCCCCCCCTTCTCCTCCTCCTCCTCTCCACTTCTCGATCATGTGATTAATGACAAGGTCAATGGAAACAAAAGAGAGCGGCGCTCCAGCTACTCGGCTCCATCATTGATTAGAGCGGTTTTCATACTCGTTCATTTATCAAGACCAGACGCAAGCCTGGGCTGGCTTGGACCACTGCCTGCCATGATGCTAAAGGCGGTTGTGGTGGTAGTAGTGGTGGTGGGGTTTCAAATTAATATAATGGACTTGCTGGTGGGGTTTTTTCCCCTGCGTTGACCATAACACACTCATTTATATGGTGATTTGCCATCTATCAGCATTGCAGCACACCGGCGTTGACCCATAAATCCTTAAGGGTCACTCTGCGCAGAGTTACAAATCATGCTATTATTTATTTATTTTATTTTGCCCCTGAACAGGGAACACAACACTGAGTGTTTTGACATTGAATATTGAGATGGTTTGAGCGTGAGGGGGATGTAAGTTGTAATGATAGAGTGTTGTAATAGTCTGATGAGATCACCTGGCTCAGAGAAAAAACAATCAACAAAACACCATGATTGGACGGTTGCATGTGCTGTTAAGCAGACAGTTGGTAACATCCTGTTAGCCATTCTTCCCTTTTCCACTCTATCATCGGTGCGATTGGTATTTTACTCAACAGGGATGAGCCACAGGAAAAAGCCTAAATGGGCTGCCACTGTGTTCTAAGTATTGTAGGAAGATTGCACCAAATGACACCATGCAGTGATAAAATGCCTATTATTAATATTATAATAATATTACACCTTTCTCGATACCAAGATATGAAACAGAGAGTTTCCTATCAGGTTCTTAATCTGTTGGGACATGAACACAATAAATGTAAAGTAGGAGCTACAATGTGTACACTGGTTTAAATAGTGTTTCAGCATCTATCTGTTACCTAGCACCAAATTTAAAATGACACTCGGCAGCACCAGACGAACCTGAAGAATGATTGAGCCCTCTCCATGAAGAGTGTTATGCTACTCTGTAGTGCTGAGCTGGATAACGTGTAATGAGTGTGCCAAGACAAAGTGAGCACTACACCCACAGCATTTTTCTATTGTGGTTGAGTGAATTTTGCCCTGATCTTAAGATACTCTTTCTCCCTCAGAGACAAAAAGACACAAAAAACGTTTCCAATAAAGAAAACCCTGCAGTTTCTGGGGGGTTTATGAAGGTGTAAATAATAAGTTACAATGTGCTCCATCCCTTACCATTTAGGACACTGCAATACGTGTAAAAGCAGCTCAATACTACATATTGGGGGACTGTTCTCTTTGAAAGTGTATTAGAGGTTTATTTGTGTGCTCATTGAATAAATATATAAAACATATATAATGCAATTATAAATATGCTAATTCTTAAGGTGGGAGTGATGCAATAAACATCCAGTGCTTAAATTACTTTTTAAAAGGAAGCAGCTGTGCAATATGTGAATATTCCTGCTGAGAGAACAGCATCTCAAAGTAAAAGTCCCCCTGTAGAGGTCTCAACAGCTGTCGTGCTGTTAAGAGAAAGCCTTGTCCACTAGGACCATTCATTACTAAAACAGACATCACTGTGACACACAAAACGACCCTTTTGTGCCCAGCTTTTATTTTTTATTTTTTTATTTTGATCCCTCACCATCTTTCTGTGTGTACTGTGTGTGTGTGTGTTTGTGTCGGTGTGTGTGTGTGTGTGTGTGTGTGTGTGTGTGTCGGCGTGTGAGTGTGTGTGAGTCAGTTGTTATAGTGGAAATGGAGATCCACTCGTTCACCAACAGATGGAAAGAGACGCAGGACACTGTGCAAGGTCATAGTTGGCCAGCCGTGACGAAGCACGCTTGTTGTAAGTAATAGGAGCTATGACCTTTGATAGGATCTGGATGGAGGGGGGGCGTCAGCTGTGTGGACCCAATGTTCAGCTGAGAGAAATACGAACAAAAAACACACAAAAACAAACAGTCGATTGATTTGGTCATCGTCGTTTCATCAGTCAGTCAGTCTGTCTGTTTAGCAATTTTTTTGCTTCCATCACGTCCATCTATCTGTCAATGTGTGTGTGTGTCTGTGTGTTTGCGTGAGTGTGTCTGTATGTTTGTGTGTGTGAGTGTGTCTGTGCGTTCTTTGTGTGTGTGTGTGTGTGTCTGTATGATATTGTGTGTGTGTGTGTGTGTGTGTGTGTCTGTATGATATTGTGTGTGTGTGTGCACGCATGTGTGTGTGTATGTTTTTTTGTGTGTGTGTGTGTTTTGCTATTGGATACTCACCCTACAAGGTCACTTTTTATGACGAGTCAAACAGTGGGATTGATTTATTACTATAATAATATTTATACTATTATGTGAGCCAGGGCATTTTCATTGTGTTGTTTACTGTCCATTGTTTTGTGTATATCATTCTCAAGGTGCGAGGGATCATTTATATCACATGTTATCTTATTTCATCGCTCTGATTCATGGTATTTTTGTAACAGTCTGCTATTAGCCAAATAACAGATGCCTTTGATTATCTCTCCAGTAACATTCAGGGCGTGTGTGTGGGGGGGGGGGGGGGGGGGGGGGGGGGGGGGGGGGGGGATAGTGATAATAATAGAAAGAAAAAGAATTAATACACGTACAAGAATGTATTGGCTGCACACATTTCTGTCTACTTTATTGACTTTGCGCTAAACGGCAATGTAGCCAGCTTTGCGCACACATTTCCAGTCGTAGTGACCCTCAGATCATAAAATAGGAGCAGCCCAGAGCTCTGATAAAGAGTGTAACATATAACCCCCCACATCACCTGTCAATAAAGACAATGGCCTTTGTGAGACAGGAGAACCTTGCGATATAAATGCACTAATATATACAGGGGATCACTCATGGAAACTCCCTGGCAACAATACAATATCAGAAATGTCTATGTCATCATTTGTTTCTTGTTGTGAAATAAATTGATTTTCCATTTACATTATCTACACGTGAATTTTTCCCATTAGAAGATGATGCTGCAATAACCCCAACCCATATTTTTCTTATTGACTAAATTTGGTTTCAAAATCCATATTTTACTTCACTTGTTAGTCTGTGTATCCAACATAGCAAAAAATTTTCCCTAACCCTAACCTTAACGCTTACCCGTACCCTAAAGCCGGTCACACAGTAGTCGAGCATAATGTACTGATTCATCTATAAAACAACAGAAACAGGTGTTTGAGTACCTACATTGTAAACAATAGTTTTGATGCATCATCCGGTCTTGTTCGTGCCCCCGTCTTTCCTCGACCAACAAAGTTCCTTCTACCTACCCTCCCACTTCTTCCAACATGACCCATTGCCACCAATGTGGTCCCTGTGCATATATAATACAATCCCCTTTTTCATGTGTTCTGAAAACATGAGCCCGGAAGGGCAAAGGGGGTGAAGCAGCAATTAGAAGCGACATTAAATTCATGGCGCTCAATGCTCTCATCCTCTATGTGTTTATCCAAGACCGTTTCCTGCCCACCTTGACATTTCCTGAGCGGCTATTTAAAGGCTCTTTTGACACGTTGGTCAAAACAGATGTGATTAAATCTAAATGAGAACAACACTTATTTTCCTGCAACTCTTGTTTTTTGCTGTCACAGTGCAATGTACATTTCTTTTGATGACGTCCTTTTAATTGAACTGTTTTTGTACATCAATTTGCTTTGCTCACATTTTGTGTTCTTGTTGCTGTCTAAATCAGACCCTCTATATGCTCGAGTTTAAACCATGAACATTTGTTTCTTGGGAATACAGTGTTTGCGTATTGATCTCTTAAATTACTCTAATTAGCCGACTCTTCTAATATCTCTGCTGTGGTTGAGTTCCCTCCTTGTGAACGGGAACCACCCAAAATATTCCTCAGTGTGCTGGATCAATACTGCAGCAGTTCCTTCTCGGATCAATAACAATCTGGAGTGCTGAGGATGTCTGGCTGTGGGGTGTGTGTGCGTGTGTGTGTGTGTGTGTGTGTGTGTGTGTGCGTGTGTGCGCGTGTGTGCGAGAGGGTATGTGGGGGGGCGTTGAGCGAAGTCCTGAGGAAAAAAGTAAACATCCGTTTTTTTTTAACCAATCAACAGCAAAGGCGTGCCCCGGCGATGATGTTCATGCTGAGCTCCCGCTCGCCCATCTTTCTTTGCGTCGTATTATATCCTCTCAAGCTGCTAAACTCTCCCTTCATCTCCACCTTTTCTTCCCGTTATTAGTTATTTTCCCTTGGCAAGCTTTTATTTTCTATCTGTGTGCTCTCTTTGTACTTTGTGTAAGGTCTTTTTCTATGTTATTGTTATTTGCAATAAATGTCAATATTCTTTAGATTTAAAAGTGGAAGACAGGGTATCGGGAGTCAGAGAAATGTGTTTCTACAGAGCTAGCGTCTCTCTCTCTATTTCTCTCTCTCTCTCTCTCTCTCTCTCTCTCTCTAAAATCCCTGTGTCTGTTCTCTACACTTAAATACATTTTCCCTAGAAAGTCCCTAGAAATGTAACATAATGACCGTAATTACTCAAATGTCATTCTGTGTCCCTTTATGCTCCTTCATATCCAAATGTGATTCTGTGCTCACTTCTCCTTCTCTCTCTCTCTCTCTCTTTCCTTCCGTCTTGCACCTCCCTCCCAGATCTCACTCTGCTTCTAAACCTTTGAAATAAAAAGGAAAAAAAGGAAAATCCTGAAATATATTCATCTCCCTTTTTTCCAATCTTCTCTTCATCTTTTGGTTCCCTGGTGTCCTTGCCTTCCTCTTGTGCTCTTTAGCCATTTTTCTCTCTCATTCTCCTCTGTTGACCTTTGCTTTTTTCTTTGCACCTGTCCATTTTCCCCTGACAGGTTGAAGTAATGACTTTGTCTTCACCCTCTTCTGGGACTTCCTTCTTCTTTCAACCAGCTGAATAGTGTGTGCTGTAATTATAGACTCATCTCAGATAAAATATTAATCTTCATCGTTTTTTTTCAATGCATGTGATGTCAACACTGATTGTCTGGGCAAATCATACCAATTATGAAGAAGGTCACAAAAGGGTATCTTACCACTGTCAGATTTCCCTTATTTTTTTAGTCAGGAGTGAGAGAGAAACATTTAGTTAAAAGTAGTGTAGGCACTTTATTTTAGAAGCATTTTTGTCCTATTTGTTGAAATTCTCTTAACATCCCAACAGTAATCAATAAATCAAGTGCTCTGACAAAAAATAAAAGTGAATCTGGGGCTGTTGCAGGCAGGTGCACAGGAAGATGTTTTAAGGAGGGGGAGCTGCCAAGTCATTGTTTTTTGTTTTGTACGGTGTCTGTGCAGCAGATTTGCAATGACAAATTACCTTTTATTTTCGATCTGCACAGATAACCACAGAATGGGCAGAAACGGTTGGACGACTATGCAGCTCTCTCACATGTAGAACCATAAGCAGCATTAACAACCAAACCACAAACTGTATGGCAGCACGAAAACAACAAACTCATGTCATTCTGTTACTACAACTGATTTTAATAACCAAAACGCACAGCGGCAGCAAAACGAATACAAATGTGCTACTAAAGGTGCAGAAAACATTCACTGCACAGCGGCAGTGTTGTCAATAAACACGGGTCTTACCTGAAATTAAAGGGCACCAAAGGTGGCCTTGCATTCCTGTGTGTTGCTAATTAAACTTCTAACGAGGTATGGTACAGCTAATCAGTCCACGGTGTTACTGTGAACATGCATTATAGCTAGATGTGTCAATCTCTTCTGGCTCAAAGTGCTTCGCAGCCAAGTTTTAAGTTGGCGTAGGGTGGAAAATGTTCTTTCTGACTAGGCAGATTACACGGGGAGACACAAATAAAGTTCTACTCATTTCTAAACTTTAATCAGCAGGTGTGTCTGTATGTGCGGTATCGTTTTTATATGGCGCAATAGCATTAGCGTCTTTGATGGGTCAGGCCAGTTTGTTTAAGTAATACATTTCCTCAATTGATAAAAAATATATACATTCCGCACAGCCCTAGCCCACTGTTGTAACTGTATTTGTTGCGTTTATACATTCATACGAAAAGTAAGGCCTACTGTAGCATTTAATATGTTGCGTAGCCACCCCCCCCCCCCCCCCCCCCCCCCCCCCCCCCCCCCCCCCCCCCCCCCCCCCCCCCCCCCCCCTTCCCGCGCTAATGATCGCATGCCTGTAATAAGTCTGTCCAATCATTTAATTTGGCCTGAAAGCTAGTCACGTGTTATGGGCCAGTGGCTTTGGAGAAAGGCCTGAAGGAAGAGGTGGGATTTTTTCAGTTAGATACTTTCAAAATCTATCTTATTCTGGCTGGATTCTCCAAATTTAAGTCATTTAATTGCAGGTAATAGACATAATTATCTTTAACCATTATGCTTAGCAGCCTGAGAGATAGCTAAGATAAAGTGATCGTAATGAGACATGCTAAATGGATTATCGAGAGAGAGAGAGAGAGAGAGAGAGACAGAGAGAGAGACGAGAGAGAGAGAGAGATAGAAAGTGTAAGGAGTGAATGGGAGAGGTGTGAAAAGGACAGAAATGTCAAAACAGATAATTTTCTATCGAAGGCATGTCAGTCCATTCCCTCCAGGAAAGAAGGATCCTAAAGGTCACGTCAATAATTCCCGTTTCCTCAGCTACCCATTTATCACCGGGACCTTACGTCTGTCGTGGTCAAGATCTACATAGATAATTTCATCCTTTGGCGAAGAGGACAAAGCTGCACTTTTCAAATCAACATTGTTCATCGATCTGTTCCCGGCATTTTGGAGGATCCACCTGTGTTGTTTTCTGAGATAATGAGCACTGGGGAAGGAAAACTGGACGTTTGGTTGGTTGGTTGCTTTTAATGAGATTATCCATAACCTTTGATATATATATATACAGTATGTGTGAACCATACATACATGAACCATTTGGTTCCCAGGCCAACCAGCATTTTAAAAATAGGCCTACAATTATCTTTGTTCACACATTTTAAAGTTCATGTCTGTCCTGTGATGCTTCTTATGAAACACGTCCAGAACTGTAGGGAAATTAAAGCTGCCATTGATGAAATATGGGGCATCCATGATATAGAGATCATCGGCGTGCTAGTTTGTGATTTTAAACCTCCTAGTTGTTCTCGAAACATTACAGTCATCAAAGTGATCATCCTGTCATTCCATTAATCAATGACTTGGATCAATACAATTCTCATCTAATAATAATAGTACTCTAACAGAGGCATTGGATAGGTCCTTATGGAACAGCATATATGTATGGAGCAGTTGGAATAGTCCGCTAGAGACGATTATCTATATTTGAATGCTGAACGTTTATACCGTACATGACCATTTTCTGTGTATTATGCAGAAGAGCGCCAGATCAACAGTTTTTAATTTACTATTGTGCTGTGTTTTCAATGTACAAGAGCAGAAAAAGCAGCACAAAACCATTAGTGACTCACAGTAGAGTTTGCACATGTTACTCTCAACATGTTTAAAACCCTTAGCAGAACCATGAACCTGCACTATGCTGTTCTTTCAAACCTGTCTTATTGTTGTTTTGTATCCCACAGTGCACCTTGTTTTGCCATGGGCCTTCACCGCGTGAGGCATGGCTGGATAGTTTAATTTAATTTCAAACACGGGGAACATGGAATGGGTCTTGGCAGTGAGGCGGTGAGGAGAAGGTCATGATGTTGAACAAGCACCTCAGGTTTTGAGTTAATTTATTACCTGAGTAGAATGGTCACTTTTTAAATCGTTAGACACACCATTATACCGTCTTCCGAGGGGCTTGGAGAAATGAGTATGTGTTTGAATATGAACACCGACGCTCGCTCTCAATCTATCTCGCTCTCGCTCACTCTCTCTCTGTTTATCTCACACTCTCTCTTTCGCTCTCTCTCTGTTTGTCATTAGCCAGACAGTGTAGGAGTTGTATGATTATGATCTTCCAAAAATGCACCTTTTATTTCAAATATTTTGTATTTCAATGCAATGCATAACAAACTCCTACCATCAAATTTGAATAATGCACTGTGCATTAGATCACCAGTAATGGCACTTAAAAACACAGCGACTAAACAAGCTGATGAATTCTGTTATAGAATTAGCCAGCATGGAGGCATAAAAGTGCAACAACCTTAAGCCATTATGCAAAACAAGTCTGAAACACGGTGTGTTGCTTTCACAATTTGTAAAGCAAACGGAAACTCAAAAGCAAACTCATGCAATTTATTGATGTGGACATCTTATTTCAGAAGTTATTATTTAGAAGTTAGCATGATATTAAATTATGCTTGAAATCCATGCCGTGCTGTTGTAATATGGTCCGATACACTCAGTGTAATTCTCTAATTCTAGCTAATTGATCAAATATGAGTACATCTTTCTAGTACCGTGATTATCTAAGTGAATGCGAAGATGTTGTCTCCAGCCTATGTTAGTTTATTTGTATGTATAATATAGTTAAACGTATACATTTCCCAATAATAATATCAGGAAATGTATACATAACATCTTGGCACAGGTTTCAGGAGAAGACAGTAGCACCACAGTTGGATGCACAGCCAATGCTTTAAGAATGTTCTTTTTTATCAATACCCAAGCCTACTGTTCAGCCGTATCATTTATTAACAAGTACAACACAATCTTCATCCTTACCTACTTAAATGAAGACATGAGGAAATGGGGAGTGAAGGCAAGAAAATGCATTAATAAAATACTTTCGAGCCATTCACTATAGCAGCGCTGGGGCTCAGATTGCAAAACATATTAAGTCTAGGCATTGGCGGTGAAGGACAGCCATAAAAGGTTACCAAATTAATGTATTATACATTGTGTGCAGTGTGTGCGCTCCTTTATGCAAAAACACTGTTGGCCAGACATTGGTCAGAAATTACAGTGGGGTCCATTATGGGTCCAGATGTATTCAGTATACAGTCCAGAGACCATATGAGTTCTATTTATAGAAGCTGCATTTCCTGTGAATGAATAGGACGCTGAACAAAAAGAGACATCAGAGTCACTCTGTGTGAGTTTTATTCAATTATCTTCTGCACACATACAGTGTGTGAGACACACAATCAGCCAGGGACTATGGCGTTAGCACCTGTTTAACACTTCTCGAGGAAATGGCAACATGAATTTTGTAAATAGCAATATGTTGGACACTGTGGGGAAGGAAAGCGTAATGAAATGTGTGAAGAATGATGTATACGTGTGATTCGGGCTAATTGTGTGTGTATGAATGTTAGTGATTATGCAGTGCATGTGTTTTTGTGTGTGTGTGTGTGTGTGTGTGTGTGCCAGCTGACCTCCATGAATTGCAAAGTTGCCATCATCACCACATGAAATAGTTGGTCTATCACTAGCCTTCTCAGGCATCACCATCTGCACTCTCAAACATTATTGGTATCCTGCTAATACATCCCTATCTGTCGTTTAAAACTGCATCAGTATTCTGTTAATGCATCCTTATCTGTAGATAAAAACTGTGTCACAGCAATTTCAGAACCTACAAGAAACATCTTATCCATTTCTTATTTGAAAGAAACAACCATATGTAATACAAAAACAACTTTTCCTTTGTTGCAACTCAACTTAAATGACAGGCCACCTCTTCTGTAGCAGGTAGGTAGAATGAGCAAAACATGTTTCTCTACCCCAGCTCTCAGAGCTGGGGTAATACCACCTCCTGATTTATTCTCCCCTTTGACGTGGCCAAGAATTATATCTCGTTTTGCAAAAATCCCGGAAGGTACTAATTCATATTCTTTATATGATTGGGCCATCAATACTGGGGGTAAGCGAAGGTCACTCTGACAGTTTAACGGGGTTGGCAGGTTTGCCTGCTTGACTGCCGGCTCCGTTGCAGAGCTTCCTCAACTTCTTGATTCCTGGACGGCCTTTTGTGCTGTGCAGTGACAGGGAGGGGTTGTTTTTCCTAAAAGGCATCAGGGCTAAACGTGACCTCACCGGGACGGCTTGTCTTTTTCCTCGTTACAAAGTAGCCGTAGCCCTGATCCTAATGGACTCTCTTCAAGGATGGTATTCATCAAGCTGCCATGGCAGTAGCAAGTCATCTAAAATCCGTTTTGTCATTCTGGTGGTTACTATGGGAGCCGTTCAAGGTGACCATGCTGCATCGGTCCCGTTGCTCTTGATTAGGATTCAGTACGTTTGGATGCACACTCTCCATGTCTGTACAGCACGTTCCAACAGTGCTAAAAGCTCACTAAAAATGGAATACTGAGGAAATGGATGTTTCATCCGTGGGGTGTTATACACTTGACCAATTCACGGCGATGTTGTTTCCCTGATTAGGCTAAAACATGCCTTCATGTTCCCTGTGCCCTTTGGTAATCGGTCGTCAAATAAGTCCAAACAATCCTATGCATTTCATAATGAGGAAGGAACAATGCCAGCATGGGAAGAAAGTACTGGAGCAGGGGAGCCCGAAGAGAAGAAGAATGGCCTCGTCAATGGAGCTCTCCGTGGTTCTGGAATAGTAGCGCACATACTGTGAGGTTGTGGTCTCCTCTTATCCGCTTCCTCTTGTCTGCCACCCATCGTGTGTGACAATCAGCAGGGCACAGCGGGGCTGGGACCGAGCTGAAAAAGATACAACCGTGAATGTGATTTATATTGAGGGGACTCTGAATGGCTTATTGAGCCACTTTGCTACCCTTGTTAACCTTTCCTAGGAAAACGAATGTTTCCTGGACCAGAATTATTGAAGGAGCACTGTTAAGGGAGGTATTCCATGTTTATTTGGATGGGGAGTGACAATTTTAATATTTGGATGAAAAACGTGACCTTGGTTTACAAAAACATCTGTTGATGTTCATCTGTAACCACTGCCCTTCTCTCCTCGCTCCGCTCTACCCCTCTTCCTTATCTTTGCCACCTCTCCTCTCTCTCCACTCTGCTCTCCTCTCTCTCCTCTCCTCTCTATCCTCCCCCCTCTTTCCTCTCCTCTCTGAACCCCCCAATCTCTCCATCCAGTGACGAAAAACGCCCCCCACCCCGAGAGGTGTCATAAGTATGGTTAAGATTTCAGTTTGTCCACGTTCTGTAATGGAGGGGGTTGGAGATTAATCCAAGTACTCTGCGTCATCCCCATGAAATCGATTGGCCCTCCACCTATAGGGATGGGCCCGGCGCACTCCTCAAAGAAAAACACAGACGACTACCATAAAGGATGTTTATTAGGCTGACAAGTCGACAGCGCGGCTCTTTGTCACGCTCTGATAATAGGGGCCCCGGGTTCCAGCGCGCAGCACGGCGGCGATAGCACCGAGCATCAGCTGCTGCTGGGCGGCCATGTTCAGCAGAGGAGGACGAGGAGGAAAACGAGGAAGGACAAGAGGAGGGAGAGATGGAGGGGGGAGGAAGAAAGGCTAGAAAGAAGGAAGGAAAGAGAAAGAAAGAAAGAAAGGAAGAAGAGTTTATGTTTGTCCTGGAGAGAAGAGATGAAGGGAGAGGTGAGGAGATGAGGAGAGGAGAGGAGAGGAGAGGAGAGGAGAGGAGAGGAGAGGAGAGGAGAGGAGAGGAGAGGAGAGGAGAGGAGAGGAGAGGAGAGGAGAGGAGAGGAGAGGAGAGGAGAGGAGATGAGAGGAGAGGAGAGGAGAGGATGGCTTTCTTATCCTTAAGTCCTTCATTGCAATTGTTCTGTTTTCTAAGAACCTATTCAGGATGATTAGAATGTGTATAAAACAAACACACACACACACACACACACACACACACACACACACACACATACACACATTGTGGATTTCCATAGTTCATCTTTTTTAAAGCAGATATATTTATATTTGAGGATTATTTATGATACCTCTTTTAAACCTCTCCTCCCCTTGCTTTCTTCTCTTAATTTAATAATTTTCTGTGCTCACTTTATATTATATCCTTTGGCTTCATACACCTGTATTCATACAGGGTCATTGTGTTTAAAACTACTTGCCCACAGTGAGCCATGTGTGCCTGCCGAGGGGGGCAGGGGGGCGTCGGTAGTGGGCGTCTATGCTAACTCATCGTAAAATAGTGCAGCGCGCAGCTGTTTTCCAGCGGAACCACGTTGGATGGGAAGTTCCCAGCACCATTATGTCATTGGAGACAAGAGGGCAGAAGGAGAGACAGCACTAAGGAAGGAGGTTTTAATTAAAGCTGGCAGATTTACTTGCCTGGCCCGATTCAAAGCAAAGGCCACCATTGGCCGACGGGGGCCAATGTGGTGCTCGTAAAAGTGACATATTCCCGGTAAGAAGCACCCACCACTCCTCCTCCTCTACTCCGGCACCCCCTGTTCTCCACACCAGCACCCTAACCCACCACACCCCCCCCCCCCCCCCCCGGAAGAAGCAGTGGGGGAATTAAGGAGAGCGGTTGGAGGCTGATCCGTAATGAGGACAAATAGCAAGGAAGTCGCTTGTGTGACGTGCGGTCTGGAGTCTGTTAAGGAAATATGGCGAGTGTGATGCTTCCTCTGCCCCCACCCCATTTTGGCTCACCCTAAGTGACCTGCCTGGGAGAAAGGGGGAGGGAAGAGATAGAGAGAGAGAGGGATAACGAGAGACCACTGGTCAGCCCATGATTATAAATACTTACTCCATTTAGGAGACATTTATTGCGGACATACTCCAGAAATCGTAATATACAATGTTTAATCATTCCAATTATATTGATGTTTTCAATTATAGAGATGTGCTATATCGCTTTTTCGTTCATTGCCATTAGTGTAAAAGGTTCTGTTATTTTAGGATGTCTCCTTCCCTTATAATTAGGTTTATGGAGTGGTTGTGGTGAGGAAAATTGGCTAGCTCAGCGTGAAAATGTGTGTTGTTATTTATATTGTTTTGTTCTTGGTGTTAATAGTTGTTCCTTTCTCTTTTTTTTACCATACCTCTTTAACACAAATATCTGTCCACTATCCTATTTTACATTTCATAGTGGGTAGGGTAGTTTGATTACCGTAAGGAGGTCACGCCTTATCCAGGGCCTCTTGCTCTGGTGGGTGTGGCCATACTTGGTCCCGCCTGCTCGTTGCTGGATTGAAGTGCACCTGTGAGGAGGTCTTAATCGTTGGTGGCCTTCACTCATTCTGTCTCTCTTTCTGTCTCTCTTTCTGTCTCTCTTTCTGTCTCTCTTTCTATCTCTCTTTCTATCTCTCTTTCTGTCTCTCTCTCTCTCTCTCGCTCTCTCTCTCGCTCTCTCGCTCTCTCGCTCTCTCTCTCTCGCTCTCGCTCTCTCTCTCTCTCTTTCTGCTGCTGGCCAGGTTCCAGGGGTCTGTTTCAAGTAGCAGGTTAGGATATCCCGAACACTGACTCAAGTGAGTGCTTCCCTGCACTGTGGGGATATTTCAGTTTCAGGACAGATGATTTCCATCTCGAGGAATGCCTCTTCCGTTCATTTACACTACGTCACAATGGAAAGGCTCTGCGAGACTAGTTGACTAGTTGTGCAAGTAAAGAGCGGACCCAACATTGAAAACTCAATAAGTGCTCACCCTCACCCATGCCGTAGCACTAGACTCCCCGGCTTGGCATGCAGTGTGCATGAAATCTTTTTTTTTGGTGTGTTATATCCGTCTCTGCTTAAATAGCATATTGTAGGCATTGGTGGACAAACGTGTGTAAGGAAAAAAATGGCTGTTACTTCAATGTAGACAATGTCATGTAAAGTGGATTGTTAAGGTAAAATACTAACAAGGAGGAAACATTATACGCCTTGGAATACAATAGTTTTGGATACGACCATATCAAGTTGTAAAGTGCCATTATCTAAACCAATGAAACAATAGATAGAAGACGTCACTGCAACCGTGGGCGGGGTTATCTCGGCGCTAACCGGCTTTGTACCCGGTTTGCTGCAGGTTAGACTGACAGCATGGGACGCCATGGTCACTGAACTGACAGTAGTCTAATCTCGGTATCTGAAACTGACCTGTTTGGCTTCCCCTGAATTCTGACTTAACATTTCTGGTCAACGTGGATGTCCAGCTTCTTGAAACAAGGCCCTGGTGGTGTCAGTTTGTTTGGTTCTGTTTTGTCTCCGTTTGGATGTGTTTAGGTCGGGATGGGTTTCTCACAGCGCCCCGTCAACTTAGAGCCGTTAATATGTGCCCCACGAAAAATGACGTCATTCTTTATGAGAGTTGCAGCTAGCCATCGCCATTGAGACCCAAAGCTATTTGTCTTTTATAGCCATCCCTTATCTAATGAGGCAATACAGACCCAGACTGCTTGACAAGTGGGGAGGAAGTAACTGAGCATCCAGCCTTGTGTTGTATACAGCCTGGACCTTGAGCAAGGGATGAATCACTCAGCATCACCGTTTTGATCCACACAGATCTGAATGGTAATGTGATCACCGGTATACACCGGGTATACGAGTGGCTAAGACATTTATACTCATTATAAATGTCCATTCCTGACGACTCACAGTGCAAACACAGTCGTGCCCCTGCCTCCCATGAGGCCATCCCAGAGAGCATCAACAGTTGTAAGAGGGCAAGTTCCCAGGTGGGTGCCCACGTGAGCATGCCATGCACGCATACACGCAGACATACACACAGAACACAAGCTTGTGCTGAACATTCATTTGATCGCATGGGTGTGTGTGTATGTGTGCGTGCGTGTGTATGTGTGTGTGCGTGCGTATGTATCTGAGAAAGAGATTCTGCTCATGTTTCTGTCCAAACATAAAGGCAATAGATAGTGGATCCTCATGACTGCCACATAGCATGCCTGCACAGAAGTAAAGTGGTTTTAGTGTATGTGTGAGTGTACAAACAAAGGTGTGTGTGTGTGTGTGTGTGTGTGTGTGTACATGAGAGTGTCCCCACCACGTAGGGATGGCTCTTCTCCAGTGCTATTGGCAGCCATCGGCCACATGGGTGTGCTTGTGTGAAGTGTGCTGTACCCAGCAGCTGTCGGCTGCTTTTTAGTGCCAGATTCTTGGGGCAATAAGGAGTCAATGACCGGCAGCCTGGAGACCCTGGCTCAGGCCTCCATGCCTATGTTCCTCAGCGGCACAACACTTGCTGTAGGAAACCTGGACACTCACCCTGTTCTGTGTCTCCCTCTCTATTTTTCACATCTCCCTCTCTCTCTATTTGTCCCTCTCTATTTTTCACATCTCTCTCTCTTTCTATTTGTCCCTCTCTATTTTTCACATCTCTCTCTCTTTTTCTATTTGTCCCTCTCTCTTTTAACCTCTCTCTAATTTTACCTCTCTCTCTATTCATCCCTCTATCTTTTTGACCTCTCTCTATATTCATCCCTCTCTTTTTAACTTTCTCTCGCTCTATTTGTCTCTCTATTTTTACCTCTCTCGCTCCCTCTATTAATTCCTCTCTCTCTTTTAACCTCTCTCTATTTGTCCCTCTCACTTTTTTTTACCTCTGTATTTTGTCCCTTTCTTTTCACCTTTCTCTCTCTAATCTTCCCTCTCTTTTTTTACCTCCCTCTCTCTTTTTGTCTGACTCTTTTTACCTCTCTCTTTTTGTCCCTATCTCTTTAAACCTGTCTCTCTTTTCGTCCTTCTCTCTTTAACCCTCTCTCTCACTAGTCGTCCCTCTCTCTCTCCCTCTGTTTTTTTCTTTGAGACTCCCCCCCCCCCCCCCCCCCCTCCCCCAGTCTCATTTCCTTGTTCTGTCTCTCTGGAGAACTTGTTGGCGGTCCTCCGTAACGAATGACGTGATTAATTGATTGCTGTGTGGAGGAATAATCACAGCGCGTCAGAACGCTCACCAAAAGGAGGGGGGGGGGGGGAAGTTGGCCGGGTGGGCTGTTGGCCTGGCAAATGTGACCGAGTGTGCGCTAGCGGAATGCTTTGTAAGCTCCAACGCTGCTCCCGAGTTCTCCCTGTTTGATTCTTCTGTCAAAGGAATTAAAATTTATCTTATTGCCTCTTCAATGCTTTGTCCCTCTGGGTCTTTCATTTGTTGCTGTAGGTGAAAAGAAACGGTTTCCTTTATTCCAATAAGGACAAGTCAAATAAAAGGGATAGATTTACTGGGCATCTGTCCATTTGAACTTGGAACAGTAGAAGGTACTTATTTTCAGCTAATTCGCTCCAACTACAAGTACGCACACAGGCCACACATTTGCACACATGTATGTATGGCTGTTTTAGATAAAGCACATTATTTTGGCACTGTTATCTCGTATCGCACACTTTTTCAAAGTTCCTCCTTGTCCCTAAATAGAACACAACCTTGGTCACCAATTATATTCTATCTCCTAGCGTTATTACATTGACTCTTTTTATTGATCAGTTTGGGACTACCTACATTTCCCTTTCTTATCCACAGTTGATTTGTTGGTCGAATAGTCATTCAGTAAGACAAAGTTACACACCAAGTTGTGAGATGGGCCAGCATGTCAGAATGGACATTACAATGTGTGCTATATTGCGGGCCATTAATATCGCTACTGAACACCGATCAAAAGAGGTAAGAGATTTGACGAACGGCCGACGTGACGCCTTTGTACAGTTTCTAGTTCCCTCGGAACCAAAAGCTTTTATTTTAACGGCACTCTTCTGCTATCTATCTGACATAAAATACCCAAGGAGCTCAAACGCTGCTTATTGAGCCATGAGGTGCTATAAGAAATTCCATCACTTTTTGCGAGCAGTCAAGGCGGTCTTGTTCTCCTCAGCTTTTAGCTTGGGAGTAAATATTTCATTCAGGTTGAAAATTGACCTTGTAAAAGAAAGTGAGGCAGAAAAGAAAACGTGCACCCAGTTGTTTGCTTGATCTCGCCAGAATTTGTTGAATAATACCTTCCGTTTTGTAAGTGTTTCTCTTTTTTCTTTGTTTAAATATAGAAGGGACTGTTCTTAATGCTGAAGCTGTGATGTGGGTCCCATAGTTAAACTGAGTTCGGGGTAGCATAATAGGCTATAGCCTTTGTGTGTATGTGTGTGTGTGTGTGTGTGTGTGTGTGTGTGTGTGTGTCTGTGCATTTCTGTGTGTTTATTTCAGAAAGTACGAGTATTTGAGTACACGCGAGTTTTCACCTCACTAAAATAGGCAGCAGTGTACTACAGAATCACCAGTGAACTGCAAGCGAGATGGTTGTCAGGATACATATTATAATGAACAAAGAAGGTAGGTTCTTTGAACGTTGTTCCATACCGCTGGGGAAGAGCTGTATATTCTGGGACAGACACAACACTACAGGAGCTGGATGTGTACTGTGGCAAAGTTTCTTGCCAGGAGTTCAAATGTGTGTTGCTGTCTTTAACTTTATTCCACAATCAGTCATACACATAGATGCATTGCTCTCCCCTTAGTTCTGTAATACGGTCCTTCACAGGAGTCATTTCTCTTCTTAAGAGTAGCTTTCGCAATAGGGTAAAACACAGGGCCGGTTGCCAAGAAAGAAAACTGGGGTATTTTGGGCCAATTGCTGCCAGGGAAGTCCTGTGAACTACTTTGCTGTAGGCCTGTCTATTTTGGTCCTCGTTTGTTCAAACCCCAAAGTGAATTGTGCCGTCTAATGCCACCTCAATAAGCAGACATATCATTTCATGAAAGTATTAGTACAATCTTGCATTAACCTAACACTTACAATCGCAGGCATGCACACAAACACACACACACACACACACACACACACACACAATCACACACACACACACACACACACACACACACACACACACACACACACACACACACACACACACACACACACACACACACACATACACTCACACATACACACACATTGGATTGGATGATGTGTCCGGATGTTATTTACGTTTAAGAGCTGCTGTAAACAACTCAATGTCTGCCATGCCAATGAATGTTTACATTTCAACTACTGTCCTCATAAAGAGTTATAGCCACAGAATAGACATGACAGATTTTAATGTAACTGTCTCTTTCTCTGTCTCTCTTTACAGGTACAGAACAAAGCAGCTGAGAAGAGCAACATATTTGAGGTATGTGTGTGTCAGTGGGAGAATGTAAGATAGAAAGAGTCTGTGTGTGTGTGTTTGTGTGTGTACCGTGCATACAGTTGTTTGTGTACATCATTTATCATTCTCTTTGATGTCAGATTCCCATTTCATGTTTGATTTATTGGTCTGTGTACCTCTCTCTCTCTCTCTCTCTCTCTCTCACTGTATCACTCTCTCTATCTCCATGTCTCTCTTTCTCAAAAGAAACAGTTATTTTAAATGACTGATAATGAACATATTTAAGATGTTATATCATGGTCTACAGATCATCAACTTTCCTGCTTTGGCTGTAAGTTGATTGGTTGTCTCTGTACCTCTACTGCAATTTTGGGCTACTCAAATATGAATGTGGTCAACCGTCTCACATATAGTATTCTTCAAGTGGAAGCCTTTATGGTGATAACGTCTTGTGGTTTTAACACACACACACACACACACACACACACACACACACACACACACACACACACACACACATACATACATGTTTGAGGGCATGGGCTGCATAGCTCCTTCCCTCTCCGCTGCATGAATGAAGGTTTTTGTTTGAAATCGCTAAAGTGTTGTTAATGATGATGTGTGCCTTTCGCTGTATTTGAGCTTCATAGCCTAATACCAACCATGATTTATTTCTTTCTAATAGCAATGCCGGTTACAGCGGCAACAATGACATTAACAATAATTATAATAATCTGTGTCTATTCCTTGGTTTTGCTCCAGAGGGTGCCTCTGACAAGGAGGGCAAATGTGATATACTCATACATACACACACACGCACACACACATACACACACATACACACACCGAACTAATACACACACACACACACACACACTCACATACAGGCACTATCTACTGTACCGATATCTCAGTTGTTACAAAGATGGCCCCAGGCAGGCAGTTTTTTTTTCTTCCCCGCGTTGTCAGGTTTTACAAAGCCAAATAAAAAGCGAAGAGACCTGCTTTGTTTGCCTCGCAGCTTTCTCTGTGCCTCATTTGATTTGCGCTTGCGTCTGCCTTTTGCGCTGTCTACAAGAACACGTCCACATAAGCAATTAAGAGGAGCAGTTTTGACGGAGGGCAAGGGTTAGATTGGTTGTGAGCGTTCGCTTTGTTTTTTTTTGGAAGACAGCTTTGCTCTATGGAGAACCTATAAAGGCTGGCGCAAGTTGGCAATGATGAGATGTAGCAAGTGCAGCATGTACTATGGTATAAATACTATGATATCCATTAAATTTCACGTTAACACTGTATAATAAGGGTACCTTAATTAACCATTAATTAAAATTAGTTAATGCAATATTAAACATTGGTATATAGCAGTATAGGGGTTATGATTAGGGTTAATGGGTAAATGGGTAAATAGGGTTAGGGTTAGGGTAAACCCTAATCCTAACCCTATTTAATAATGTATATACTAACACCTTACATGAACACCATTGGTAAATTATTACAAGACCATTAGTTAACTGTTAATTCACTGTTATTTAATGATTATTACTGTTAATTAATGGTTAATTAGTGTACCCACACTGTAAAGTGTTACCCATTTCACCCAAAGACATGGCCTTTTAGCCAAATTACATTTGGTTTTAGACCTACCAGTGGCAGGCTAAGCGCTGGTCAAGAGAGGCAATGAAAGCAAAGGGTGCTCGATGCTTGCTTTTCTATTTTCATTTCATCAGAATGTGGTCAGTGATTGGAGCAGAGGGGAGTGTATGTTTCAGATGTCTGCCTCAGCTTCACATGTCTAAAACGGTGTAATGCCAGTGAAATCCAATCTGCATGTTTAGATCGCTGTGTGTTTGTGTGTGTGTGTGTGTGTGTGTGTGTGTGTGTGTGTGTCTATGTGTGGGTGGGTGTTTAATGTATTTGTTTGTGTGTGCGTGCATGTGTGTGTCTGGGTGGGTGTTTTATGTAAGTTAGTCTGTATGCATGTGTGTATGAGAGTGTGTATGTGATTGTGTGTGTGTGCGTGTGTGTGTTTGTCGGTTAGCTGACAGATTGTGATGCCCATATATTTTGGTTGGCTCTCAACAGACTAATCTGAGAACATTGATCGTGCCGGAGGGAAACAGCGTGCTTTAGTTGCACATTGAGTCAGCAAGCCACTATCGGCAAACTGTTTGTTCTCATTGGATAAAATCACCAGATTTTCCCCTTCTCTTGTCGTTGGAAAAGATTGAGGTCACAAAAAGTTCAGTAAAAGTGCCACAACTTGTCAACAATGTTACTTCAATATCGTCAGGATCAAAAAGGAATGTAATACATGTCAATTCTGATTCTAAATAACAGTACATTTTACTTCCACGACACATTTTGAATATAAAATGACAGCATTTTGTGGTGATTTTCATTGTTAAACAGTCCTTCAAAAGACTTTTCATCAAGATATGCCACATTTAGCAAAGTGTTTATAGAGTATGTCATTGGGTAGCTTAACAATCGCATCAGTCAGGTCCTTCAGCAGACATAACCAGGGATGGGGATTGAGACCCGGTTCCAAATTTCTCAAAACCCCCAAATAAATAAGGTACTTTTATAATTATTGATACTGCTATCGAGTCTAGCGGGTCCTTAAATGTAACGTTATATCACGAGAGATGAAAGTCAAGTCATTTAAATCAAAGCACTGGTGCACAAACAAACATTGATTACCTAATAAAGGTATTGAATTGCCTGCCAATCACCGTTAAACTAAACGAAGAAGAATTGAATTGCCTCACACCCTTGTTCGCTTAATTTCTCATTTGGTCAATTGGTTGCTTGATAGGATGGCTGAATGTGCAAAGTGGTCAAAGGCTTGGCTACATTTCAGTAAACCCCAAACCAAAACCTTGGCTGCTGGCTAAACAGTCGCCTAGTGAGATATTGCGGCCGGCTTGTTTTCTGACTAAACTAAATGTAATGTTTAGAAATCTGCTTCATGTTTTCTGCTTTCATTGGTTCTAAACACACCAACATCAAAGAGTTTACAAAGACATCTCCAATAGTGAGATATCTATAAAGGTTTCAAGTTTCCTGGATTAAGATGAGATTTTCTTTTCATTTGATTCGATTTATTAGTTAACGTTGTACCTCAAGCCTTGCAAGAGCCTTGCGAGACTTCAAATAACGTGTTGTTCCTACATTAACAGGCAAGGTATGTAGCGTCATACTGCTTTGGATTGGATGCCATAAATTTACAATTCCTCCCATATTTCCTCAAATGCTAAAAATTATTTTAAATGAGAGATGACTATTGTGGGTCAGAGAGGGGAGATTGAAATATTAGGTAAATAAATTAATAACATTAATAACATAACCATGGTACATTTACCATGGTTAAAATAGCCAGTACAAGACCGTATATGACTCCTTAAGAAATAATAAGCATTATTTCCACCAAATAATAGAAAAGTATTGATAGTGGTATCGATAAAGACTTGGATTGTTAAGCAGTCGAAAATGGAATGAATATCAATAACATTTAACGCTCCCATTCTTAGACAAAACACAATCATCCATGTGTGTCACTAAATTCGCTAAGGTATATTGTGCAATGTTATTTCACAACTAGTGATTATAAAGTATTATAGTATCCTAGTATCCTACTCTGTTGTATTGAAACAGCTCAGACTGATGAGAGACATTACACTTAAAAAGAGATTCCAAAATTGTTCATGGTTAGGTTTTGTTTTTGCTTCTTCTTTAATTAAGTACAATTCATACAAAATGGATGGGTGCTGCTGCAGTTCACAGAACCTTTTGATATACTTTTCATAATGAAACAGTTTTGGAATAAATTTCTAACTAAATGTATGTGTTTGGTCAGCAGTTGATTATAGTGTGTGTGTGTGTGTGTGTGTGTGTATATGTGTGTGTATGTGTTTGTATTTGTATGTATATGTGTGTGTGTGTTTGATTTTGAATGTCTGTGTATGTGTGTGTGTGTGTGTGTGTGTGTGTGTGTGTGTGTGGGTGATGTGTGTGTGTGTGTGTTCATGTCCGTGTGCGTGTGTGTGTGTGTGTGTTCATGTCCGAATGTGTCTGTGTGTGTGTCCCTGTCAGTGTGTGTGTGTTTGTGGCTTGCTATTTGGTTCAGTACGATAGGGTGGGGGGGCGTGTAACATAATAAGACATTGATTTAAAAGATTAAAGAAAGAAGTGAGGGGCTGCAAAAGAAGCAAGAGAAAAGAGGCGGGTAAAAAGATGGATTGTGAGGCTGATCAAAGGGGAGAGGGGCCACAGAGTGCAACACACTTCTACGGCCTCCAAAAGAAATCGAATGGGATTTGCTTGTGTAATGAGACAGGTGGCCATTTGTAATGTTCGACGTTGCTTCTTCCTCTGCTCATCACGCTCCACTACAAAGGTGCACCTACACTCCTGCCCTGGTTTCTACCACATACTTTACGATCATCCCTAGATTGGGGATGGATTTAACTGTGGGGCTGTGGTTCTTGGTTCAATTCCCGATATCTACAATTGACCTTGAGCGGAAGGTGTCTGACCTTTACCTGCTCGTCGAATCCCCTCATTATTCTCTGTTAGCTGCTTTGGATGCAAGTGTCTTCTAAATAGTGAAGTACAGTGTCTGTGTCGCATGGATGTTTAGCTCTGTAGCCGTCCTTTGAAGGCTGGCTTGCATGCATGGGCTTGTTAAAGTCTGGTTAAATCCAGGCACAGAATTTGGATTAGAAGTGAAGTTGACATTATTGTGCTCACGTCACTTGAATCTCAATGTTGTCAATGACAGAATGGGATTGAGGAGGGATTATACATATTTATTCAGGCTTATTAGGCAATGGAGAAAAAATAATTGATACATAAATGTCAATGATCATCTATTTTTCTATAGCTATGATATTTTATTGCAAGATAAATAGAGTGCTAAGAGGAAGCTGAAATGTAAAACAATAACATTTAGCTGGTCCAGCAATGTATTATAATTGTATCATTTTTATCACTGAGCTATTATTGTCTTTTGCCTGTAATTGCAACGGAACCAGATCTATCAATTCTATTTTTCAATCAAATTCTAAGTAGAGGGTTTGTGAAACAAACCATTGGACAAAGCAAAGGCCTAACATGGTTGAGAGTGAGCTCAGCATGGTGTGTCTGTGACTAAGAGTCCACACGCTCACCGCTGGTGCGCCTGTTCCACACACTCTCTCCGCCGTGCTGGTGAGGACAGGTACTTCATCAGGCCTCATTTCACAGTCACTTTCACACCCTTCCCATCCTTCATCTCCATTTCAAAGCCCCACAAAAAGATCCCCCTTGCGCCACACTGGGGCACCTTCTCTTCTACGTTTGTTCCCTCACTTCTGCTCCTTTTTATTTACAGACATCTTCACCTTTTCTTGCTTTCCTCACTCATCAAGCTCTCCTTCCTTTCTGTCTTTGACAAAGTCGAATGGCCCTCGATTGCATTTAATTGCTGTGCTTTTTATGTGGAGTGCTGAGGAGTAATAGCCAGTCAGCACTCCTGTCCAAAAGATAGATGCTGCCGATGCTTGTCTGGGAGCTGGCCTGGCCGTGGGGAGCGTGCCCAGTGGCTCCAGGAAGTGCAGGTGAAGTAATAAAAGAAAATGGTTCGTTGAATAGGGGAGTGGGGGGAAGGGGGGTGGACCCAAACGGCGTCTCATTTCCTTATTGGAAAAGAGCTCACTCAGAGTCACAAAATGTGCACACATGCACGTGAGCCACACACGCAAGACTTGATGATGATGCATCGTCATCATCCCAACGATTAACATCAACGAGTGTTTTTTGGTCTACCATTTTCAACACTTGAAAATGGAATACAACTTAACATATCTACAAACACACATGCACATACGCACACACACACACGCACACATATACACACACATATACCCCCCCCCCCCACCCACCCACACACACATACACACATACACACATACACACACACACACACACACACACACACACACAAACATAGAGGCACTCACACTCCTCACACAAGTAGGGGCCAAGGAAGGGCATCAGCTTATTAGTAGCCCTCCAGATTCACCATGCCGGGGACTGAGCTCCGCTACTGCTCCTGATAGGCTGCCACATGGAACCAGCCACAGGCAAACTCACAGGAACCCAACCATTCGACAAGCAGGGAGTCAATCGATAGACTGTCTGGCTTTTGTATCAACATATTCAACTGAGCCCATATGACCCCTCAACAAGAACCTGCATAATAAGCACTTCAAATTAATGGACATTCTTTCAGCACTTTTATTAATTATATTAATATTATTTATAATATTAAAACAAAGCTAATTCAAGCATTCTTCTTGTAATAATATTTTGTTTGCAACCGATTCTTCATGAAGCCCCCAGTCAAGGCTGAATGAGATACGGCATTCATATTCCCATGGACTTATCATGCTGTCATTGACATTTCTTCCACAAACTGAAAGTGCTGGAGAGGCTTGACGTTTGAATGAGAATGACTGGAGAGGCTCTATTGACATGGGCAACAAAACAAAACTCTTAGGTTCAAATGCTGTTGAATGTATTGGAATTTATAATGAATTATTCTATTTGAATAAATTAATAAATGCACACATCCACAGTGCATGGTTGCCCATGTTTCAATAAATTACCTCTATTTATATTCAACCTTTTATCACTAGTCTGTAGCATTGTTCTTTGTCCATGTGTTATGGATCATAGATTGATATTTAACGTTCAACTAGCGATACTCATGGTTTTATTTATATTGGATACAAGTCATTATTAACCATCTGTCAGTAACCTCTATAATTTCATTCTTGATAGGACATCAATATATAATTTCACAATGCTTTTCACTAAACTGTTCTTTCTTCATGAACTTCTTGATACTTTTATACAATAGACGAAGCAATGTTCCCAAAAAGCCTCCATTGCATTCTGAAAGGCACAACAATTTTAATTCTATAAAATTGCGATGAAAGTGACAGCCAGGGTACTAAGCATTTTCATTTCAGCCAATATTTGATCTTTCAGATAATAGACAACAGGAGAATGGTCTCAATTTGAGAGACGGGCTATTTCCCCACAGAGCAGTGGCAACTGGCAGAAGTTATTTCAAATTATTTGACTATTGCATGATGATATGTAATATAGATACATATTTCGCTATTGCAAAAGATTTTTATATATATACATATATATATATATATATATATATATATATATATATATATATATATATAAATCTAATACCTAATGATATATATAGTATATCATTAGGTATTATTCAATTTTCAATTTGACGGAAATACAAGATAACATATAAATGAGCATTCTATACTGCAAGAGCATTTTTCAAAAAGGTTGTTTAAACAGTTTTTGATAGTAGAGGATTCTTGGGAAATGAAACAGTATGAACATTAAGTTGTGTGATTACTTTGGAAGTGAACCATACCGGAGCTTCATTATAGTTTAATTGCACTCCATGAGATTGGGCTCTGTTAATCTCTCTACTTGATAATTTAAATTTAAAAGTCTGAGACCATGAAACAACAATTACTTGCTTTACTGCTTAACAGTTAGGAAGCTTTCATTATCTAGTCGTGAACCTCCCGATTCTCCATCAAACTCCAACGGCGTGTTTGTTTTGGGTTTGCAATGTTTGCAGTGTGTACCGCTAGTTTACTATGTGTTACTGACTCACAATGTTAATTCTTCAAATAAATTAAAGAGGTTTTTTTTTGTTCATCATTCATTTATCAAGAACTTAACAGTTCCCCTTAGCATTGATTTTACATATTTTCCCTCGTCAATACGTTAATCAGTAGAATAGTGATCTCATCAAACCCTGTGTCTCAAAGTGTTCTCAGAGGCTGGCCTCTTTGAAGCAGTAGAGGAGAGATACCTTTTTTTTTTTTACATGAGCTGGTGTAGCCATAATTTCTCTCCCTAACAGATGGTCTTTCTCTTGCTCTCTCTGTATAAATATCTCCAAATGTGTTGGAGTCATGCATTTATTGTGGGTGTTTAAAGGTTGCAGTGTCATACTCAGTATGAAGTTTCGATAACTATCCATCTGGATTTATTCTTTGACCATTTCTGGTCTTTGTAGCACATTTGGAGATGTGGGCATTTGGAAACACAACCAGAAAATCATTTGTGTCAACACATTCCTACGGAGAGATGAAATTGGCAGTTTGAGTCGAGCCATTGTGACACAAACTACAGGCTTCTGCACACTATATTGGTTCCAAGGTCTCTGCGAGAGAGCTGCGGCTAGTCTGTGCTGGTTTAACTAGGTTACCATTGTGATTTGGGCAAGATTCCGCCCATTTGTCCTAGTTGAGCCAAATGTCGCACGTTGTATTAGTTATCCTGCATGGACAACAGCCTCTGGCGAAAATTTCTTTCCATTACTTCTGACCCTGCATCCCAAAATGACATTCCCTGCTGACAGGATCATTTGCTGTCAGACAAATGTGCCATGTCTTTTTTTGTTGTTGTTGTTGTGGGATAATGGAAGCACATGGTGTATCCTACAAGGTAGACATATCTCCCTAAAATAGAATAATGCATTCCTTCCTTTATTGCTTTTTTTCTTCATCGATGATGGATGGTAGGAGGGAGGTTAGCGGGGGAGTGCTGGGAGCGTTCGCCGCACATATAAAATATTGTTGCTCCATTTTTACCGTGGCTGGATATTTTCTCATGTATTTGTCTTTCTTACCTTGGATCGTGACACACGTTGCTGCGTAGTCAGCATCTTTGGAGATGTATTGATTTTTTTCATTTAAAGCCAATGAACAGTTTAACATGTTAGAAAGGATGGCTGTGTCATGCCAGAGTTGGCACGTCGCCTCTTATTTCAGTGTGCGATTTCTGAATTATTTGGCGTGGCTCGTAGATCGAATTGATCTTGTCGCGTTCTCATGACTTGACTGAACATCAGCATTTTTTTGTTGAGCATTTTTGTATCTGCTTTTACGTCTTGGTTGTTCACGCGGCAGCGCTCAGAGGTACCCACTTTTTGCCACAACAAAGCAAACGAGAATTCCTACACACGTATTGAGCTATCCAAATAGACATTCAACAATGACGCGCGCGTCGACGCCATAAAATCGGTACATATGGAGTATTGGTGAGAAATGTGCATGACAGTAATAACTTTAACTTGCTTGTACAAAAGCTAAGCTTGTTCGCAAGCATTCCCGTAAGTAAATGATCTTCAACTATGGCCAATCAACTAATGGCCACCAATGTGAAACCACAGAGACTTTGGAAACAATTGCAAGATGGACTCCACTTGTTAAAACTACTGTTAAAACGTGAATTGATGCTACCAGCGCACACAAAGAAAAAGAAATCATCACTCATAATTAAATGATTTAACCGAAGCTGTGGATTATGTTTGTGGAAGAGTAAAGAATTGTTAACAAAATACTTTTAATATGGCAATTGTACTTGTATTGTCTACTCCCCACACAGTCTTCAGCATCACTCTTTTTTCCCCTTGAAGATGAATAATGGATTGACTGCATCCATTTTTCCTTTTGGTTATGACACATGGCATGGCACCTATTGGTTTACATCAATGGAATATTTAATGTATTATTTTTCAACTATTGTTTTTGTCATTTTAGATCTATAGTCATTATAGTCCGATTTTAGCTCTAGTCCCATTCAATAATTAATATTTGTTCAATAATAATAAAATTGTTTTGAGTGGATGGCTTGTCAATGGAAAACGTTTCACTTATTTTAATTAAGCAGGTAATTAAAGCATTTTACCGCTAACACTGAAAATCAAATATATTTAAAAAAAAGTCATTGGGATAGCATAACAACTGACTAATAATTCTAAGTCTGAAGTGCTGTCTTGGCTATGCATTTGTTAAACCTAGCACTGTCCTTGTTAGAGTGCTGTTTGTATAGGTTTTGAATGCATTCCCATCCTCCAGAGGTTGAACTCTGCTGTAATACATAGCATTAGCTTGACATGGTGTGTGTTTCCCAGCTAAATGCATGTCTTTTGACCTATAGGCCCTATTTATGCTTCAGCATAATTGATGTATCTGTAGCACAACTCTGATTGATGTGCACATTATGCTTTACTAGCATAGATGCCCCTCCCCACTTTTTGTTATAAGTTAATTGACTTGATAAATAATATAAAAGTTACTTTTCATAGGCTTAAGGCAATACCATGTACGACTGTAGCACTGCTACCCTGTATATGTGGGAATCCCTTATTGAATCAATGCCGCAATTTGTGGTCATTAATTTTGAATCCAGCAGCACCCTCAATCACAAAGGAGGGATCAGAGCACTGAAAACACATAAGCGTGAGGAAACAAACTTACTCACCACACGGGAAACAATCTTGTTGCTACCCTCCTCAACCCTCGGACCCGCCCAGGTGGGGTTTCATCAATTGATTGATTGGTGCTTTCTACCACTCTCTCAGGCTCCCTTCAAAATCACTGTCATCCTCCTGGGATATCTGTGAGAAGACCTGCGACCCTCATGTGCTTTCTCTCCTAAGGCCCCTAACTGCATGTTTGTGGGTGGGTATGTGTGTGTGTGTGTGTGTGTGCGTGTGTGTGTGCATGTGTGTGTGTGTGTGTGTGTGTGTGCATGTGTGTGTGTATGTGTGTATGTTGCTTGGGTAATAATATTATGTGTAAATGTAGTGCATTCAAAATTGAAAGAAAAATAGACACACTCTAAATTATAAAACATAAAACTATACTACATGGACTTCTCCATAATATACCTCGTAGTCATTATTTACAAAATAAATAATGACTCCTAAGCACCTGAAAAGAGCATTGAAAAAGTTTTTTATTTGCACACACACACACACACGCACACACACACACACACACACACACACACACACACACACACACACACACACACACACACACACACACGTTGTTTCTTTTGGTTTAGGGTAATGAAACCATTACAAACCTCCTAATAAGGCTGTGCATTGAAGCAGTGCATTATGGGAGCTGTCACTTCTGCCCCTCTCTGATTGGATTGATACATTCAGCCAATGACTGTGAATGTATCCATCCAGCCAATGTGTCAAGGAAAAGCTTGAGCAGCCTAAAATGTACCAGCTTTATTTGGTAAAAAATATGCTTATTGAATTTGAGTCAAGCAAGTCAAATTTAATTTAAGGTATGTCAAGAGCCTCACATTATTTCGAAAGTCTACAAGATGTGGAAAAATTACATTGAACGACAGCTGTCAGACTGCAGGGATAACATCTAGATTATTGTCATATAGTTTAGATAGAAATAACGTTATTATCTGTGTGTGGTTTAAATGACACAACTTATTACACATAAATTGGCAACACCTGAAAGTAATAATTTTTATAATAATAATATCTTGGAGGCTAAATTATCCTATTTCTCACTAACTGACACACTCTTTGTCCACTAAATTGATGAGTATATAATTCCATATTCACACCTTGCTGTAACCGCTTTGCTTATAGTATCACTCACTCTAAATCAATCTGTGAGTATCAACTGGAAAATTAGATTTTTAATTGCATTACGTTATCTTGTCACTGTATGACCCTCTTATTACACAATGATTACCAAGTACCAAATTAAAATTATGATATTAATTAAAGTTAATCACGTTGTTATCGGCATGTCATCATATTATCACCCGTCGTCTCTAAAATGAAAAGTGCGGCCGACATTTTCTAACTTGATGAAGGTTAACATTGAGCTTAAACTGACAATGAACATCATATTGAATGAAACCCAAATAGCACAACGCTCGCTATTCTCATGTGGAGCACAATGCTATTGCATCCTCTAGTGGTTTTTTGTTCAAGGATTTCCTTATCGGCAGGTTTTATTACATGCACAGCAGATCTCTGAACTCTAAAGCCTATGGACTAAAGTGTTGACCCCACTCTGCCACTCACTCAAAGTTATCTGATGTGAAAGGATTATATTTTCTTGCCAAACAGGGGCTCGGTGTCTGGTAAAAACTAAACAACAACACAGTTTCAGAAGAAAGAAAATCTATTGTTTCTCTCGGCACCAAAACAATATCTTTCTTGCTATTTCGTTGTAAATATAGATGGAGAAATTTGGTGGATTGTATTGATGCGGTACAGATTTCTTGTTTTAGCCTCAATTAAAGGGTGAAATCCAAGTGGGAGTGAGGGACTGACAAAGACAATTTATGGTGATACATCTATATCCCGTTCACCACTGCTGAATGGGACCTTTTGAGAAGAAATATCCAACAAACTATCCCAGGAAAAAAGTCAAACAGGATCAGTATGGATACGGCACATCCCATTCATTTTGGTAAATTGGCAATGGGTATGTAGACAACTCAATAGCTTTATAAAGCCCATACGTCAGTTTCAAAAGTTTTCACAAAGCTATGTCTAGTTTGTTCCCGAGTTCCCAAGCCTGACGCAAATCTTTGGATGGAATTGCTGTCTTTGGGACAATTATTTTAATTTACATGTTGACAACATTGAAACATTTACAAATTGTTAACAACAGCATCTGCAAGTGGGCCTAGCTGTAGTGGCAGCATATAATTTATACGTTATATAGTATGCAACTTTGCCAACATTTCTGTGGAGTTAAGTCAGTTAATGCCACAATTGTAAACTGTAAAATAACCTGTGCTTCTTTAGAGTTCCTACTTTATGTCTATGGTTATCATTAAAGTTTAGCACCTGTCACAAATCAGTTTGCTTTGCTCTGTCTGCATCGTTAACATGCATCTCCCTTATGGTATATTTCACAATAAATGTGATTACATTTCGTGAGATATCGAGTGCCAGGCAGCGATATAATGATGCATGAATCCTACCACTGTCGTCACTGCATGGCACTGCCAGTTGTCTGAAAGTAGCAATAGAAATGTGATAGCATGCGAATTGATTCTCTTTGCATTTTGCCATATTCAATGTCCACATAAAAATATGATGTGTTTTTCATATTTTCACCAGATTGTTAAAGGGCAAAACGTGACACAGGTTGGTGTTGTCGCCAGAGAGTTTGATTCCCGTCCCTACTGGGGGCTCCATTTTCCTCCCACCTCACACAAATACACAGGTTTGTGGTAACCAGAGACCCTGAGTCACCAAGGAGACTAGTTGACTGGCCATAGCTGGGACAGGCTCCTTAAACTAGGAATTAGTGAGCAAAATAAAATACAACTGATTCAATCATGACATGATATCATTATGTCCATGACAGCATGTGGGGTGGACACATTTGATTGGTGCAGAGGTAATAGATCTTAACATTGGGAGTTGACATAGAGGCCATTTCCTGCTCTGTAATAACAACTCATCCTCTTTGAGCCATCCCTAGGTTAGCGTAAATTAAGTCAAGGCATTAACTGTGACAGTCACTGCGACTATAATGGTTTCGTTGGCATGATAGAGTTGTTTCCAAATTAAATGGTGATATTTGAAAGCCAGCTTGGCTAATATGAATTGAACGATGAATAATGAGGTTGGCAGGTTGACTAACTTTAATTATATGGGGAGAAGGACGAACATATTATATTATATTTCCCCCCGTCGTACTTTCAAATGAGCCAGTCTCCAATTAATTTAATTTATTTATTTATTTATGTTTAAATTGAAACACCCTATTTATCATGTAAATGCATGGATTTGTTTTTGAATGTCATGGCATGAAGGGTTTTCATTATTGAAGAAACTGTTTTGCCGATAAGGCTCTCTTTTCTTAATTAGGATTGTACTTAATTCTTTTTTTCTCTCTTAAAGGCAAACAAGAAAACCTGAACAATTTTACAAACACAAAATGTTCAAACAATGACAAAATAAAGGCAAAGCATCAATGGGATAGTATACATCAGATACAGCTATTTTACATTTAGTAAGAATTCTTAAAAGATCTCTAAAAGTCTCCTTTGGTGTTAATGGAGCTATCTTCCAAACCCTTCTTGTCTCTTGAGATGGTTCTCCAATAGAAAGGCTGCAGTCGGTAGGTTTAGGCGAAGCAAGAGAACGGCTACACTGTTTGCTAGTCATAGAAACAGTTGTAGGGGAGGTGGTATTCAACTCTCATTTGTCATGGGTATGAAAGTGGTGCAGAGCATTTGGTGTGACAGTAGATGATGAATGGTTAGCGTGAGGAATTCTCTGCTGCATCAACATCATAGTAATGGATTCCTTCACTAATTTAAAATTACACTGACAGAGGCACCCCCTGACTCGTCTGTTCAGGGATGCTCTGAGTCTTATACCACCATGTGTTTGAATGTGTTTTACTGTCTTTTGACTTAGTACTACAACCTCTGTATCTGTCAGCGGTTTGAAGGTTTGACTTAGCTGAACATTTTCTTCCTGAATGCTCTTTCTCACTTTCTTTTGCACTGTTGACCCCTTACCTCATTTGTCATGTTTTTCTTCTTGGTCAGTTTTTGTTCCTTTCAGCTCTCTTCCTTCTTAGTTTAGTTTTAATTCCCTACTCGTCAATTGTATCACTGTTTGTTTCTGGCTTTTCTATTTGTTCTCGTTTTCTCTCTCACTCGTAATTTTTTTTCAAAGTCTGTCTTTCTGGGCACAAAACAACATATCCATTATTTTCTATCACATTTGTCTTTCATTCATTCTGGTCAGTGTTATTTCCACTTTTCTTTCTCCTCATGTCTCTCTCTTTCTGTGTGTCCACCGAGACTGTGAGCCAGCTTCCACTATGTATGACTACAAACTATCTATCATGGATAATATATATTCCCATACCCGTTTAATTTAATAAACCATTATGATTCATGAAGAGGTCGAGATTTCGTAATACACATTAATAACATTCAATCTTTAATCGAGTCTGAGAGTGTCCTTGTTTTAAGTATCTTCATTTTTCAATACTGGTCATTTACAAATGTAATCAACTCAGTGTTGGAGGTGTTTGAGTTTGAGTTTCTACAACAGCATTTCAGTATGCAAACACGCCTCTAAATCACATTGTAAACGTAATGTTCACACTCATAGCAGGCCATTTTACATTCTGTTGATCTTTACGTACAATCTCCATCCTTTTCATCCTTGGCAAAGCACCTTTTAAATGATACGGTGTTGTTGCTCAAATCAAATACAGTATTTTATTTTGTTATCACAGTTATGGGTTAGGTATCTGCACATGGGATAGGTATCTGCGCACAGTGTAAATACTGTAGTATAAATACACAGTATAAATACTGTGACAGTATAAATATTGTCACAGTATAAATACACATATAATACTGTGACAGCCGTAGCAAATTGGATTTATATTTAAGCATCCCTGTGGTGCATTTCTGTGTGTGTGTGTATATGTACTTCATGTGCATGTGTGTTTGTGTGTGTGTGTGTGTGTGTGTGTGTGTGTGTGTGTGCTTATCAGTGCAAAGAAGATGAGACGTCTACATCCGCGTTTCGTCTCTTGCTATTATAAATGTGTAGATGTTCTTTTTATGGGTTTGTAAGAGGCAGAGAGCTTCACGCTTAGGGGGCCAGGATGATATATTACAGGTTCAACAACAACAGCGACAGACAGAGGCTTTTATGCTGGAAACCCTCAGAGATGTACCCTAAATTCCAGATGAATCATCCTCCAATAGATATACACACATGACATCATAATTTCCTCATTCATTAAAAAGGGTCATAGTTCAGGATAGTTTTTCGCCATACATCAAATTGACTGCCGTCTACCAGTCTGCATGTTGTTCTGCCTGAGCGTGCCAGGCGTTTAGACCTTGCTCGCTCCTGACATACAGCGAATGGAAGGTGACTGGGATTTGATTTGGAGTTTCAATACCCGTCATGGCGCCGTGTCAGGATGCCTCTGTATTTCACACCGAATGATGTCTTACCGCTGCCATCTCCTAGAATGGTTTCTCGAGAGAAATCATTTCTCACCAAACAGTCGGATGCTATGAAATCCAAAAAAATAAAAACGAAACACGTATGCATTATAAATGTTTATGGTTCAGGAATAAGGTTTTCTGAACCGAATTACTGCAATTGTTTACACATTTAGATTTCTTATATATAAAGGATAGGAAGATATCGCCATCACCCCCAGGATATTTTGACTGTTGAACGTAATCCATTTGTTTGGGACCACACACCCTTTTTGCTGTAATAAAACCAATGTGGAAAAAATTCAATTTGCAGGGAATTTGCAATCCCTCAGTAGAAAACAACATAGCCCGTAAAGGCTGTCATTTTATCTCTCAGAGGGTAAGCACTGAAATCCTTCAGGAGAATAGATGATTTGCTTGTGTGAATACATGCATGTGTGCATGTGTGGTTGTTAGTGTGTGTGACTGTGCGTGTGTATGCATGTATGCGTGTGTGTGAATTAATGTGTGTGCGTGTATGTGTCTTTGTTTGCACTGTGTGTATGAATGTTTGCTTTGTGTGTGTGTGTGTGAGTGTGTTTGAGAGAGAGAGAGAAAGAAAGAAATAGAGAGAGAGAGATTGTGTGCTTGCGTGTCGGCCTGGTACCTTTTATATTATAGCCTATAGGTCTAGGAAGACCTGAATTCATTTAAGGCAATTTATAGTGGATCCTAGTGTGGGTGTGTCTGTGCGCGTGTGTGTGCGTGTGTTGTTGCGTGTGTGTGTGTGTGTGTGTGTGTGCAAAGTATGTTTGCTGTAAATTTCCCTATGGTGCACTGTTACATCAAATGTATTTGTTTATTTTATTTTGCTCTCTGGCAATACGAATGTGAGTGTGGTTGTGTGTGTGTGTGTGTGTGTGTGTGTGTGTGTGTGTAAAAAATAATGTCAACCTAACTATTGTTCCTTTTCTCCTCTTTCTTTGTATAGGTGGTGAACAGCAGATATTGACTATAGAGGGCTTTCTTCTACTAAAGGTCTTGTCTTTGCACACACACACCCACACACACACGTGCACGCACAGCTGGGCATGCCATTATTCACATCCGCCCATTGTACCATATATTCAGCAGTGCAACAACCACTTTAATAGTCTTAGTTTGTGTATACAAACTGAGATTGAGATCACATATACAATCCAATAAACCATTATACTCACATTTCTCATCTCTTCGTAATGTTAACTTTGCCAACTATTTATATCTATTATTTCCCTCACAATCTGTATGCCTATGAGGTTTTAAAAGGCAATACAACTGACATTGAGGACGTCACTTAGGACCTCATTGTGTGAGCGCTACCCCGGCGCCAGTATCAGCACCGGAGCTCATCATGTTTTCTTTTCACTTTCTTTCTCTTTCAAAACCTATGCGAAGGGGACAGGACCTGTTATATCGAGCAACTATTGAATCATCCAGTGTTCATCCGCACAGTCAAAATTCAATTATTTCATCCCACCTCTTCATTGTGTATTTGCAAAAGAAGGCTTAACTCAAAAAGGTGCAGACGGCGTCGCGTTGGCAATATTAATGCTGCCAATGTGATAGTTTCTAGAAAGTTGCGACCAGAGTGAGACCTGGGGACACTTTCCAATACTTTGCGGTGGCGTCGGGACTGTTCCCCCCCCCCCCCCCCCCCCCCCCTTTCCCATACAGATCACTTCATTCCTTCATGGCAGTGGAAGGTTTTAGGATCTGAACGATTGCGCTTTAGAGGGAGGTGTCATGGGGATTGTTAGAGCCCCGGACGTCTTAATGAAATACTGTCGATTGGAGGGCAGTCGATCGCTGCTGAGGGAGCGGGGGGAGCAGAGGGAGCTGTGGGAGCGAGGGGGAGGGGGAGGGTGGGAGGCGGTTGAAAAGGAAGGACAAGAGGGGAAAAAAACAAAGCCACAAAAGCAGGAATATAAAGGAGAACGGAATGAGGTGGGGGAAAAAACACATAAAAGAAAGGCAGAATGTAATACACAGGCATCCACGTAAATACACATGGATCCACACACGCATGCACACACACACACATACACACAGACAAACTTTGTATAGGGATGTCTGACTATAAAGACATTTCTCCAACTAAAGGTATTTGGAATTTTCACACACACACACACACACACACACACACATTCACACACAACGATCCATCTAGCAAAGTACATGCCAGGAAGAGAGAGACAGAGAAAGCGAGGGGAAAGCAGTGATAGTGAAAGGGTAAGGGATTAATAGAGAGACAGAGAGACAGAGAAAGCAAGGGGAAGACAGTGATAGTGAAAGGGTAAGAGAGGAATAAAGAGAGACAGAGACAGAGAGAGCAAGGGAAGACAGCGATAGTGAAAGGGTAAGGGAGGAAGAGAGAGAGACAGAGAGACAGAGAGACAGAGAGAGCAAGGGGAAGACACTGATAGTGAAAGGGTAAGGGAGGATGAGGGAAGGGAGCAGACGGGAGGTACGAGTGACAGCGGTGGAAGCCTTTGATCTCAACTTTGTAATCAATGGGGATTATGGTCCCTGCGGCGGTGTCAGTCCCGATCACGACGGGGCTGTCGAAGACGGCGGCCGGGGCACAACGGCGAGGGCTTCCCAAGCGTCTCTGTGTCTAAATGCCTCTGGCGTCTACGGTGGCTGACAAGGCTCATTATACCGTTGGCGGAGCAGAGAACTCAGAATGCGGGATGCGATGGAGTGTAAAAATACAAATTGAAATGCGAATTGCATCTCTTATTCCCCTTTCTGAATTCATTTAAGCGGGAACAACATCTCTACACACGAGTGTCGTCAAGCCACACTGTTATGCAAGATAAATGTGTCTTGTCGTAGACCTCACCTATTCAAGTTTGCAATCCTACAACACGTTACGCATTTGATTGTGTTCATAGTAAAGGTGAGCTGCTCCACTGGTCCCACACTAGTGAGCTCTCTTGCAGCTCTCTTATTGGTCGAGTTTAGGAAGCCTGTTACCTGAAGAAAGAGGAAAATACGTAAAAAAACACCAACATGGATGGTTTTTATTGAACTGTGAGCAGCAACACACGCCTATCCTGACCCAGTTGATATTGTTATATTCTGTTCCCCTGTGTGTTCAATTTAATGCTCACCAATGTTTTTTATTTTTATTATAACATCTTCAGGAAGGGAGAATGATCTAAGAATTGATGCACTTTTTGCTCAACTTCTTTTCTTTTCTTAGTGGAAAGCTTTTATCGTATGAATGCTCTCTTTCACATCTTCCTGAAGATATCCCAGTTTCTCCCTTTCTCTGTGACACACCATTTAGTATTTTCTCATCCCTACAGATCACCACCTGACACTGATACCGTGAGAATTAGATGTTTTGGTCCAGCAATGCAGCATGGAGGCCTAAATCATTTAGCCCTGCCTTTCTTCATCCATCTTTAAGCTGGAAGCTAGGGTAACATATAGCAACTAGTGCCAATAGCTATTTGATATCTGCTGTTTAATATCAAATAAATGACTTTAATCAAGTTGCTCACCACACTCTCTTTTAGAATTAAATAGCATGAGATGGTCAACCATTTATATTATCAAAATATTAGTTTTACATAACAGTGAAACCCATATCAACTTCATCATGGTTTGCTTAGCAATTTGAGGCGTCATGAATGTGTCCTTGTGTAGCTCCACCAATTACAAAATGGTTTCTTGTCAGAATCTAGTCTGATCCTTGGTGGATCAATGATTAAAGCCTCACTGATGTGACTGTCCTCAATCAATAATGGAAGCTTTACCAATCTAAGCCTTCTGGGGTCAATAATTGGCAGCAGAGACAGACTGTGATTAGGATACTGAGATTGATGATTGATGTTATATAATTTAGGAGTCTGGAAAATCATTATTAAAGTAGAAAGTACATATGGTAATATTATGAATTAAATTACACTTCTGTCCGCCACTACTTTAATTATTTCTTTCGTTAGTATTTACATATATTGAGGTGCCAGGGTATTTTAGACTTTTGACAGCTTAATAAAATGCTCAACTTGTCCTGGGACATATAAAGAAATTCAGTTCCACTCTTTTCTGTCAGTGTAATTTCTTGTTTCAGTTTTTCATTCTTTAATGTGACAGCAAACTCAATTTCTGTGGATAGATATTAGATAGTGCTGTGTACCGAGATTTTAATGAAAAAGTTAGTGAAACAGAAGACAATCAGAGTAGAAAACGATTTGTATGCCAAGAGGGATCCGGTATGCTCAGTCGGCATGATAGTATTTAAAAGTCCATACGGTGAAAAGTATTTTTTGATGGGGAACATTAAAATGATTCAAATTCTCACAACCAACTGTATGACATCCATGTGCAAGGAAAGTGGAACACAAAGCACAGTGAGGAAAAGTAATCCATACATTGTCCTTTTTGCCAATCTTTGACTTTAGTTTTACCACTAAATTGTCAAGACCTTTTGCAGACCACCTTATATGTAAACAGTAAGAAATAGATAACAAATGCAGTGGCTGAGCTAAGAGTACCAGCGCCCCCTTCATACACAATTATTACTGCACGACGACCATGGCAAGTCAGCAACACTGCTTATGCTCCCGATGTCTTTATTACGCAAACACTAATTAACATATCAATGGAAAACATTACAATGGAAAACATATGACAGAATGACACAGCAACACTTTTGTTTAATAATGAACAAGATGTTATACCATATTTACTGAACAATATGTATAATATATTTATTTTAAATTATATATAAATAAATAAATAAATAAATAAATAAATATATATATATATATAATTGTTATATTATTGTAAATGTGTCTATTTTGAGTATAAAACCCCATGCACCACCTGCAGTACCCTCACGTACCACCAGTGCTAGGTGTACCATGGGATGAAAACATGTCCTATGCTATGCCGGGCCAGATTCTTTTTTAAATGTAATTCAACAAAATTGTTGGACTAATACCATTAAAGGTGTTCTAGGTAAGATGTAAGAGGTCTTATTTTAGTGTATTAGTGAGTGAAATTCACTCTGAGAATATCGGTTTTGAGTTGACTGAGCCTGCCTCTGTAGAATAAGCCAACTAAATTTTTTGACTGCTCCCAACTCATATCTGACCAATCAATTCCCTAATTTGTTAGGGGAATCCATCTTGCCTGTCATTCAAAGGTGCGGGAATGAAACAATGATGGAGAAACGTAGGGAGGGAGGGGTTAGAGATAAAGGGAGCACTTTTTCGGTTGTTTAGTTTCAAAATCTAGCTCTCTTCTGCTCTTTTCTGCTCTCTCTCTCTTAACAACTTTTAAATTGACCTATATCAGCTTTGAGTAATACATTTCTTGCTGTTTAATGGACACCCTTGTCCAAATCCCCTGAACACATGGGTGGCCCTAGTAGGACTCCAACCCCTAACTCTGGCTGTGTTGAAGCAATACTCTGGCAGTTGAGCTAGACAGGATCAGCGTCATTCCATACCACAGTACAATTCCCATTGAAAAACAGCACTTCCCTCTGTCATGGAATGGTTATTGACTTGACAGGAGGCAAACAGGAACATGCCAGTCCCTTCTATCATGGTATAAGACACCATGCTGTGCTCTGTTTGACAGCTCGTCATGCCGTCGTGCCCTTGCGTTGTGTTGCCCTTAACCCACTTTTTAGCGGGTGACTTTAACTTAGTTATTTTGGCTTTATTGATTATGAAACATATAGGAGATAATAAATATCCTGTCATTTCTGCTCCACAAGGAACATAAATACAAAAATACAAATACAAAGAAAATATAGGGAATGAAAAAAATAAACAAATGATTTATATGAAGGTGAGTACATTTCAATGTTTTTTCTCAGGTAATTCCTTAGTGTTAAGGAGAAAGAGATATAGGTAAAGGAAAGAAAAAGGGAGACAGAGAAAAAGAATAACAAAAGCATCACAGAAACCGAAGCACTTGACAGTGTTTAAATTGCAAAGAGTGCTACTCAGGCTTCACCGAAGAACAGCTTTTTCCATGAATTTAAAATGCCTCGCACTCTTGATGCTATTGAATCATAATAGTAGCCCCAGAACACTCTGACCAGCGTAGGAGTACATTATCATGCCGTTTTAGTCTCATACTTATCTAACAAAGTCTCAAGCTGGTTCATTAAAATGCTTTTCAGAAAGATTCGTTTGACAGATTGAAAGTCTTGTTTATAGAAACATTCACATGAATTGTTGACACGTTGCTAGGTGCTTGACCTCAGTGACAGCTGCAGTGACGATGATGTCAACTGTAGCATATTGTTGCCAGGGGGTCATGGGCAAGGCATTGTCCATGGACAGAGATCCATGCTGCGGTCAAACAGTCTTTTTTGCTTAGGAAGGTTCCGAAATGACCCATGATAAGGGCTGTTTGAATTATCTTAATGCTGAGGAAAGGTGCTTAGTTGCTTCCTTTCTTATCTACATCTCCTTTTGTATGAGATACACTGGACCATCCTACGAAAGGAGATCATGCCGTCCAACAATTCATTGCGGCAGGAACATTTATAGCGACGCACCATTCGGCTGTTCACGAAATCATTCGATCAACATGATTTTACATGAATTATTTTCATTGGATTGATGTCGATATATGTGAGTGGAGAGGAGGGTCAGCGTGAGCAACCCTTCTCAATGTGACAACCATTTAGTTGTACTTTTATGACTGATAGCCAACATTCCTTTTATTTTTTTAATTTATTTTTTTTCAACAGGTTTTCCAAGTTTATTTAGCCTGCATGAAACCACACAGTAGAAACGCACAGGGCTTACAATCTAATGCTGTATGCACACTACAGGATAATTAGCCCAATTTTGTGCCCGATGTCCCCCTTCCGACTCAGCAAAGCCCCGATTTGTTGATGGTTCTACCGATAATTTTTGCCCGATTATCCTGTGGTTTGTGGTATGTTAGAAGTGTTTTTTTTTTCGATCGGGGCCTCACTGATTTGAAATTGCAAATATTAAACATGTTCAATATTTACGATCCAATATCCTGTAGTGTTGGAGGAACCCCGACGACAGCCGATGAAGCAGGCAATTCATTGTCACGTGGGAAAGACGATAGCCAATTGGGAGCCACGCTGACTTACCAGCAATTCATCAAGTAATCAATAATCTAACAGAAGCCATGGTGGCCAAATGAAAAGTAGGGTGGTCTTCTGAAATGGAGGAACAGCTTGTAGAGTTAAACATTTTCAAAAAAATAATTGTTGCAAAAGCTAACATAGCTAGTTCCTCCTGATCGTAGTCCGCCATGTTTGCTTACACTATTACTTTTATCTTCATGAAACCACATGTCCCATCTCTGTTTGCCCCTCAAATTAGCCTCTTGTCTTAATTGCGTAGCTGCTTTATTGATGTTAACATTAATGTCTGGGATGTCTGTGTGATTATAGCCATTTTTACCAATGCGCTTCACAAATAGAGCACCATTGGCTGGAAATCCAACATGACTTCAATGTTCTGAGTGAAAAAAAAATAATAACTTGTAATTGCATGGCTTCAATTCAAAGTTGCCCCACAATCCAACTTTTAGCTCTGTGTGTTAGTCCTATCTTAATTATTATTATTATTTTACCAAATTGACCAGCACTGAAATGGAAAATGGCTTCTGCTAAGAGATGTCCATTGTGCCAGGGCAGAATATAAGAGCAGAAGGCATTCATCTGCTTGTGCACTGTATGGCATTCATCTGCTGGGGGAATGCATCCATTTTGTTTCTCCCCAAACTAGCTTATGGAACACCAAAAAGTACAGTAAGATACATTACCTTCTCTACTCTCTCTTTTTTGGATACTTTCTCTTTTCCATTCCCTGAATCCCATGTCTTATCTTCCTCTGCTGGGGTCTTCTAACTTGTTTTCCTCCTCTCTTCTTTCAGTGTTCTCTCTATATCTTTACAGATATATATTTAATATCTTTTAGCCCGGCTGGCTCTTTCAGTCTCGGTGTCAATGATTAATTCAGCGCGCAGATGTTTTGATGAAGTGCATGAAGAGAAAAACGTGTGACTATTTATGTAGCTTATGTAACAGAAGCAACTGCATTAAAATACACTGGCAGAAATATAGAATAAACAGATCTAGGCAAATGTAAGAACTCAGGTCAGTTTGATTCACAAAATGTGAGCAAGCCAGCAAAACAATGTTTTATCATACTTCATTGTTTCTTGTTAACAAAATACACAAATACATACAAAGATTACCTTTGCCAAGGAGGTTATGTTTTCGCCCCTGTCTGCGTATCTGTGTGCAGGATTTCTCAAAAGGTTGAGCACAGATGTGAACCAAATTTGGTAGATGTGGGCCAAATAAGAAGTGATTAACTTTCATGCCAATCAGCAAAAAGGGGGCATGGTAGTGGGCATGGCATTTGTCTGTGAGTGGGAGATCTCAAAAAGTTGAGCACAGATTTGCCCAAATTTGGTGGATATGTTGGTTATGGGCCAAGTAAGAGGGGGCATTCCTTCTGATAGATTTGCATAACAACATCAAAAATTATCCTGACTAGTTTGTCAAGGGTTCATGATTGTTGGGTGTCCTCCCCAACCAGGCCCACTTCCTGTTTATCTTTAAAATTTCTAAAAGGGGCCTTCTTGGGTATCATTGGAATGAGGTATTGGCTCCCTCCAAGCTAGACCCACTTATATCAAGATGATTCCTTGGCAGAGGTCTGTGCTCTACTGAGCACATTTTCTAGTTCAATCTGTGACTTTTAGGTTTTCAAGCCAAATAACACAGACATTTTAATGACAATCATACTACATATGTAAAAATACAGGACTTTAGATCATTAGTTACCTTAAAACACTAAAACCTGAATATGTTGATATTTATAAATTTCAGAAATGAACTGGCTTTTCATGAAACCTGAGATGAAGATGCCGTGTCTACACAGCAAGATCAATTCTAACATGAGCCAGCCATACATTTTGTTGACCAAATGTATTGTGTATAGCTAAGCTTTTGTCAAATAAAATTACAGGTAGGTATTAGGGGTCAAACCCAAAAAGCTTGAGCTAGACCTCCTTTGAATATGTATCATAGCATACATTTCATGTGATATTTCTTTTTAAACAAATTTCCCTGACATCCATTTAATGATGTGATTATGGAAGAACACCCACTGCTATACAGATTTAGTTCATTTTAATTCAACAATAATTCTTTAGAAAGAAAACTGAATTCAACAAATTCATCCGTTGTTTGTGTAGAAGTCATTATTTGTTCATTTCTGCACTCCAAAAAAAAGGTATTCTGCTTTAGGCACACACCCCCACACAACAGTCATCATTGGCATCACAGAGTGTTGTTCGCTTTCATTCCAAATCCATTTGTTGGTTCCCATCGATGCTTTAAAGCAGCCCTGGGAGTGCAGAGAGGACCGGTGAAAAGCCCAGGTTGCAGGTGCGGCCAATGAGCATTGCCCAATGATCCTGAAAGACAAGGCAATTGGCCAGAATGATGAGAGTAATGAGAAAAGGCTTGTGTTATATTACCAGAGAGCAATTTAGAAGAGAGAGAGAAAAAGAGAGGGAGGGAGAGAGAGAGAGAGAGTGAGTGAGTGAGTGAGAGAGAGAGAGAGAGAGAGAGAGAGAGAGAGAGAGAGAGAGAGAGAGAGAGAGAGAGAGAGAGAGAGAGAGAGAGAAAGAATTCGTCGCAAAGAATAACAAAAGCATGGAAGTGAGACGGGAGAGTGGTGGGAGTGTGAGGAAGAGTGATAAACCACATGGGAGAGGGCTGCCATGGCTGTTGTGTTTCTGTTGAGGTGGCTGCCCATTAGCCTGTGCAAATGGAGGTTGTGGCTTCACTTCAATGAGAATAGCAAAGATAGGATAACAGAGCCACTGGAAGACAGAGAGAGAGAGAGAGAGAGAGAGAGAGAGACAGAGAGACAGAGAGAGAGAGAGAGAGAATCAATGTGGAAAATAAATAAATTTAATCTCTTCAAAAAGCCCTCAGCTTGAGCAGGTAATAGGAATGCACATAGATTGAGTCACTTGTGTGGTGTGATGTGAATGAACGAAGGGTCATAATATGATGAGACAATGATGAAAAATAACAAGAGAAGAAGATCACCGTGAAGTCAATAGGATGAAGATGATGACTGTGGTGTGTGGTGTGATAAAGAACTGACACCATAAGGCTGCAGCACCAATTGATCGCACCTCCTGCCAAGGTACCTGTTCAGTCAGACATCAAGAGCAGAGGAGAGATGCATCCCGGTCCCAGATTGAGAGATGTGTGCTCTGGGTAGTCCTCTAGCATTTAGTAGGACAACAAAGGCTTATACAACTACTGAGCTACTGTAAAAAAAGAGAAAAAGAAACATGCATACGCACGCGTGCACACACATGCACATGCAATCACATGCAGATACAGACACATAAACACACACACACACACACATACGCACACAAATGCACACACACACAAATGCACACACACAACCACTTAAGAGCCTGTATGAATCTCTGAACAGACACACTCATAGAGACCTATGGTAATGTGTTTGATCATCAGGCATGGCAGATGGCTAGGTAAGGACACCTCTGCTGTTCCTGCTAACTGATGCTGCAGTATCTAGCTTATTTTCAGTGTTTTGCTTCTAGATTTCATTTTTCTCTTCCCACCTCTCAATCAATGGGATTTGATGGTTTTTCTTCTTCTTCTTCTTCTTCTTCTTCTTCTTCTTCTTCTTCTTCTTCTTCTTCTTCTTCTTCTTCTTCTTCTTCTCCTTCTTCTTTTCCTGTGTTAATAATAATAATCATAATAATAATCATATAATCATCATATTTAATTTTGGGAATCAGTGCTGTACATGACTTCAATATTTTGTGCTGTGTGTCATCCCCTCTTTCACGGAAACTTAAACACACACACACACACACACACACACACACACACACACACACACACACACACACACACACAGAGTTTGTTACGAGGCCATTCAGATTTCATTTCTTTTCACTCATGCACTTCCAATTGGTGGCTGTGCTGAGAGCACCCATGCTGTCAGATCCTATTACAATCCAAGCGGGAGGACCGTTGTTCAAATGAAAAGGATGCAAACACTTACAAAAATGATACATTTGTGCTTGTGAGTGTGCGAATAGATTTTTTTTCTGTCTGCACGTGTGATGGAGTTAATTAACCCTTTGTGTCTCTGCCAATGCGCCTGGCTGACAAACCATCAGTACATCAGTGGTGTTTTTCTTTGGCTTACACCAACGTACTGCGTTGACCCAGGGTACCTGTTCATATGTGTGTGTGTGTGTGTGTGTGTGTGTGTGTGTGTGTGTGTGTGTGTGTGTGTGTGTGTGTGTGTGTGTGTGTGTGTGTGTGTGTGTGTGTGTGTGTGTGTGAAATCCTACTCTGAGTTACATAAAGCAGTAGATTAAGCTAGTTGTCTTGGAGCGTTTGTATGTATATGCATGTTTTTGGTTATTTTGAATGAGTCCATCCTGAATGAGGAACCGAAACACACACTGATTCCATGCTTACTTATAAATATCAATAGCAGGACGAGTATTACATTTGATAAAGTTCCCAAATTAAGAACATATATGCATATATTCTGAGCGCCGTATTCACTTCCACCATCTTGAAAGCTTGCTGTTGATGCCAACTTAGAAACCGAGGTAAAGTTAGATATTCATTAGGATTTGCATTTGGATTACAATTTTGAAAGACGATGCGGACATAGAGCTGTCGGGTTGTGATCAACTAGTCCTACTACAAGTTGAGTTTGCAAAATATGGTAATGTACCCTTGTCAAGTTAGTCTTGTAATACCCGGTTACACCCTGGGTAAATTCAGTAACACCCCTTCTTTTTTCATTGACCATTTAGATGTATTTTACTTGATGATTAACCTTTACTTAAACTGTTTTGCTTGTAACGCTACCATCATGTCTGTCCATTACGGCAACCATTGAAGTCCTTATCATCCCTAGAAGGAGGGATCCCCCTTTCTGCTATCCTTCTCAAGGTTTCTTCCTTGATAATTAAGGGTGTTTCTCTTTGGGGGGGCTTGGGTTGGGGGGGGGGGGGTGTCATACAATATGGCATATGAAGCCCTTTAAGACTGTTATATGAAGGGCTATTGACTTGAAAAGAAAATGGACATGATACCATGTCTCTGTACTGTAGGTATGGATATATCGACTGTGTACTCTCAGAGAAAACCACTTTGCTGAAGTCACCTGCTGTTAAATGGTGAAAGAGTTCATTTGTTTCTGTCAATATTGACTGCCACTACGCGGTTGGTGTATTGCATCGTGGCATCTTAAGAGTAGTCACACATATGTACAGTGACCTTCACTTCCGTTTTTGTTTCAGTTCCAATTCAAGTGAGCAACTGTGAAAAATAGAGAACAAAATGGTAAAACGCTTGCAGCCTTGGGTCTACACCGTGATCCAATGAATAAAACCTCATAACCTTGACTGCCTTTTAAACTTGTCCTGTGACTTTGGAAACTGCATATATATATATATATATATATATATATATATATATATATATATATATATATATATATATATATATATATATATGGATGGAGAATAAAGTATAGTGCTGCTATTAGCTAAAGTGTCACGCAATATGCCTACAAACACATTACGCTGTTAGGAAATGTATTTTGGCTGCACTTAACCAGAGGACAATACGCAATATTATATTTTCATCTCTCTGAATAACATTAAAGCAGCACATAGCAATTCTTCCCATGTTTCCAGCTCCTAAACAAATGCACATTGAGGACTAATGAAGTTGATCCTTGAAATTCAGAGACATCCAACTGTAGACCTTTCTTTGCCAGCCTGCGATAAATTACCACAGGGGTTTCTGTGGCAACAGATGATGAAGAGGGCAATTCCGTCTTTTTATGCACGCCAGGGAAAGTGAGTAAAGGAAGCGTTTGCAAGGCCATTTGTCATCCGACCATCATCCCGTCCTTTACGAACAGCGGCCTATTGTCACTGACTGCTGAGAACATGAGTGGAGGGGACACTGCTCTGGCTAATGGCCGTGGAGAAGACCTGTTCCAGTTGGCTTCGTCCAAGCCGTCCTCTTCCTCATCTGTATGCATCTCGTGCACGTCTCTTGGCAAATCTGCAAGGTTTTTAACGGCACGTGGCATGTAAGACTAGAGCCCACCTCGCACGAGTGGGGTCTCGAAGGGTAGAAGGAGTTGGGTTATCAGTGGAGGGGGGGAGCAAAAGAGAGAGAGGGGGGGGGGGGGGGGGGGGTTGGGAGTTTATGGTTACATTATGTTCCGACAAGGCCAAAGTCATTCATAAAATAAAAATCATGAGTGGCCAACATAGTAGATATGTGGTGTACAGGATGCAATATGAACTTAACCTTCACTCTTTTTTTATTACTCCACCATTGGGTTCACACGCACAACACACACACACACACACACACACACGTATGCATGCATGCATGCATGCACACACCTACAAGTGTGCGCTGTACACTGCACAAAGCAGCACACTACAGTACCACCCAGGTGTATATATACACATGATAATCTCTATCAACATTCTCAGCATGAACTCAGGGACGGAATAAACACCAAGATCAATATGAAGTATACGATTTGGATCAAGGAACCCCACAACACACCAAACTGATAAAAAAGAAAGAGAAATTGAAAAAGAGTTGGGGGTTTCCCATTTCTGTGCAAATATAGAGTTAAGTCCCCCCTCCCCCCCACTTGCTACCAAACCTGATCAAGATACCTGCCTGTGTGGTGATAAGAGCTGTTCCAGCTGGCTCTCACACACACATAAGAGGCCCTGGCTGAGCGTGCTTGCCTGCATACCTTCCCTTACATGATGCAGGATGTTGATACAAGATTGCAGACAACACGGCTTCTGCGGCTTCCAGTGTGAGCTGCATGGTTTGACCACCCGCCAACAGCTTCCTGCCCACACATACAGTGGTAGAAACATGCAGAATCTATATCAAGGGTAAAACACACATGCGCGTTGCCATGCACAAACAGGCACACACGTAAACGCACACACACACACGCAAACATACAAACGCACAGACACTGTGGCACTCCAGACGGAACAGTTAATAACTGGCACGGAAACGGCTGTGGTTAAAACCCATTCAGGGCATCCTTTATTTTAACCACTGCAGAAAAGTAAGAAAAGGGTTGGGGATAAACAAGGGGAACCAAAGTTCTTCCCGGACCGGGGTATCTTCTCTAGCGGGTATCAGTCTGTGGACAGGGCCTGCGGAGGGGGAAACACAGTACAGCAGACGTCAGCCGATCAGTTGTGAACCCCGGGCAAAAGGGTTAGCTGGCGCTAGCCTCCTTGGCTCCTCTTGTCCATTCAGGAGTCCTTCACACACAAGTCGTCTTAACATAATCCACTATAGTTTCTCTTCGTCATAATGTTCGGCCAGCGGTCGCTTACCGTTCTTCCTCTGTTACCAGCTCCCACACTCTTCTGCACGGTAGTCACCGGCAGGCTTAAGTAGGCCAGGAGTTGGTCGTTATTCCCAGGCCTGCAGCAGCTGTGATAATAGTGATTAGCTATCACCTTTCCCAACTGCCTTCTACCTGCAGGTCTGCACTGTCCGTTCTCCGCCCTTTGGGGATGCTGAGGTTCTCCTGGACCCCCACAACACACACACACACCATGTGCACACACAAACACACGCGCACATACACACACACACACACACTCACTGCAAACACACACAACCAGACAAAATCCCAGCTGTGCACGCACATACAGACATTGTTTATATTGTTAACTCAAATGCCTAGCTATCCACCTGCATCTCTTTCCAGAAAATTGCTTGAGGTGTTGTAGGCAAAGTCAGCTCTTTTAATTCCTATTATTTCGTGACATTATAGTACACGTTATTCTTAGTTCTGTAGCACTTGAAGCTCTTTTGCAATTTAGAATCTAGTTTGCAAGTCCAATCTGGTTGACATCACGTTGCATCATGGCTTCCCTGTATGTAACTTGCTGTGGAAATGTACACATAGGTCAAACAACTCACTTAACAAGCTCCTTTAGATCCTGCATCGGACAGAGGGCCTCCTCTTCAAATGAGCTCTCATCGCTGTTGCAATCGCCCTCAGACACCACATCTTTGCCACATTATAATTCCTCCCCTCTTCTGCCTCCTCTTCAGCAGAAACACTCAGCGCTGCTGAGGGACCGGGCGCTTCATGAATTAAAGCGAAAAACTAAACCGTTGAACTCGTATTAAAGTGGGGGGACATGGTACGAGAATCTGCGCTAGCGCCATCATATTCTCATTCATCTTTTGTTCGCGTGTGCAGGGATAAAATATGGTGTGGAGGGGAGTTCTGAGCGATACATTTTTCTTTCTAGTGACACTGGAGCCAGCGAGACATAATGAGAAAATGAACCAGCCCAGCATAGAGTAGAAGTTCACTTCTGCAGGTCAGGAGGGTGTGTGTGTGTGTGTGTGAGAGAGAGAGAGAGAGAGAGAGAGAGAGAGAGAGAGAGAGAGAGAGAGAGAGAGAGAGAGAGAGAGAGAGAGAGAGAGAGAGAGAGAGAGAGAGAGAGAGAAAGAGAGAGAGACAGAGAGAGAGAGAGACAGAGCTGGAGAGAGACAGATAGAGAGAAAGAGAGAGAGATAGATAATGATAACCCCGATATGCACAATCTGTAACACAAACTCCATTAATACATCAACTATGATCTCCTGTTTTCAGAGCAGCATGCAATTTTTCCTAATGAAAGGAAACAATTCATTTTAATTCAGTCATCCTCCTTTTACTTCAATCATCATAAACTGACTAGGGGATCCCCTTCCCCTGTTGTATGTCAAACAAACGGTATAAAGATATCATTATCATCGTCGTCTGTCTGACGGCTGCCGTTTTGGTGTTTGTGTGCGTTGTGTACATCCTTTGTTTAAGACAACCCCGATCCGTTGACAGGTCATACGGGATTCATATCACACGGGACATGTAGTCAATGTCTCCGCTCTGTAGAGAGAGGATTACTGTACAGCGACGTCTCTAAAGCCTGCTTCCTGCTCCAGATCCACCCATCAAAACCTTCTCCATAGCACATTGCGTTGTGTTGTTGTTGTTGTTATCCCTCTCATGCGGAGAGATCAAATGTTTGGTGTACAGCTGAAGAAATATGTTCAAAGGTTCTCCCATGTTCTCCCGCTAATCCCTGGCAGAGGGATCTCTTCCAGGGATTAGGCTTTTCTTTATTTATTATTTTAAAACCTCCGATCAAAGGCATTTATTTATTTATTAGTGGCAAGAGTTGAGCTAATGCTTTCGCTACCAGCACGAGGTCATGCAGCCAAGTGCACGCACGCACACACGCACGGCTGCTTCTTGAATTTGAATGTATATATATTTTTGGGCCGTGTAGCTGAGCTTGGTAAGGCCCGGCATCAGCACTACCAGGGGTTCAACTCCCACCGAGGCCGCTCATGAATGTACACACCAAGGACGTATTTTATTTTATTTATTTGTTTATTTGTCAGGAAGAATGCAGGAAATGTTATTACTCGGTTGAAACTGGCAAAGATGGGCTGCATGTAAGGTTTCTAGCCCAGGCTTATTTGCGCCCACTGCTTTCTATATGGAAACTAAAAGACCATCAATACAAATTATAATCACTCCAAAATAGATTAATATGATCAAATGCAGTTGTAACATGACATGGATATTAATGATGAGTTTATGATCAGTAGTTTCAGGCTGTGATTTATTTACACTGTCTCACATATCATGCATATGCTAATTCTATTTTCTCTTGGCTGTCTCTTATAATATCCTCCTTCTGCATGTTCTGCCTTGTATTGCCCATCTGTAGTCTGCACTGTTCCCTGGCTGGTGAAGGAGGGGAGGAGAGCTCTGTGGATACTGTGTTGCCAGCATGCTGCTGGTACAGAAACCTTCCTGGACAATGAAGCCTGCAGCAGCCTTGATGCTGACCCTGGCTCTGTCTCTGGCCTTACAGGTAACTCAGTAGCACACATTGACATAACAGCACACTATCAACAGACTACGGCAGTACTCTTCTTCATTTAAAGAATTTCACCACTATTTTGATAACCTTTCCAAAGTTCAACATGGAATCATTCCTGGGTTTTATACATGCACACGAAGGCCTGTACAAATACATGCACACACACACACACACACACACACACACACACACACACACACACACAATCTGAATAACATTTTGTAACCCTTAAAATATTCAGTTTAGTATTATACATTTTATTAAACCAGAAGGTTTGACCAGAAAGTTCAATCAACGTTTGCATATCTTACCCTTAATGAGAATGCAACAGTATACGAGTATGCAAATTAGACATGCCCCGGTGCTCTCTTTCTCCCAGCCCGGCACACGTGAGTTTCTTGAGGTTGCACTGAAGTCGTCCAGCATGCACCGCTGTTTTGTCCAACTAAGGCTTTCTAACAACATCGTTTTCAAGAGAAGTGGCATTAATTGATCTGACAGTCAATATGTTTAAATAAACCCTCATACACATGTCTTTTGAGAGTCTTTTTCACTTCAGATTACCCATGCCAGATTACCCATGTCTATCATTGTATACTTCGTTCTTTCATGACCTCCCACTGTCCCTAGGTATTAAATAATGCTGACATTACATCTCAGCTCACGATCTAAATTTTTAAAGGATTTTTCAGCATTTAATAATTTCTATGTCGTTTCTTTTCAAACTGTATAAGAATAATTTCATATATTCATGAATTAATTCAGGGCACCACAGATACAAAAAATATAAATTGGTTTTTATCTGAAATTGTATGCGTTCGGCCTGCCAAAACAATGCATGCTTTTATCGTGCTGGTTTTGATACACTCTCTCTGTTTCTCTGTCTCTCCCTCTCTCCCCCTCTTTCTATCTCCCGTGCTCTTTCTCTCTCCCTCGCTACCTTCCTCCCTCTTCCCTCCCTCCCCCCATCCTTTCTCTCTCTCCCTCCCTCTCTCTCTCTCTCTCTCTCTCTCTCTCCCGCTCTATCTTTCTCTCTCTTCAGACTCCCTCTCATGCTGCTCCTTCGGGGGATAGTAAGCTGGCGCGTACCATCAGAGTGAAGAGGCAGGCCCCGGGGGAGGAGTTTCTGGCCCCTGCTGCTCTGTCCAATCAGAGCCTCGGGGAGCAAGCTGTGGTCTTCAACCACGTGTACAACATCAATGTGCCCATGGAGTCCCTCTGCTCTGCGGATCTAGAGTCCTCCTCAGCTCCAGGTGATCATGTGGGATTGTATCGTGAAGTTCATTCTCCTGTCCATCTGTGTAGTGGATGGACTTCATCTGTTATCTTGCAGGCACACACACATACACACACACAAACACACACACACACACACACACACACACACACACACACACACACACACACACAGAGGAGGTGTTTTGTACATGCACGGACACCTGTACATACATACAACCGCATCTATATGCACACACTCACACACACGCACGCACACACGCACGCACGAAGACAAACACACACACATTCACGCACATATAAATATACACAGACACACTCAAACACACACACATCATGCACACACACACACACACTGACAGCATCTGCTAAAAATAGCACTAAACGGAATGCTAAAGTAGTCAACGTGAATATGAACGCTTGTTGTCTTTTCTGCCAGATGCCCGGGCTGATCTGGGGTCCAGACCCCCCATGGAGGCACTAGCAGGGGCCACAGAGTACACAGAGCAGACTGTGGATACTGACAGCCAGGTAGCTTATATCTTTTACTTAATTTTTTTTATTGTTTTGGCTTGTACTGGTTTCTTGACAGTAACCCATAAAAGTAGAAGGAAGGAAAGGATCGAGGAAGAAAGATGGGAAAAGAATTTGTATTGACATGGAATCAAATGAATGATGGATTATAATTGGATTATAATGATGGTAATATCTTGGGCCAGTGATTTATGAGGATTCACGGTAACAGTGTTTTATCTCGGCCGGCGGTTATTTTGTATTCAAGTCTGATTCTGCAATGATTTATTAACTGCTGTCCCTCACAGGCAGCATGGAGCCACAAAAAACAACAACACTCCTTTAATCTCTTACAAAATAAAAATCTTGCTACTAGTCATGTATTTCAACAGGCCATTCATGCTCGATGGAGTACACATTTCATCTGTTGCGTTGCAGTATATTTAGACATAGACTTACAAAACAAGCATCGTGACAAATCCAATGGCAGGAATGATCAATGAAGCATTCAAAACTAACCGGGATGCAGCTCCTTAGCCCAAAGCACAGGGCCATGTTAGATCATGGCCCTGTGCGTAAAATACGTAAAATAATTACGTGGTAGAAATTTCGTGTCCAAAGTATACTTGAATCCTATGTGAAGCAAGCAGCAAAACCAGTCCCTCTCCATTGGCTCCTTTAAAAAAAAGATTGTCATATTCATTTTTGGGGTCATGAATATGAAGTAAATATAAATATATATATATATATATGAATGTGAAAGTGTAAGCGCTCTGTGTGCTGCGTGTTGAAAATGCATTTTTAATGCACCTTCCCCCCGTGGTCCATGTCCAGGTGACGTTCACCCACCGCATCAACATCCCCAAGGCGGCGTGCGGGTGTCCGTCGGCGACCACGGTGCAGCAGCTGGCCACACGCATCGAGATGCTGGAGCGGGAGGTGTCCCTGCTCCGCGCCCACTGTGACTCCAGCTGCTGTGGGGACAACACAGCCACCGGTGGGTTGAGTGTTGTGTTTGTGTGTCGGTCATCTCAGATCCAGCAGTCCTTTAAATCCACAGCAGAACTTCTGCGGGGAAGACGTTACGAAATCAAAATAAATAAAAGGGGCGAGGCTATGTTACGCCCTGTTTCCTGTTTTGTGACGGAGATAGTCTTCTCATATGTGGGGTTGAAAGATTAGATGTTTGAGAAGAGGACTTTAATAAGTGCTGTTTAGTGTGCTGGCTGTGGCCGAGTTTGTGTTCACTCTTTGCCAATTACACACCCGCATATCCCTGCCCCAAGCACGATGATTGGTCAAAAGAAAAATTAAGCAAAAGAAAGTGAAACCCAGTAGTGAGCTAGTCTGCTGGATTTGAGATTATTATTCAAAAATATTTTTGATTGTGTGTCAATGACGCCTCTCATGAATTGATACATTTAGTTGTTTGTTCAACAAAAAGAAAGTGGGTGCAAATGTACAGCTATGGGATAAAACAGCTAAAGTATGTAGCTGTGGACTCTCGGTTACACTTCAAGTCTGGATGCAAAGCGACTTTTGTGATGGGATCAGTCAGATCTGATCACAAAAGTCGGATTGAAAAATCGTAAGCGTAAACGATGGCTTTGTAGCATCTCACTCCATTTATTTTAAGGAATTATCTATGCCACAGAGAGAATGCAAGAATGTGCTTCACAGTGTGAAGAAGCTGTTTGGGGGGAAAAATTCTGCCGATGCCACGATACATATGTTTCGGGACGGTGCAGCATCATGTGGTTGAATACAAATGCAGGGATGAGAATTGTCTACACCCCCTGCATCATTTGATATCAGAGTCTGAATCCTTCCAAAAGGATTGTGCTGTTGGGGGTTTTGAGTGAGCTTTAACAATTTCATATTTAATAGTATTTTAAACAAGGAGAGACATGAACTGTATTACTGTCAACGGAATTGGATAATGGTAAATAACGTGGTTAAACGATAACACTGTGGCTATTTAAGATCGGAGTATTCAGATGGCTAGAGTGGGTTTTACTCTCCATCAGTCATGCTCTGCATTTGAAACAGGTTAACGTGAGCAGGGAGGGACTGAGAAACACCAACGTATCATTACAAGAATAACTATTCATTGTAATATCAGCTCAGGGAACAGGCTGTTTATGAACTGTCAATCTTAAAATGTGCCCATGGAATATAAACAAATACAGCAGTAGAAATTGTAGATCATCAGTCTATAGATTATTTTCAAATATGAGCCGATCGGTAACTGAAGATTGTGAGTTTAATGTATTAGAAAGCCACTGTAAACCATTGGAGTTTAGACAACAGACTGCTTAAACTATTTGGTCTTAAAATGAGACCATGGAATATAAACAGAATAATAGGCATAGAGTTTGCCTGCAGACAATTTGAAAACGTAAATTTAAACGTGTTATAAAGCATAACCTCTTTGTTTGTTTGTTGTTTTCATGTGTTTGCACTGTATTGCCCTATCGTGCACTGACGCCATCATGGACAATAAGGGGGGAACTAAGAGGGATCAAGGGCTTGTGGTTATTGGCTGCTCCAAGTCCCTCAAGCACACGCATTCTTGGAGATCTCTGCTGACTGCTTTCTGTTTTTATGATTGCATATTTTAATTGCAATGTTTAGTCAACTTCCCAAACTGTTTAAATATGCACCATTTTATGTAGCCCAGTGTGTTATTAACCAATATATATTGGTGATATTTCTCTTTGGGCAATGGTTGGAAAATGCACATTATTACCGGATACAATATCAAGTATATCAAGTATTTCTCGTTGTTCTATTATTTTATTTTCCATGCAGTGCTGGATTGTCATACAGTACAAAATTACATTTTATACCTTACATGATTTACATATACACTGCATATATAATGAATGTATAATTCCACTACTATAGGTATAATACGTCACATTTAATAAGTGCTGTATGAATACAGAGGTATGGCTCTTTCCATGTGCATATTATACTCACATTTGCCAAATGCCACATTATACAAATTCTGCACAAGCTCCCCGTGCTTGTTCAGTTATTGAAAAGTAGTGTGTAATAGATTACGCTAAATTATTAAGCAATTCCTAGGACCTTTTTATGGATATTTTAAATATATATATATTTAGAAATGATAGAACACATTTAAAGGATGGAAACTTGGTGTTTCATCTTAAGTTCATGTTATTATTAATTGCTACCTTTCAGCGTTCTCCATGTGATAACTGTCCTTGTGGCAGTACTGCTGCTGTCATCCGTCTGCACGGCCCCTCGCATCAGCAACCTTGTGCGTCAGGTTCTGCTGACTCCCGGTGAATGATGTTCTTCCAGGATTAAAACTCTTGTTATTTGCTCTTGTTACCAGTCCATAATGTGGTGCAACGGCGGATACCCAAACCTATGAACAGCTTTGGGGCCCAAACACTATCAAAATAAAAACAAAATGAATGTGTTCCCGATTATTTACTATTAGTCATTCAGCAGACGATTTGATCCAGAGTGACTTACAGGGAATTCAGACACATGTCATTAAGGAGGAGGTAGGGGTTTAGACCTTTTGCTCAGGGGGACTGCGGGGTTTGAACCCATAACCTTTCGACTGGGCGTCAAACCCCCTCACCACTAGACCAGCCTGCCCTCCAATATTAACCGCCGTGTTAAAGGCATGATGCTGAATGTCCATGTAGTCAAGCAAAGGTAATGCTCAAAGGCTAAGCCTGCGGGCGCATGTGTGCGTTTGTGTCAATATGTGTCCCTCCCTCCAGGTCGTCTGGACTTCGTCCCGGCGTGCGGCGGCCACGGCAGCTTCAGCTTCGACTTCTGTGGCTGCGTATGCGAGGAGGGCTGGGCGGGCAAGAACTGCTCCGAGCCCCGTTGCCCCGACGACTGCTCGGGCCAGGGCGTGTGCGTGGAGGGCGAGTGCGCGTGCGACCGCGACTTTGCCGGCGACAATTGCTCAGAGCCGCGGTGCCCGTCCGACTGCTCGGGGCGGGGCCTGTGCATCGACGGCGAGTGCGTGTGCGAGGAGGCGTACACGGGCGAGGACTGCATGCTAGGCCGCTGCCTCAACGACTGCTCCGACCAGGGGGCGTGCGTGAACGGGACGTGCCAGTGCAGGCCCGGGTACGTGGGCGAGGACTGCTCGCTAGTGTACTGCGCCAACAACTGCAGCAAGAAGGGCCTGTGCAAGGAGGGCTTCTGCGTCTGCCAGGAGGGCTTCGCCGGTGACGACTGCAACTCAGGTAGGCTGGTGCTGGTGCTGGCTCTGGGTTTTTTCTCCTTTGAGTCCATTTTTGCCTTGTTGTAAATTTTCTTGTAATATAAATGGTGGTTGTCTCTTTGCTTCTAAAGTTGAGTTTCCTGTTCTTGGCATTGGTTGTCACTCTGTGTCTTTGTGACCTTGTTGAGTTGGAATAAGAATTCAAGCCAAACTGAATTCTCAATGTGTTCTGTGTGACCTTTGGCAAGTCCCAAGTTATTTATTTAATTTTTTCTTCTGCAGGAGCAGTCAAATTTTTTTACTGGGGTTGAATAAGACAGGAAAATGTTGTGGGGAGTTTGCTGGTCTCCATGATTGCTTGGCTAGAATATATATTTTTTAGTTTTTGTCTTATTTAAGACCTTTTAGCATGACTGGAAAAACCATTTCAAATAGAATATTAAGGGTGACAAGCTGCCAATCCAATTACAATTTAATAATATATCATAACAATATATTATATGCTTTTAATGTTGGATGGTGCACAAAGTCATACATATTTTCCTATGAGACAGTGACATTCATTATTTAAACATTAAACATTAAGTTACATAAGATAACAATATCCATATTTATTATATTCTTCTGTCAATGTAATAACGTCATTTTCTGTAAGGTTTTGACCCTAACAAATATCTGATTTCAAACCGATGATCTAAGATGAGATCGTATTCACTCCAGCAGATGGTGTGGGTGTCAGATGAAAGTATGAAACAGTGATGTTTGATTACAGCCCTTCACTTGCCTTCGCCTTTTGTCTTTTCATCGTGTCAGAGCGACAGAGCCTCTTGCCACCATCACTGTTTCGCCCTCCCCGGGGTACGAAACAAACTGTGATCAAACCCACAACAACGCAACAACTTGACCGGCCCGCTTGCATTTCTTTCCGGATGATGGATGTCCGCTCCCCGCCGCGGTGGCCTTGGGGTTCACGAGGCTTTGACCCTTCTGTGGAAAAACGAAGAAAGAAAAAACACAGCCCAGCAGGGTTTTTTGTTGTTGTTGTAGTTGTTGTAGCGGGTGTGACCACCAATGGACCACCGCAGCTCTGTGTTGGTTTAAAATGGAGGCGGATGAGTGCAGGGCTTTGTGGAACGCTAGGACCCCAGGTGTGACACGAGTCCTCCGTCACAAAGTCTGCGTTCTTCGCCCGGGAGGATGAAGAGTGTCACATTAGCTCTGTACGATCCGAGTTAATCCCAGGGCTGTTGCTGGTCTGGGGTTGGGTATCTAATGTTTTGCCATGTCAGAGGACCAGCAGCAGGCCTCCCCTCCATCCCCCCTGTAGCCGTCGGTGACAGCTGTCACATTGGTGTGATGAAGAAGGGAGGGAGGGAGGGAGGGAGAGCAACAGAGAGAGAGAGAGAGAGAGAGAGAGAGAGAGAGAGATTATATTTCGAAGGTGTGTGACATTCTCGCTCGAAATGTTTCTGTTTCATATCTGTTGCTTATAAGGACACTGGCGTAGCTTGCATAGTCTAACATTAGCTATTTATTATGGGATGTGGGGTTTTGTGTATAGCTGTTCTATTTACAGAGTATCCTCTTTAAGTGTTTCGTAGAATCGAATTGGAGAGTAAGTTGAATGGAAATAAATTGAAGAAACATGGTGTGGCCTATTTTCAAACTCTTTGGAAAAGAATGAGGCAGAGGAATTAAAATGATGGTTTCTTTTCAGGCACTTAACATACCTGTACGATATAGGGTCTAGCAATGCAGGTACTTGAGTAATTTTTTTCTCATTGGTATCCATGGCGGTGTCTTCGATCCAGGGAGTTTCAACCTTTGTCGTATTCTTATAATGCTGTTATCTCAGGAACTACTGTGAAGCACAGCATCCTACTTATTTATAGTCAATCATGGTGCTTCAGTGTTTCACAGAAATGCAATTTTAGAGACGGGTAATGCAATACATTACATTTTTGTCGTGTCTTTCATGTGTTGTTGTATGGCTTTTGTCACTGCACTTTGTTCCTAAAGGCAAGTACAACAATGGTAATTTCAAAAATAATGCATTATGGCATAATACATTCATACATTACAATGAACTGATTTGCGATTATTCGGATGCCAACCAGGATGCTTTGCTATGCCTATTCATACACACACGGAAACTTAGGTAATACTTTCATGGCTGACAGTATTACCTCTCTCATGGAACATTGAGTCCCTCTCGCTGACTTTCATGGCTCATCCCAGCAGTTCGAGGACAAGCAATCACAGTTTTGATCAAAATCATGAAGCCCTTCAACAGGCATAACAATTGACCTGTTGAACAGAAATTGATTTTCCGTCTATACAGCGACAGCCTTGTATTTGAATTGGCCATTTTGCAAAACCGCTTCTCTAAAATGGCAAAGTAGAAATTGGAGCGAATATTTATGTGTGATCATATCAATAGTGTCTGCAATATTGTGCGACAGAGCAGGATCAGGAAGCTAATTTGCATTTGGACATATGTGTGTGCGTGTGTGTGTGTGTGTGTGTGTGTGTGTGTGTGTGCGTGTGTGTGTGTGTGTGTGTGTGTGTGTGTGTGTGTATGTGACTGCGTGCGTGTGTGTTTGTGTATATGTGTGTGTGCGTGCGTGTGAGAGACACCATTGCATCGGTTCATGATATTGTCTACATCACTTCCATGACATTGACTTTTGGCAAACAAGCAAACAAACAAATAAATAGCTAGGATATAAGAATGCTTCTGACAAAATGCCAGATGTCAATCTCCTATTGAACTTAAATGCCTTTCTGCTCAGTGGCCTAAAAATATTTGACCTGAATGTCTTCAAACCGTGACCACAACTTTGGGTGCCTCTGTGGACAACATTATGAAGGTAAAAGAAAGAAAATCTCCAACAATAAATTATTATGAATAACAAATGGTTGTATACTTACAAAGATATACACGTGTCAAATAAATGAAGAACACAGGTTGTCGTGATTTAAATAAATTAGTTTACTTATTAACTGAAATTGTAAAAACCTTTAGGATTGCTTGAGGCTAGTGATGTGGTGACCATGCTGAACGCATCGCTGATCCTCCTGCTTATTATTTGCACTTTGCATTCATTCAAGGTTTCAGTTCATCGGTCTTCTCTGCCTAGTGTAATAACACACTGATTAGGCCTAATGTGACTTCATGACTGCAGGCCAGATCCATCTAAATAGTCTTCAGTCAGTGGCTCCCAAAGACTAACCTTTAGTTGCTCTAATTATGCATGCCGACGTGTGTCACTGATTTTGAATTGCATTTCCAGAGATAGAATTACTCAAATATCTCGCGTTTCTAAAATGAATGAGCAAGTTTGAAAGTAAAATAACATATTATTCTAACGTTTCTATTATTTTTCAATCATACACAGTGTAGCTATGTTTGATGTCACATGTCATGGCCTTTGTTACTCCTGCTCTAGCATGTTTTGTTTTCGCTGTAGCCAGGTAGGCTACTACAGAGTTTGGGAAGGGCTGACAGTCGGGCTAATAATCCGCCAATAGCTCAATTAAAAATAATCAGAACATAATGGTGTTTCGTCTGCTGTTTTCCGCACCTGGCAATCCAGTCTCACTGTGAGGGAGAGCACAACGTCCATCCTTGTTATTGAGCTGCCCCGCCCCCCTGTCTGCATCCGACCCAAGCCACGCCCCCCTCACACCACAACGTCATCGCATAGCAATCCCTCCATTTTCTGAAAACCAGTCTTTCTTCCAATGCTCGTTCCTAACTAAAAGCCAACATAATACCTCATTATCCACGATGCACAAAAATGAAATAGCACAATGATGGCCTGCTCAGCAGTTCCATTGTATCAGCCAGCTTTCCTCACGTTGTCGCCCAGGTGCTGTCTCTATTAAGGGGGACTCTCTCTCCTCACAAGCTCTCGGGAGCAGACTAGGATCAGACGGGTGGCCTAGATTGGGTGGAGGGGTGGGGGGGTGGGGGGGGGGGGGGGGGCTGGGGGGGGATGAGGTGGGGGGGGGATAGGTCTACTAGGTGTGTCTGCTGCTCATCTGTTGCTGAGGCTAGCGGTATCAGCCCACTTTTCTGGGGCGATATCAGATCAGATCAGAACACTTTTTCCAGTCTCAACTCTACAGCTTGGCAGATGGCTCACGGCGGTCGGCACATCTAATTTCTAATCGTGTCATCCATCCTGGCAGTAACAGCTCATCTTAGCTCAATATAGGATGTGGCTATGTGACAGGATTCTATGTGAAGTTGGTCTGGAACGATCTTTTTGGTATATATATATATTTTTGCACAGTTTGAATCCGCTGGTTGAAATGTGCAGAGCTGACACAATTCTGGACTCCCTTGTCTGACGATATATTACCAGTGATTGGACAATACATTAGAAAATGTTTGGATTCTAAATTTACCATATCATCGATATATTATGATATTCATAATCCCTTGATGCCTGTATCTGTTAGTCAAAAATCATGATCTCTTACAAGCAGAGCGAGCTGAGTTTATTCCTGCTACATGCCATGAATAAATACTGTGATAGGCCTTTTAAGTACTTTATTTAGTCTTAGTAAATAAACTCAGCGCTGGGGATTAATAATTCAAAACAGTTTAAATGTTGTGCTTTACATTCCAGCCGAGTTAATGTGGGCCGCTAACCTGTAAACAAGACAAGAACACATCACTGATCGATCAGCATGAACCTCAGGCTACATCTACAGGCGCACGCGCACACACAGGCACACACACACACACACACGAAGGCCCACATATACATAGATACACACACACACGGATACACACACACAGATACACACAGGCACACAGACAGATACACGCACAGAGACAGATACACAAACACACGTATACCCACACACACACAGACAGATACACGCACACAGACAGATACACACACACACACAGACAGATACACACATGCTCAAAGACAGATACACGCACACAGACAGATACACGCACACACACACACACGCACACACATGCACACACACACGTACGTACACACACAGACTCTCACACACACACACTCACACACACACACACACACACACACACAGTGGTGCACAGGGGGTGCACATTGGTGGAATTATAAAACTAAGGAGTCATATTGTTTTTATTTATTGTTGCAGTTTTATTCATCTCAAACCATACAAAACAAAATTACCATTCTCCAAAACAAATCTGTCGTTTTTCAAACAGTTACATCAGGAACTCAGAGGGGCTGACCTTGTTTGACCCTCGCTGAGCGGCACTTCAAAGCAACTTTTGTGAAGTGTTTAAAAAACGGCCCGCTGGGAAATGTGCACCGCAGTTGCTTTGGGTGTTGAAGTCTTTCTGAGCAGCTCATCCTGCCAGCCGTCTTCCCCTTCCCTGTCAATCACTCCCTCCTTCTCATCTCTTCAGATAATCTCCCGCCCTTCTCCAGATTTCCTCCCTTCTACTCTTGTCAGAGAGGGAGAGGGAGGGAGAGGGAGGGAGAGGGAGGGAAAGGGAAAGGGAGCAAAGGGGAGAGAGACAGAGAGAAAGAGAGTTTATTTCCCTTTTACTTCCATTTGTTGTGTGTAGTTTGCGAGGCCGGTGCTGTGGAGTGAGAAGGCTGTAAGGGCCCATCTGCCGAGTGTGCGTGTGTGTACAAGCGTGTGTAAGTCTGTGTGCATCGTGTATGTAACTCAAGCGGTTGCTAATGTGTCCGTGGTTTCCCCCCCCAAGGACGACTCAGCACTGTGCTTCACAGACCCTCCCCCCCGCCACATTCACACACTAACACACACACACACACACACACACACACACACACACACACCCTGTACAAAACTGCTTGGAGATGCCGTGCAGAAAAAGAGCTGTTAAACATGTTGTTGCACTCCTAGTATCGCTTTATGTGTGTGTGTTATCGCGTGCATATGTGAATGTTTCTGTGTGTGTGCGTATGTGTGTGTATATGTGTGTGTGTGTTTGTGTGTTTGTGTGTGTATTTCCTCACCCCTACTGCTGGCTCTGTAATGTGTTGCCGCTGCTGGTCTACTTCTGTGTCGTATATATTAGCTGTTATTTTTCCTCTCAGCTAACCATCTGTCTCTCATATTTTCTGCAGTCTCCTACCATTACTCCTTTTACTTTACTCATCTCTTCTTTCCATATTATGTGTTGTCTCGGACCACTGCTGTTTACTCTGACTATTTTCATTCTACAGATAACATATGCTTTCCCATCTTATTTATTCTCCATTCTTACCCCCCACCGGTTTCTCACCTGTCCTCTGCTCCCCTCCCACCCCCCTCCCTCTCCTATTGCCTCTTTAAGGCAGAAGTAGGAGAGGCAGCCTCTGGAGGCTCCTATGTGTGTTTATACCGCCTCCTCCCTATTTGCATTCAGTGCCACCGCTCAGGTTTATGGCTCGGTGCTCTTCTCTCCTTTGCCCTGTGTGAATGTCAATGTCTCTCGCGCTGATGTTCACACACACACACGCACACACGCACGCGCACACACGCACGCACATGCACACACACACACACACACACACACACACCCACACACACACCCACACACACACGAATCGCGCGCTCACGTGCACAGTGAGTGGCTGTTGCCGTGAGCACAAGCTACTTGCCAGGCTGGGAGGCTCATGGCCCACCCGATGGGTCCTGATTGTAGGGTGTGCTCAATAGCCCACCTGGTATCGTGTGCGAAGTGAGTGTGTTTTTTTCCCCCCTACGCATAAAAGCTGCAGGTCGTATAAGCCGGCTTGACGTCGTTAAAAAAGTGTATACACTCGTGTTCCTCGCGCTCTCTCTCTCTCTCTCTCTCTCTCTCTCTCTCTCTCTCTCTCTCTCTCTCTCTCTCTGTCTTTATCATGTGTGCAGCAGAGGATTGAGTAGTCGTCAATCAGGATTAGAATAACAATCATTTCATTGCCGACATGGTAAAATATACTTTACAGGCTTGTGACTCAGGGTTTACAGAAGATAGACTAGGAGCCCCCTCCTCCTGGGTCTCTCTATCTGTCTCTCACATACACATACATAGACACACTCACGCACACACAGACACGCGCCCTCACACATCATAAATAATTAATGCAATCATTCTTGAATCAATTGAATTAAAATGTCAGTTCCTTCGCCTGGCCTGTGAGATGTGTTTCTCACTTCCAGCGCCTGTCTGTCTGTCTGCCTGCCTGTCTGTCTTTCTGTCTTTCTGACTTACTGTCCATCTGACTGTCTGTCTGTCTGTCTGCCTGACTGTCGGCCTTACTGTCTGTCTGTCTGTCTGTCTAAATATATGTCAGTCTGTAAGTCTGCCTTACTGTCTCTCTGACTGAATGTCTTCCTGTCTTTATGTCTTTCTATATGTCTGTCAATCATATTCTCGCAAAAAGCTGGCAATAAGCCACGTCGCTTGTGAGAGAGTTATTAAAAAGAAATTCTCTCATCACTTTGTGTTTGTATTAATCACCAACAGACCATCCAGATTAATAAACTACGGATGTACTGACCTTTGACCCAACATTCTGGTGCTGTTCCCTCTCCACAGTGGCAGCTGTCATGAACGTGCGTGTGCGCGGTGTGACCGAGCGCACCATAGAGCTGGAGTGGGAGGGATCTGCCGTACTCACTGACTTCCTGTTGACCTACGCCCCCAGCAGCCCTGGAGGTGGGCATCAACAATCTGCCTATCTATCTGTCTGGCTACCTGCATGTCTATCTGTCTATCTATCTATCTATCTATCTATCTATCTATCTATCTATCTATCTATCTATCTATCTATCTATCTATCTATCTATCTGTCTATCTGTCTATCTGTCTGTCTGTCTGTCTGTCTGTCTGCATGTCTGTCCGCCTGTCCATCTGTCTGCCTATCGGTACGTCTGACCATCTTCAACCTGTTTGTCTGACTGTGAGGGTCTAACCGTGGTCTCTCCTCTCCCGGCCCTGCAGGTGTGGAGTTGGAGCTGAGGATCCCTGGGAACAGCAGCAGCTGCATCATCCCGGAGCTGGGCGCGGGGGTGGAGTACAACATCAACGTATTCGCCGTCATCAACAACAGCATCAGCGTCCCCAGCAGCATCACCGTGTCCACGTGTAAGAGAGCCACGTCTCACGCTCACTCCTCACACACACCGGTTGGGTAGCTGCCTTGCCGTTCACAACAAGTCCATTCATTTCCAAATGCACTGCAGCGCCAGGCTCGCCACCGTGCGATGCAGAAGGGTTTGCGTTGCTCTGTGTTGCTGTGCGGTACAAACCAGGACTGTGTTGAGTATAATAAAGATTATATTGTCGACTTACTACGCAACCAGGCTCACCTTCAACACTCAATCTCTCCATCACGCCCCGGAGTAATCGATAGCAAGACAGAGGATATCCCATCACTTGGATCGTGCTCTCTCCCTCTCACTCTCTCTCAATACACACACACACACATACACACACACACATACACCAGGAAACATAAGCATTCGATAACAGATGATGACAGTTTTCAATACGACGCGATAGCATCAACTCCTCCGCCGCGTAAAACGAGAAAGACGATACAAGCTGACACAACTGGTTGATGTCACTCTCGCCGCAAATTCCCTCCCACACTCCTCCATTGCCTCCTGTGCATGTATAGGAAAAAAGAGGGAAAACATCTTCACATACACACCCAATGAATCTATGGTGTTCCTCCTGGCTTTGTTGAAATTACATGAAATCGCTTTCAAATCATCAGACATTGTTGCGAAAGAAACACAGAAATAATAGGTTGCTCATCATTTTACTTCACCATAATGATTAGATAATTATATATGTATGAATATTTTTCCTAGTTCTGTCTTCAAATGACACATTATACTAAAATGTCCGTCAGTTTAATAGAGTCTCTCATGTGTCAGATAAATTTATATTAGAGTAATGAGTACAGCTCAGGGTAATCATGTTGGATTAGAAAGCACATATAGTTTTAATCATAATTCAACCAAGCCATGAAGAAGAAATTAAGGAATCAATTCAGAAATGATCATATACAAAAATAAAAGAACCTAAAGGCAGTAAGACTGACGTTTCACACATTTTGCGATGTGTAGGAGAAGGCAGGGCTGTGCAGGGTGAGTAGGGCGGTGCAGCAAGCAGCCGGAGAGATGGAGTGTTGATTGATGAGCGCTGAAGACCAGTAATACATCTCTGGCTACCTCTGTAGATCTCTCCAACCCCAACGGTTTACTCTTCAAATCCATCACTGAGACCACGGTGGAGGTCCAGTGGCAGCCCTTCTACTACTCTTTCGATGGATGGGAGATCAGTTTCATCCCTAAGGTGAGGATGTGGCTGCAGACAGTGTATTTAAACACACATAGAAGGGGGGTGTACGGTGTGTGTGTGTGTGTGTGTGTGTGTGTGTGTGTGTGCTTGTGTGTGTGTGTGTGTGTGTGTGTGTGTGTCTGTCTGTGTGCGTGTGTGTGAGTGTGAGTGTGTGAGAGAGAGAGAAGAGAGAGAGAGAGAGCTACACCCACACCTTCTAGAACATACACCCACAAACACCCAGCAACAAGACTGCATGCACACCAATAACTATTGCAATTTCTACTCCAGGCCTTTTCAAATATAAAGTCTCCTGAGTGTAGGAAAATTATTTCAAAAATGTCTGCTAGTACTCTGTCAAGCCATGTTGGAATGCGCTAACGGCAACTGCAATGGATGGATTTTCCTGTGATCTGTTCAACATGAACCCCATACCAAATTAGATAAGTGGATTGTATAAAGCTTATTGGCTATTAAGTGGATGAGCCATTAAATCCTTCTCAAGGAGCAACCCTTCGCGGGAACCATAACAGTACCATGCTCAAAGGCAGAAAGCGAGTACAAAACCTTTCTGTTTCATTCCATCAGTAAACTCAAGGTACTCCCAGCACTCTAATCTCAGCCCCTCTCAAAGTAATTGGTTTTCTTCTTTAAGGTTCTCTCCAGAGAAGGTATCCTTTGGTTGGTTCAGCATTGGCAGCTTAACTCTGACACTTTGGTATTCTTTGGTGCTTGCTCTTATTTTAAAAAAAATAAATAAAATAAAATAGAATTCAAACTCTAAAGGAAAGTTTGCAAATGCAAAGTGAAGTACTAGGAAAAGACATGTGGAATTAACCCTTTCGTATATCTAACCTCAACTTCCACTATTGTTAGAAACCTTGTTCTTTTTTCCCATGTTTTTCTTTTTGTGGTCCTTTTTCATCCCTCTCTCATCCCCTCCAACTACCACTGGCCACGGGGGAAATCATATTAGGAGACTGCAGTTCAGTCCCCTTTGGATTACACCCGGCAATGGGATTGTGAATTTTGACAATCTCGTAATGGAACTAGCCATAAAAGCTTTCGGCCAATGGGGACAAACATGGAACTCACTTTCCAGCAAAACAGAGAGATAAGGCAGACAGTGCGTGAGGGAGGGAGGGAGAGAGAGAGAGAGAGAGAGAGAGAGAGAGAGAGAGAGAGAGAGAGAGAGAGAGAGAGAGAGAGAGAAAGAGAGATGAATAAACAGGTTGGTGGACAAGCAAAAAGAGAAAGGCCAGGATGAAGAGTGACTCAATAAGAGAGCAATAGATTGAGAGAGAGAGAGTGAGAAAAAGAGAGTAAGTAGAAAGTGTGTGTGTCTGTTTGCGTACGTGGGTGCGTGCATGAGTGTGTGTGCATATGTGTGTGTGTTTGTGTGTGTGTGCGCGCGTGTGTATTTTTGTAAGAGAAAGCTGTCGTTGGTGCTGAACCTGTGGGGTAGCTGCTTATGTTACAAGGCCATAAGATGGCCTTTTAACAATAGACCAGGGGCCATCTTATAATTAGTTGTGCAACAAATTATACGGAGCATTACTTTTCAGCCGTTCACACATTTGTTAAACATTTGTCAAAGGTTTTGATTACTGCATGGCCCATGACGGCTTTTAACAGTATGATTTTCATTCTGATGGTAAATAAAGCAACAAATCAATACTTTCAAAAGTACATTTTAAAGTCTTAATCTGAAAAATATTGAAAATGAGACATTAGTAGTACTGCGCAGAATTAAACAAAGCAGTTAATTTCCTAATTATGCAAAATAAAACCGTTATTATGCCACAATCACCATCCACATACTATAAAACTAATATAATGGTGATTTCTTATTTTTTAGAGCCAAAGTAATTACGACCAACATTTAGAGTTTAACGGCTTTCCTTGATGGTTTTCTAGTTGCAGTCATCAAATTGATTGTGCCACTAATTGCGGACGGAAGTCATTGGATGAGCAATTTGCAACATGTTCGATCTTTTAAATAAAGATTTCACAATCCAGGATTCTGGAAAGCTGAAACAGCAGTGGTTATGTGGCAGCAGATGCGGCTTCTGTCTGGTGATGGGAAGTCCATGTAAAACTATCTTCTTCTAAGGATAGCTAGGAGGACTAATGGCCTATTGACAACTGCTTATATGAAATGTTCCCATAACAAGTACATTGCCATCCAATATATTTAAACATATGTAATCCATGTATTCACACTGGTTAAACACAAGTATCCCCATCGGCCACAACAACATCTATGTATGTACGCATGTCCACATGTCCATTCATGTGTCCAATGGATAGACAGGCACTAAACACTGTCTTTAACCACCAGCACTAATAGTGGGGGAACTGCGTTTCCTTCCACCTCCAGGACAACGATGGAGGTATGACAGCCCAGCTGCCCAGCACCATCACCTCCTTCCTGCAGAGCGGCCTGCGGCCTGGGGAGGAGTACACGGTCAACCTGGTGGCTCTGAGGGACCAGGGCCGGAGCCAGCCGGTCACCGCCACGGTCACCACACGTATGTATGCCATGCTGGACGTACCGTCACGGCAACCTGCACAGGCTAACAGGGAATAGCTGCAGAGTTACAGAAATGGCTTTCCAGTTGTGGAGTGACAAATGTCCCCATTCTGTATCGATATGTTTGAATGCATGACGTATGTTAACGTAAACCCTAACATTTACGTTTTCATTGGGAGAGAAAATAACCCAGTGCTTACACACCTGGGTCTTCTGATACAAATCTGTACAACTCAGTACAACACAACGTAGGATAATTGATCAGTGTCAGGAAGGACATCCTTAAAGGATCTGTACAAGGAAAATGTAAAATTGTACAACGATTTGTGCCTGCTCTTGTTTCCAAGTGCTAATCCACCTTTTTAAACCTTGCTCCTGCTCACAGGGGGACTGTCTCACTAATGCTATTCTGACTGCAGTGAATGTACAGATGGATGGTTTGCAAGTGAAAGAGGCTGTGAGGGACCAATAATCATGCGTACTCGCCGCCGGCACTTTACATCTGTATCCATAATTAAAATCAACTAGTTACAATTAAAGTCATAATTAAAACGGCAAACCGATATCATGTTTCTCTCTGTTGGATTTTGTCCCAATCAGAACCAAGTGAGTATTAAATAAATAGTTGGGAATCTTAAACTATTTTAAGATATAAACACACACACACACACACACACACACATCCACGTGTAAACCTAAGACACACTTGGGTATAAACGTGAAACCTCGAATTTCAGAGTAGACAATAAGTCACAGACACACGCTTCCAGGCTTGCTGTGTACTCTGGAGACATTAGGAGCCCTCTATAAACACACAGACCACCACACACGCACACACATGCACAGGCACATGTACACACACACACACACACACACACACACACACACACACACACATACCTAAGCACACCCACCCAGCACAAGGAGAGACCCAGACAATAATATAGGATGTCACTCTGACGTATTGGTCGGTCCTCCCACCAATTAGGTCCCTAATATAACCCGCACCAGAGTGTCGCCCTAGTCCTCACCTGAATGACACTACTTAGACAGCCATAGTATATCCAATTCCAAACTCTGTAACAATCCAAATATGCGCTTGCCGCAGTCAAAACACCATCCATTTCCTGTCAAGTCGACGGGCACCTCCCTGTCAGTTGTAATTAAGTAGACATAAATTATTCATGTGGCTCTCTCATTAATGTTTGAACACTATCCTACTGCGAGACACCTTATTGGATAAAGAAAGACGAGGAGGCAAAGAAAAAGAGACAAATTTGAAGGCCCTTAATTATTCATATCGGTAAAGATTTATCTTTCCTTGGAGACTTGGGATGTCTGGGGGGGTAGTGTGTGTGTGTGTTGGGAAGGTGGGGGGGAGGGGGGGGGGGGTAGGCGGAGGACCAGAACGAGACCTTCGAAACATCAGGAAGTTGCCCATGAGCAGAGCAATTGTCTTTCTCAGGGCATGTTTTATAGGACAGACCCCATGGGGCCAATTTTAAAAATGTCCAATGCCTTGAGGACCGAGGTCGACGAGCTGTACGCAACAGCCCGTCTTCTGGGCCTCCTCCAGATGTGGAGAGCTTAAAGTGTGACATTTTGAATAGGGTTATGTGGCCCCTCGTGCAAGTCAAGATGGTGAGATGGTTGACATGAACATGCATAACTCAGGGCTGACCCCGGAGAGTGTGTGAATGCTGCCTTCAATGTAAATAAGTGTGAGTTGCATTGTAAATGAAAGTGGTGCGAGAACATTCCAAACGTTGTTTGACCTACAGTCTGAACAGGGCGGTTATTTATTACAAATAAATAAATAAATACATATTTTGGACTTTGGGTTAGAAACATTTAATGAGAGCTCTGATTAATATGTGTTTTCAAACAAATACATTTTTGAAGTTTGAGGAGCTTTTGCTGGTTTCATGTATCTTTTATTTCGATTCCATTAGCAGTCTCCACTGAGAGACTGTTTGCTGTGCAGATATATCTTCCTCTAATGCAACACTGCTCTAATTAGCTGGTATTGGAGAGGAGGTCACAGGCCCTATTTATTTTTTACCTCTGATGAGTGAAAAAAGAAAAAATTATTGTGACAGGGTTTTGATCTCGGCTGGTCAAGTGCTTATAAAGGGTGAGGCAAGGACCAATCGTTTTCTTTTTAATATGAGCCCTTAAACATTAAAGTTACAGTCATTTTTATCCATAAACTATTCATTATTCGTTATTAATAACTTTAATTCTAGCATAATAATGCATCTCCAATTGGCATTTAGCAATTTACCATGGCTCTATCCGGTCCTTGAAGGTTTTGTCCATTTTATTTATGTGTGTGTGTGTGTGTGTGTGTGTGTGTGTGTGTGTGTGTGTGTGTGTGTGTGTGTGTGTGTCTATATAGGTATATATAGGTGTTAATAATACCCATCTGACTTAAAGAGCCATTGAACCAAAACCATTAGGAGGAGTAAAATCCTATATATTATATGTCTCCCCAAAACACTATGCGAACGTTGCACTCTGCTTAAAACGCAGGTAAGGGTCTTTTCGTAATGCCAAAATCTCTGTTAGTATACTCTTCGACGTCACGACCATGGGACACCAACGGCGAGGTATGTGAATAACGGAGTCTAATCAAGTTTGAATTTTGATAAAATATCAAATCCCATGCATCATTGTTATGTCACCCACTTGTGTCATACAGTTATGTGGTTATATTCAACACTCTTATCTTAGTTGCCCTATTCCATTATCCGAACATAGGGTACTTACAGCTTTGTGTTGTCTATAGCGAGCGAGCCAATAGCACGTTAAGCTTTCAAGTGCGCTGAGGTTGGAAAATCGAATACGACACGTTTGATGGCCGCACTTCATTGCATCGATTAGCGGACGGCATCAGCGATACACAGCAGCGATGCCGTTTCGCACGTATAATGTGCACGCCAGCGATGACGCGCTCGGGGCTCGTTTGAGCGAAGGACAGATGTGCACGTTAAGCGTGCGGGGCGTGGGAGTCCCACACGCCAGTGTCCAAGCGTTGGTGTGTGAACCGAGTATGGATAATGGAACAGGACATGGATCGGTTTTCCTCTTGTCAACACAGTGGAGATGATTGGTTAGTTAGTTAGTCATTAGTGGCATGGTTCCTCTGATCACAGGACAATCATTCTGCTGCTGGTATAGGACTTAACGGTAGTTTAGGGAGCGGTAGAAATGATTGATGATTGTTTTATGCTGCTCTTGGCCAGGTCTATCTTGAAACAGAGGTTTTGAAATCTCAATGAGATTGTAAACGGTTAAATAAGATGAATGAAATTAAAGAAAATAAATCTTCATTAAAAAAGGAAATAAATTCAAAAATACATTGCAGGTCTATATTTAATGCCAAGCGTGGACCTCCTTTAGACGAAGACTCTAAGTCACGTTTTCTCTTATGTACAATTTGTCTCTCGCTCCGCCCCCTCCAGTGATCGACGGCCCCACCCAGCTGATCGTGCGCGACGTGTCCGACACGGTGGCGTTTGTGGAGTGGACCCCGCCCAAGGCCAAGATCGACCAGATCGTGCTGCGCTATGGCCTGCTGGGAGGGGAGGGGCCCCGGACCACCTTCCGCCTCCAGCCCACGCTCAGCCAGTACTCACTACAAGTCAGTAGAGAGAGAGAGAGAGAGAGAGAGAGAGAGAGAGAGAGAGAGAGAGAGAGAGAGAGAGAGAGAGAGAGAGAGAGAGAGAGAGAGAGAGAGAGAGAGAGAGAGACAGAGAGACACAGAGAGAGAGAGAGAGAGAGAGAGAGAGAGAGAGAGAGAGAGAGAGAGAGAGAGAGACACACACACAGACAGTGAGAGAGAGAGAGAGAGATTATTCATCTGACATGCCCCCACATACACGTATGACCGAGACAAAAAGCAGTTGACAGTTGGGAGACACACATCTCAGAGTGGTCACCAAATTAGGGAATGTCCTATGACAAAAACAACAACTGTGATACTTTGAGAATCACAGTTTGTATATATTCAGCACAGTATTTATATAGTCAGTACATGATGTGTCTAGTCCGTACAGGATCATGTGGTACTCCTGTACTGAATATGTACCTCAGCTAATACTAAACTCAATGGCAATATCATCAACCTCATCAGCATGGTCATCAACACAGTCCAAAAATGCCAACTACAACAACAACAACAACAACAAAAGGGCCAGTTAAAACATGGCTGCTACCAATACAACAGACATCCTGGATCCCTTGCCATGAGCATCTGGTCATAACCATTCGGTTGCTAAAAGAGCGCTTTAAACGTGATAAAAACACTGTGCTGCTGGTCAGTACTATGGGGTGATCAACATTATGCAACAGTATTATGACCGACTTAGGATGCATGCCTGTGTGTGATATGTGCTTTAGAGAATACCACCCACATACATAGAGTATCATAAACAGTAGAGAGACTTGAAGGGCTTTTTCTGGCGTGTCCATCCCAGGTGCTGAGGCCTGGCTCCCGCTACCACGTGTCCATCAGCGGGGTGAGGAGAGGCAACGAGAGCGGATCCATCTCCACCGAGTTCACAACCGGTGAGACCACTCTCATGGAAGCAGATGTGTGCCATGGCATGTGTGTGTGTGTGTGTGTGTGTGTGTTTGGTTCTGTGTATGCAAATAAAAAGCCTAAGGATTGATAGCTGCAGCAGACACCGCTGCCAGGCCATATTGGAGATTCTGGGGAACATCTGCTTCAAACGTACGTTTTCGTTTGGAAATGTTATTTATGGCAGGCGACTGTTTACTGATCTTTGATGGCTGAACAGATGAACGTCGGCCGTGAAATGTTGTTTTCCACTCGATAGATGGTGTTGTTGTAGATACTACGTCAAGGAACATGACACTAACTGTAATTCAGAAGACGTAAAATGCGGAACTCGAAACACTCAAAACGACGTGCACGAAGAAGACGTGTAAGGAAGACTGAAATGCCTTACATTGTCTGTGACTTCTACAGTGAAATATAACTGCTCTGCCATATATTAATAAAACCCCTCTACCATTTTATACCTACTGCATGAGAGTGTTTAACACCAACGCTAGGCCGGTCCACTTGTGAAAAGTAGTCAGCGAGGCTATTAATAGCCTCGTGACTTTATAAAATGGAACACTGTGACCACGACTTTAGATCTGTTGTATGCATTGCTGATGTTGACCTGCGCACAGTTTTTGAGAAATGGTCTCAGTGTCCCCAACATTGTCAGTTTTATCGTTCTTCTCAGAGATTGATGCCCCCAAGAACTTGCGCCTGCTGTCCAAGACCTCCACCACCCTGGAACTGGAATGGGATAATAGTGAGGCGGAGGTCAGTGTTGCAGTCCAATTTTACCCTTGGGTAGTGCCAGATGTGTGGGGCTTGCATGTGCTTTGTTTCTCTACAGGATCTGGTCTCACTTAGGAACACAATACAATGCAAACAATCCTGAATAGGCATGGACGTGCTATCTATGTCCCAAATAAATTGTATATTGCGTTAAAAGCTCAACGAGGTTGGGCTAAAGCTCAATGAGGATAAACAGCAAAGTTCTTCTTAACAAACGAAAAGCTAAAGCCGATTGCATTTTTTTAGCCTTCTACACACCAAAGCGTAGCGCACAAAAGCGTAACGCTGATCTTCCCTGCATTTGTTTCTTCACACCGGCACCATGTGAAATCCCACGCAGGGCATTTACATTGATCAGCTGAAGAAAATCGGTGTGAAAAACACAAAGACCCAATGCCGGAGAAAACGCTCTCCGCAATGAAAGTGATAAAGCGGGGATCTCTACGTTTGCGCTCTATGCGTGCACTGTACACCTGAGCTTTGGTGTGTTTAGGCCTTTGCAGTTGCACCTTCATGAGCTTGCGTGACACTGCGACGTGAAACTAACAGTGACCACGTTTGTGTGTAGGTGGAGAGCTACCAGGTAGTGTACAGCACCCTCGCAGGAGACCAGTATGACCAAGTCATCGTACCGCGCAACGAAGAAGCCACCACTAAGACCACCCTAACAGGTAGGCTAGTAGAAGCGCGTCACGTCCGACTCCATTCATTGAACCTTCATTTTAAATGTGCTTCCGTTCTCCCTTTCAATTATTCATGGCTTTCATAGTGACCCAGTGAGAGCTACGGAGAGTTTAGGAGCCTTACAATATTCTGCCGTTCCTGGTTAGTGTTATCAGAGAGGATATTATTTAGCCCACACGAAAAGGTGTAGGCGGTGTAGGGTTTACCTCCAATGCTACCACTCTTGGCAATGTGAATGTAGTGGCAACACTTCTTGTTAACCTGTGGCGATGTTGAAAGACTGTCACGAGAGCTGAGTCGGCTGGGGGGATTTGTAAAAAGGACAGGGTGATTTAAAGGGCACAGCCAATATAAAAAGTTGGAGATGGAGGTCTGCTGGGGCGTTCTGCGGTGTCACTGTATTGCTCCCTGGCCACTCTCATTTCCTTTCATTTTCCCACCTCACTCAACTCAAGTGTTGGGTGCACAGCCTGATATTACTTAGGTGCACATTGCATTCTTTATTTCCTTCTTTTATTTGTATTTTTAAAAAGGACCTACTAGGTAAATAAATTGTATTGGTCTTACTGAGTGACACCTTGAATGGTACCGGCAGTATGTGTGGTGGTCTAGCAGTACACCATGCAATTGAACAAAAATGTACAGTCAATTCAGTGCTTATAGATTCCCCATTTATCTGTATGACTGCATGACTCTCTCTGTGTGTCTCTCTGTCTCTGTCTCTCTCTCTCTGTCTCTCTCTCTCTCTCTCTCTCTCTCTCTCTCTCTCGCTCTCTCTCTATCTGTCTCTGCATCTCTGTCTCTCTGTCTCTCTCTCTCTCACTCTTACTCTCTCTCTCCATCATCTCCAATGTAGACCTGATGCCAGGTACAGAATATGGTATTGGCATATCTGCAATGCAAGGCACCAACCAGAGTACACCAGCAACCATGAATGCCAGAACAGGTAACATTGTTTATATTAACCCCAATGTGTTACATATGTGCTACCATGCTATAATGTTACTTTAGTAGTTAACTAGTGCAGAGTAAAGGTGTAGTATTTGCAGGTACAAACCACTCTAAGACAGTCACTGTTTATGTGGAAGCATAACATCACGACAGGCCCATTTAGCTGTTTTGTCATTCTAACCCCAAATTAGTTTCAGGTCAGTGCTCTTGAACGAAACCATTACAAAGAAAAGCTTTGCGAGGGAAATTAGGCAAATCAAATTTTGGCAGGACATATATTTTTCAGTGGCTGTTTAAAATTCCAGGTTTAGGTCAAGTATTTGTAATAGCATTTTTCTCGCTCAAAAGAGAGAAAAAACATGCTAACTAACTTAATCCTCTAAATATGTGATCGGATGTCTAGCAGTTCCAGATAAATATTATAAAAAACATACTTCCTGGTAAAATACTGTTGGTTGCAAGAGGGACGTCTTCATGTTGTCGTTTTTTGTTGTCGACTTCATGCAGTTGTAGCACCTGCAACAGATTCATCCATGTGAAAAGCAGTTGCCTTCCGAGTGTCTTGATAAGCTAGTCACCACATATCAGGGCGATCCTCCCTGAAGCCCGCCTGTGTTGTGCATTAGGTCTGGACGTACCCCTGGACCTCACCGTCACCGCCTCTACAGACAACACCATAACTCTGGTGTGGGGCGTGGTTTCGGGTCCCATCGATCACTACAAAGTTACATACACATCCTCCTCTGGCACCACCACTGAGGTAACTGGTAGACGGTTGGGTGGATGGAGGAATGGGTGGATGGTTGGATGGTTGGATGGCTGGACAGATAAATGAATTGATGGATGACAGTTGGAAAGATGGACAGAATGCACCGATGGATAGATGGATGGATGCACATATTGAGGATTGATGGATAAAGCATGGATGGACATATGAATGTAAAGTTAATATATAGGACAGATTGAGGTGCCGTGAGGGACCGATATCAGATAAAAAAAGAGGCAGGTAGGACAGGTACAAAGATAAATATACGGCTAACTCATTTTTTTTTTACGAAAACAGCCATCCAGGATCGAGACAATCATTCATCTTCCCTGGCTTTTAACTAGCACTCTCTTTTTTTCTCTTCTTTCAGAAAACTGTTCCTAAGGATGTTACTACCACCACTCTGACTGATCTAGAGCCCGGCACAGAATACACCATTACCGTGGCCGCGAGGAGAGGAAGGCAGCAGAGTACCGCAGCCACCATCGATGCCTTTACAGGTAGCGGCATGCTGAGATACGCATTCCTATTGATTTGTAGCGTCCCATAAAGTGATTACCTTGGCAAAAATATATGTTTTTTCTTGTCACACTTTGTATATGCAATTTAATGTCTATACTAACTTAAACTTTTTTGGAAGACTTTGAGAAATCAATGCCTGGGTGCTGGGTACAGCATTACTTACTTGCCATTATCCAATAGAATGACTTACACTCACAGTTGTTCAAATTAAGTTATGGGATATTGCGTTGTTGCTCTTGGTCTGGGTAGTGAGCTAGCTTGGATAACAGATGGGCACAAAGAGCCGAAACGTTGTTTCAAAAATAATATGTGGCAGCGGGTAAGTAAAATCCAAAGAAAATCGACTTGGGGAGACTTGGAAGAAGTAATTAGCTTAAGTAAATCATTCACAAGAGCTAATGACTAAGTGTTCTCAAATTGCGTCCGTAAATGCATCAGTGTCCCATTTTTTACACCCCCGTTCTCCTTCTCACTACCTTCCACCCATTTGCCCACCTTTTGTCTTTCCCTACACCCCTATCCCTCTCTCAGCCTGTGAGATAATTTTATTAATAAAGGCAGTTGGCTTTTTCCGACAACCCATTTTCATCCATCAACCCCTTCTGTCAATCCCCTCCCCTATTTTTGTTGAGATCTATTAAACTGAGCTGTTTTTATGAAGGGGGAGGGCTGCAATTGTCATCAGGATGCTATGTAGTGGCATGATATGACATGTGTCGATCCACTGTGACGATCTGCCGTCACCATGTGTCAAAAGGCACTCCCTGCTGTCAACGGCGGCGTAATTGGGTGTCTTTTTCCCTGAGTCATCCACTAGTTTCGTATGTCTGCAAATGACACAAATATCTTAACTGCCATCGTCACGGTAATGATCACCACCATAGTCATGTTCTATTATTTTCTTTCTTACTTTTTACCTCATTTAACAAATATGATCCTCATCATCTGGGAGAGGAGATTAGAGGAAAAGTCAAACAAGTAATCTCGTGACAGGGACTGGATGATGAACGAGAGAGGACACAACAGAGAGAGAGAGAGAGAGAGAGAGAGAGAGAGAGAGAGAGAGAGAGAGAGAGAGAGAGAGAGAGAGAGAGAGAGAGAGAGAGAGAGAGAGAGAGAGAGAGAGAGACAGAGAGAGAGAGTCACACAAAGGAAATAAATAATGAATCGCCTGTCTGGAGCTGTCATTCCTGCCCATCCGCTGTTTAATCGGCCATGTTGGCAGTGTCTGATTAACAGTGTTTGGATGAACTCGTCTACCTGAATGGTTCAAGGATTAGCCCTCGCTCCTGAAGGAACCAAATAACGAATGCACCTCTAGAGTAGCCACTTGTCGTTCCTACTTTAACTGTCCATTTGTTAATTAACGGAAGACCGATTGGGTGAGATGAGATGCTTTTTTCTACCGTTTTCTGTATTCTATCCCTTCTATCTATTCTCAACACTTCCAGCGCTCTGCTTCAGAACTGTTAACTTGCTAACACCTCATACTTTCACTTTCACATCTTCACATCTTGGCAACTTCAAGGTTGTCACAATTTGTGGAACTCCTGTGTTGTTTCATCAGAAACCCAGATGGTTTGTGAGTTCTACAACAAACGCAAATGAAAGCTGCATCCTGTTAATGATGAGTGATCTCATTATCATCTCCTACATGTTTCGCCATCATCTTAATCACCATCATCTTCATCGTCACTTCCTCAACAATCAAGACATCATACCAACTGTTTTCTGTCAACTTTGTTCACTTGTACGTGCAGCTTCTCTGCATTTGAAGTATTTTAACTTGCATTCTTTGAGTTCCAATACAATTCTGAACTGCAATGTGTTATGCATGTAGCAACCTTCAATGAGCAGTGAAACACAACAAAATAAAAAATGACTTACCGGTATTGGTATACAGTGCTGGACTCACACCCAACAACAAATCCTCTGCCATCCAACGGACTCTCACCTGTTAACCATCACCACCTCTGTGAGGATTTTCATCCGTTATTCATCTGAATCATCACGCGCGATAACACCCATCACAACTCCATGACAACCTCACCCACGGCTGCATCCCCCCGCCATCTCTTCTCCATCATTGGCACCACCCACGCGTCTCCATCGTGGGGGGGGGGATCTTTCCAGGCGACGTGTGGACAGGGTGAGACCTGGAGTGACCCCCTTTTGTGCCTCGTTGCCCGTTCCTCTCAGGCATCCGGCCCGTGACCCACCTCTACCTGTCGGAGGTGACGTGGGACTCTGCGGCGGCGGCGTGGAGCGCCCCGGCGCCGCCCGCCGACCTCTTCATTCTCAGCTACGCGTCGGCCGACGGGACGGACACCTCCAAGGTGACCCTGGAGGGCTCCAAGACCCGCTCGCTGGTGCAGGGCCTGCTGCCGTCCACGCACTACACCGTCAGCCTGATCACCATACAGGGCGACGCCACCTCCGAGCCCGTCACGGCACCGCTCACCACAGGTGAGTCGCCGCGGGCCGGGCCGAGAGGGGATGGGCCGAGAGGGGATGGGCCGAGAGGGGCCGGGCCGAGAGGGGCCGGGCCGAGAGGGGATGGGCCGAGAGGGGCCGGGCCGAGAGGGGCCGGGCCGAGAGGGGCCGGGCCGAGAGGGGCCGGGCCGAGAGGGGATGGGCCGAGAGGGGCCGGGCCGAGAGGGGCCGGGCCGAGAGGGGATGGGCCGAGAGGGGCCGGGCCGAGAGGGGCCGGGCCGAGAGGGGCCGGGCCGAGAGGGGCCGGGCCGAGAGGGGCCGGGCCGAGAGGGGCCGGGCCGAGAGGGGATGGGCCGAGAGGGGCCGAGCCGAGAGGGGCCGGGCCGAGAGGGGCCGGGCCGAGAGGGGATGGGCCGAGAGGGGATGGACGTGGGCTGTTAGCAACCGTACATATATGTACAGCAGGGGGATCCGCTTATGTGAGCCAAAGTCAAGTGTATTTGCATAACACTTTCATCACGATAACAAATGGCTCCAAACGACCTCCCGGGAATTCACGGATGACGATGGAGATTTCAAAGTTGGAAATCGAGTTTGAGCAACATACCACTTGTTTTTTTCTTGAATCTTAAACCGTGTGGTTTGAGATTCAATTTCATCAGCGCTTGTGCTTACGTCGATTTTGATCCGTCTGCACAAAACAAAAACGGCGCGTTCCCATGGCGATGTCGATTTCCAATAACGGTCATCGTGTCGCGTATCGATCAGCGATGCGGCGGCCCTGTTGCTGTTGGAATAACAAAGGTGTGTGGTTCGCTGATGGAGAGAGAGAGTAGCAGTGGAGGTGGTGGTAGCGTGGGGACAGATGGTGCTGCTGATTTACTGGACCCAAAGTGCTGACCCTGTGCGGCTGGGTCGCTAATATCAACCTCCACGGCTGCATCTAAAGGATATTACAAAGTCTGCTGACCACAGAATGTGCGTACTAATGAGGGGCGGTGGGGGGGGGGGGGGGGGGGGAGAGATGGATGAGAGATGAAAATAGTGCCATTTACGTAAATACAAAGACAAAAACCTTCATATGCTAACTTAAACTTCTCAGACAGAAACTTTATCTTTTGAACAGTTAAATTTGCTAAATATATGTGTTCCTTTTATCAGCACGGGCATGTCTTCAATCTTTCCCATCTATCCATCAACATTTACCTGTAGGCTTCTCCCACCCCTAATGTGTCCATGCAATCTAATGGGCCCATGCGTTGCTGCTGGATGCAAATTACCTGCTGCTGAGTGGACTTTCTGGTGCTTTGAACTTAACTGGCCTGAAAGGAGAGACTAAACAAAACACAGCAGTGAAGTCTGGAAGAGTGGCTTTCTATGAATACTAACCCAGAGAGTGCAAATTAAAAGTGTGTAGCCAAATTGCATCAAAGTCCAGATGTAGTGTTTATGGTAGCTTATTAGTAAGAAAATAAAGATAAGGATAATAGATAACAAATGGTAGTATCATAAATGAACTACACTGTAAGCTCAAAAAGCTGTTGAAAGGAATTATTATATTGCAGATTCATCCCCAGGCCCAGTACAGTAGACTTCCTCTACTCATTTTCTATCTCACCCATCGTCTTTGGTTGGTAGAAAGACCCACGCACCCCCCCCCCCCCCCACCCCCCCCCCCCCCCCCCCCACCCCACACACACACACAACTCACAATTGCTTTGCTGCCAGGGGTTTTCTCGCAACCCTTCATTTGGGCGTTAATGTGTCGATGTGCGCAATCCTGTCACTAATTAGCCTTCTTTGGACAGGAAGTGGGGGGCAGGGGGGAGGGGCCTGTCAGAAACAGATGTCCTTGCATCGAGCCTGCCGTTCACACCTGTAATGAGAGACAATCGGGGGGAACTGTGGAGAGAGAGTGAGAGAGAGAGAGGGGGGGGGGGGCAGTCTAATTTCCTAGGCTAAGGAAAGAGTGGGTGGATGCACTCTGTTGTCGTCAAGCCCACTTTGTTTGAATATTTTTCAGATTCATCACTTCTCTTTGTTGTATCCTACCCTCTCCTAAGATGTTATTGTATAGGGTTATAAATATTTAGAGAAGAGGTGGATGAAGTGAACTCCTCCTACACCTCGACCAGGGTTGTTTGTTTGCTTCCTATGTTAATTTGTGCTGCTTTTGTTTGAGATGATAGAATATAGGTGTCAATACCATATGATAGCTTAAGGTTCCATCGTTGGAAAATAGGCCACGTAACTAGTAGCCTTAGCCCGACCTATGCCCAACCAGGCCATGTTTGTGCACGTTGGAAATACCAAAGTATAAATACCTTGTACTTTATCAAGAAATTATTAAATGTGACGAATGACAAATGTTAATGAAGCATGGTTACTACCACTAAAAAGGTTAAACCTAGGTTTGTATGACGGTTGGTATATAATGGAAGCCTGCAGTGATCTTCTTGAGACTGCATGCATGTGTTTGTGGTTTGACCCCTTATACCAGCCACTGTTACATGTTTAGTAAGTAAGCGATGATAAGCTGAGATAATCGTAAAATATAGCCTTTATCAATTATATCAGAGTCTAATGATGTGTCAGGACTTTTTTCACTTTGCATCCAAGACTATGTTCCTTGTGATGATTGAACACCCAGCCAGATACAAACACAAGGAAATACATCCGACACAAGGGAAATGAATCTCTTTCTTTCTATTTTAGTACAACTCTAAGGTTACTATTGCCCCTGCTCCCCAGCAAGTAAAAACAAAACAAAAACAAAAAACATAAAAGCGACTGAACATTACCTCTCGCAGCCCGCTCTCTCAAACTAAATATAATTAGCAGGATATGCACACATGAATAATCACAAGTTGTTTAAATGCTGGGGTATTTCATAGCAGCGGAATTTAAATGAGCCCACGGCCAGGGAGTTATTAATTGCCCCCCTCTGCATGTGAATAACAGCCATTTTTCTTTTGGAGATATGAGCAAAGGGATGAAGTGGTTGGTTTAAAAGGTGTGCCCATCTGGCTCACTGTCCACAATACCAGTAGGCTATCATTCATTGCCTTTAGTTTTCCCTCTCTCTCTCTCTCTCTCTCTCTCTCTCTCTCTCTCTCTCTCTCTCTCTCTCACACGCTCTCACATCAGAAGCTATACGAATGCCCATCAGTTTCATTGTTTGCTGACATTGTTTGGTCTCCAACCTTTTCCATGAAAACACTATGGCTCTCAGGGGCCTTATAAACAAACTGACAACAAGGTTAATCTCATCTCAGTGAACTGGGCACTTTTACAGAACAAATACTTCCTCATGGGACGGATTAAAACAGTGACAAGCTCGCTGTTTTAAAAACTAAAATACGAAAATAAAATAAACCAATCAATAAACACGGTCTAATGGGTTTTGCTGTGACATACAAAGGACAACTCTGATTATGCAAATAGCACAAAGTGGATAAGTATGTACGCAGGGTACAATTATTTATGGAATGGGAGGTGAAGGGTCTTGTCACAGAAGCCCCTCACAGAACGTATTAACAGCAACAACAGCTACAAGAAAAGTTATTATATGCACTTTTCTTATTTTACTTACTTTGATGGGGGATCAAACTCAGTACTTTTTGGCTGAGAGTTCATCACCCAATCAACAATTTCTCGGTTAACTTAATACCAGGAGTGGTGATGAAAACAGCGTATTGTGTGTGGTGCACTGCATGGTGCAAGTGTTCAGCTTACTTATCAGTTGAATACATGTCAGCTTTTGGTTGGTAAACCTTAATTGGTAACTGCTGATGGGCTGCAGTGGGGAGGTAACATACTGTTAACCTGTAACCTGGTAGACCAGCACTCTTTGAAACATAACGTTTACGCTTGCCTCCTCTTGAGTTTTCGTTACATTTATTCTGTTGGGGGACACAACAGGAGCCTTCCTCAGAGGCTACAGATATCTGTGAGATATGGTTGATTTGCGGGAGTACTTTAAGCCTGTTCTTCAGCTGCTCCCTGACCCAGATAATGAACCCGCTGGGCAACTTGTCTGCCGGAACTGTGACCCCCAGAAGCAACTGAGTGCAATGAAATGCTATCTGTTCTCCAGAATGCCATCGCAGACTTTCCTGTGATCTTAAACTGTGCTATTGCTCTCTGTCTCTGTCTCTCTATCTGTCTCTCTCTCTCTCTCTCTCTCTCCCTCCCCGTCTCCCTCTTTCTCTTTTTGTCTCTCATACGTTTAGGCTTGGACCCTCCCAAGGAGATTACCATGTCTTTGGTGACAGAGGACTCTGTGACCATCTCCTGGATCAAACCTCTGGCTCCCTTTGACTACTACAAGATGTCCTACCAGTCGGCTCGAGGTAGGATGCACACAGTGCTAACTAACGATGCCTACCTCGTCCTCCTCATCACCACATCTGTGTCTCAGAGGAAGGACATTTTTTTAATGTACGTAAAGTGTTAGAGTGGGTTTAAGTGGGTTCGGCTCACACCATGGACATTGACAGTAGGAGGGGAATAATGCATTTGTATAACTGTGACTATAACCATGACATCACCCTTTGAACCGTAACCTTCATCTGCACATTGGCCATATTATAAGAGTATGCACAGCTTCAAAACAAACAGGAGAACAGCTGCAGTTGCAACCGTATCCTATAATCGGTGAAATACACACACAACAGAACACACAATGCACCATTAGCAACATCAAATATGCTGCAAACTAAAAATTCTAACGTGTTAAACGCTGGAACACACGTGTTAAACACATGCACACACACATGCACACAGACACCTCTAAACACACAATCAGCAAACTAATGAATCCTGTATTTACTGCTAATTCAAATGTGATGCGTTGCTAACTCCGCTGTTCCACGCAGGCCGAGTGGACAGCCTGGTCATCGACAGTGACGTCACCAACTACACCTTGTCCAGTCTGTTCCCCGCCACCGAGTACGAGATCAACCTCACTGCCGTGAGAGGCAGCCAGGAGAGCAAAGCGGCCAGCACTGCTGTCTTCACAGGTAAGGAAACGCGTCAGGGAGCACACTGAAAGCCCCTTTCCCACCGGACAAAAAACAACAACAACATCTACCACTCACTGTTGTCTTTATGGGAAAGGTTACAGTCTGCATTCATTCCCGGGTGTGATCGGCAGTGATTGAAACATGACACATGGCTGGACATGCACATTTTCACTCGTTTTCAGGCACAACGCTGTGTTGTGCGTTTAAGTTCCGGATGTTGGTGCGTAAATAGAGAGAAACAACATGCAACGAGAATTCTGTTCTTAGAACCGAGTTTGAAAGAGAGACCGAATAAGAAAAATAAGTAAAATAAGTTACACTTTCACTGGCTCCATGCTGATTTCTACTGTTTACCAACCCTGTTAACCTGCGTTTTGAAGTCGAACGTGAAACCCCAGAAAAGTAAACGAATGCGCATGCTCAACTGGCAATGGGAAAGGAGTCAATCGCCTGTTTTTAGCAAGTTTTCCAGCATTTAAAAACAACAGCATACATGCTCTAGTTTTGGTGGGAAAGGGGTATAACTCTTATAATACAATAAAACTAAACTCGCTAATGTATGGCCTATGTAGTGTAGAGAGATTGCAGTAGAAAACACAATCGTGGTATGTCTCAAAACACTTCAACAACACATGGTAAAGGAGTACAACTTTCAAATGTCCAAAGATTTTATTTTAAGAGGATGGCATAGAGAAAGCTCAACTAAAGTGTCCGCTGGCTTACACACCACAAGTATAAGTACATGTCGCAGACACACTTCAAGGGCATGACTGATGCTGAGAGAGATAACATGCTTGCAGTGTGTCGCGGCAGATGAAGCAATTTGCTTCTTCAACCAACAATTCCTCACCATATCATAATGGAAAGAATAGATTTCCGTGCCCCCACTTTCTTCACAGCCATTCACCTCTGAAGCACACACTCATACACACACACACACACACACACACACACACACACATGCGTGTGCACACACACACACAGTACACACATAGTCGTGCACAGATAACAGTTAACACAGTTAACACATTTCCAATGTAAATAACATTTCCCACATTTCACATGTAAAAGAGCTGCTTACTATGCCTTTTCTAAACTCCCTCACACTCTTTTGTACAAGTCATTCTCTCTGAACCCGTATCCAGCATGTACGTATTCATGCTGTATCCAAATCTGTGTTTGTGTTTTCTAGTGTGTCTTTGTGCGCATGTGAGAGTAAAAGAACAAATGGGAGAGAGGGACAAAGAGAGAAAAGGAATTGGAGAAGGTTGAGCATGGAGAAGGTTGGCTTGCATGCCAATGTCAATATCTCTCTCTCGCTCTTTCTCCCTCTCTCTGTCTCCCTCCCTTTCTACCCCCCTTACAGATGCACTATTTTTGTCTTGTGATCTTTTTTGCCTGCCATGCGTTCTTATTAAGTCACTTTCTATGGCAGACTCATTGCGTTAACAATGAAGCATAGCCAATGGTGCTGTTAAAAGCTAAATAGAACGTTGCTTTATCATCAGGCTCATTAGAAACAGGAAAATAACAGTTTCTGGCTAAGCAAAATGCTTTAACCAGGCCCATGCGAATGCAGCATTCAAAATATAGTTTTGCTATTTTGAACCGAAGGTCCACAGATTGTCTGGCATGATTGTAGAGTGTAGACACCATTAGTTTGCACATTGCTTCAGTGTTGAGTTTGTTGGATTCATCCTGACTGCATCTGGCTGGGCTAGAATAGAAGCCAACAGGGCAAGTTGTCGATCGTTTGAAAAGATTTGTAAGAAATAGATTTTCTAAATGGGGGAGGTCAGGGTGCAATGAAATAGGTCTCACTATGTTCTCCTGACAAAGGGACAAAGCTCTGGATAGGCCCTTGTCTTCAAAATAGCAAACTTATCCTTTAACAGCAAAGAAAAGGTCAACAAGGGATTCGGAGGGGGGAAAAGTAGGACTGACATGAAAGACACGTTGCAGTGGAAACCCAGTTTGATTTTAGTATGAAAGCTTGTCAGAAGAGATCGAAATCAGAAGAAAAACAAGAGAACACATAGTGCAACATTCAACCATTTCCAACCAAACTTTTATTTTGTTCATGGGAATGAGACCGTGGACTCCTGCTGAGCATGTGTAGAGGCTCATTCAAAGGGCTAACAGCAGTGCTCATTAAAATAAATATCTGGATCATGTGAACGTTGTGGTGCGGGATTCAGAGAGGGGGAAAGAAAGGAAAAACAGGCCTTGTTATTTGTCTCTGTTGATGGTGTATACTAGGCATTATTAAAAGGCCATTACATGGCCAAAAATATGACACAAATAGCAAAAAAGGGAGTGATGGAGATATGTTCAATGGACTAAAGACATCAGGGTCAAAGGTCACATTACCGGGAAGTCAAAGCAAGACAGGAAGAAAAAGATAATAAAAGAAAGAGACAGAAAAACGGTGTTAGAGGTGGCAAGTGAACAAAGTGTAAGCAAGACAGACCCAAACCAACAATCACTAAAGACAAAAAGGAGACAGGAAGATAGGAGAACAAGTCCTGCAGTAGGAGGGATCTTTCTGTTGACAGACAGAAGCAACGCTTGTTAGGTTGACCTTCCTCTCCTGCACCACAGTCAGGTGGCAGTGCAAAGCGTCCATTTTGGTACACACCTTACACTATACACACACGTCATATTCAGGAAGACACATACAAACACTGTACCCACAATGCACACACACACACACACACACACACACACACACACACACACACACACACACCGTACACTATTATACACACATGTAATATGCAGAAAGACAAATACATACACTGTACACACATACACAAACTCACTCACTTTTGTGTGTACACACTCACACAACCACGCACACACGCATACACACACTAAATCAAATACTTTTGTGCACACACACACACACACACACACACACACACACACACACACACAGACTATACACAGATAAGAACAGATACATTGATCGATTCAATGCTGTTGTTGTTTTAACCTGCATAGCATGTAGGTAGTTATACAGGTGGATATCGACTTTAATTAGTGGGCTGGGAAAGACAGACCGTAGAAAAAAAAAACTGAATGTGTCCGATACAATATGTGAAATACAGAGCACCAGGTTCTGTTGTTTGGTGGTTGGCATAATTGGCAGGAAATAACAAGAAGTGCACAGACTAATTGCCACAGGGACCACCAGTTGAATCTTCAAAGCATTTCTATCCTGAGCAAGAATGTTTTACTTGTTTTTGGTGAAAACATCTTTCCAACCATTTACTGTACACAGTTACACTTGAACATATTGTTCAGCTGTTCCCACCTAAAACCCTCAGATCCCAAACATTCTGACTACACACGGTTTCTAAAGGGGATACATTCACACATTCAAACTGCCATAATCTTCAAATAATCAACAAAAAATTTAATTATATCAGCATTTTTATTTTCTCTGCAGTACTCAACTCAATTTCTCAACACAAAAACAATGACTCACATGTGATATGTATGCATAATATGAATACATTATCATACTATCAAGTAGTTATCAATACTGCTTGTTTTGTGTTTTTAAAATTTTTTAATGGCTCTTCTCCGCTCTCTTTGATGCAAATTGAATTAGCTCGGCCAGCCTTCACATAAGTAAATTCAAACATGCACCAAGAGAAGTAATTATTCTAATAATAACTTATTTGTAATATAGGTAATTATTCTAATCAAATTTGTTCTACCTGCACACTGATAAGATTGACTCAAACTAACCAATCTGTGCTAATTAGAGTACAATTTCTTATTTTTGCTGCATCTGATGAGGAGGGGGAGTGGGGGGGGGAGGGGGTTGATGGTAATATAAATAACCTTGCCCTTCAACTCATGTGTGGGAATCCTTGTCCTTCCTCTTCTTCTTCTTCTTCTTCTTCTTCTTCTTCTTCTTCTTCTTCTTCTTCTTCTTCTTCTTCTTCTTCTTCTTCTTCTTCTTCTTCTTCATTTCTTCTACTAGCCGTCAGCAAGCAAACATCTTGTGACGACTCACTCAGCCTCTGCAACCTTGGACCATGGATTGATTTGTTCCTTCTTCCCTTCTCTCCTCTCCTCCTAGCGATGGACATGCCAGTCGAGCTGACAGCTCTCAACATCACGCCGCAAGGAGCCCTCCTGAGGTGGAATCCGCCCGTATCCGACGTTGACAACTACGTCCTCACCCTCACCCACAGCCAGGGTAAACACTCCCCCCGTTGTCACCCCTTTAAAAAACATCCATCGGATGCACAAATATGTTTGAGTGTAATATACATCTACACAGTCAAAATAGAGTACCGAATGGATGAGTGGCTTGCAGCCAAAGCCAGGCCAGTCCGTAATAAATGAGCAACCGGTCCTAGCCTGCATTAGCTACTGGGCTAAAATATGAGGGTACAAAAATTCCCATAAGTGTCAGATACATTTTGTGTTGTGTAATAAAAGCACCTGGTGCGGATTGTTGTTTGACATTATGGAAGTATTTATTGATCCAGCCACACGATCAAACCTATTTCGGTTTTTCCAACACCCTCCGACAATGCGTGTCTTTTGATGGATGGATAAAGATTGATGTCAGGCCGACCTAGAAGCAGGAAGAAGTACCTGTACTAGATACTGTTTCATACATATGGATCAAACATGCTTCTAGAGAGCTGAATTAGTTATACAAGTTATATGTTTAGTAAAGTGTCCATGGCCCTTAATATCATCCTCAAATCAAAAATACGTACAAAAACCCGTTACAAAAAGTACGCTTTCCCCGTAATGATCCGGAAACGTTTTGGCCGTGTGTCATCTCTGTGTAGTGTATACATTTCCTGAGTGACTAACTGACAGCTTGACTCAGTCAATGTGTCCATTTACAAACCGTCCCCCTCAAGGCAACATAGTCAAGTGTATATGCAGATCTTAGTCAATATCCCCATCCATTCGAGCTGAACAGCCAGCCAAGTGTTTGCCAGTTGGCTATTGACAAGGCCATGTCTTTATCAGAGCCATCTCACCATGTACAGCTTCCTTATCCATCTGCTTCAAGTTTTAGTTGGAATGTCTATTTTGAAGAAGAGGACACTAAACTATTACTAACCTTGTGTTTCTGATTCTTATGGCTACTCTGTACTCTATTCAATGGTGTTTTTGAAACTAGGTTGTGCAGCTCTATCACACATCTTTTTCAATTTCCAAACTCCAACGTATGCTGTGATTGTGCTTGTAAATCGCTTTGGATAAAAGCATAGTCTGCTGAATGACTCAGTGCATATCATGTACATGTGAAAGAGAGATCAACAGCCACAGAGACCCATAAGAGTTGTCTGTCTGTCATCAGTGACCACGGACACCTTCCTGGTGGAGAGCAACAAGCAGGACCACCAGCTGTCCAGCCTGAGGCCCAGCACCACCTACTCTGTTGCCCTCTACGCCACCAAAGGACCCCTCACCAGCGGCACCGTCATCACCAACTTCCAAACACGTAAGCTTTGGGATTCTCTGCGTTATTATTGCATTATATATACAGTAGACAGTTAATAATTCATGTTTCATTTTTATTTATTTTTACATTTCACATTTCAATAAAAAATAAGAAATCTGCAAACTATACAATTCATAAATTCTGATGACCGAAACGTTAAATAGACAAAGACTCTACACTCTAGACCATTGAATAGAGTCACAGCATAGGAACAGCTGATATGCTACGCACATAATACCAGGACATCTGTTTTCTGAACTCCATGCCTTGCTAAAGGACATGGAGGCTTATTGTCAGTTTTGAAAGTCTGCTGTCCTGCTGGGGGTGGACCCGAGTACTCTCCATGTCCTGTATGATGAGGGTCCTTTATCTATAGGGGAACATAACAAGGAAGATTTGCACGGAGTGCCCATGTCTGTGTGTGTGTGTGTGTGTGTGTGTGTGTGTGCGTTGTTCTACTTTTGTTAAACTGAGGCGGTGGAAACTTTACTGTGAGTTCCGAAGAGATGTTTTAGGTAGGCAGAAGCGTTTGTGTCTCTCCAGGGAGCAGGATGAGGCGACGTAGTTACCTGCCTTTCTCTGTCACTGAGCGAGCTGAGGAAAACTCCTACGCAAGTGTTCTTAATTGGTGGGGGGGGGGGGGGGGGGGGCGACGATTGGGACGACGACGACTGGGGGGGGGGGGGACTCAAAGCAAAAATAAAAACCCAAGGGCCACACAATATTCGTTCTACCTTTAACAATGCCTAATGCTGTGCTGAGGTGACTTCACAGGTAAACACACATCTAGCCGGGTTGTGTGTAGGATGTGTGGGAAGCAGATGTTCAGAGGTTGGCGATTCACTGACAAGCCCAGGCTCACGCTGTTCTTTGTATACTGGGGAAAAAGAAGCGGACAAAGACCGATACAAAACGCTAAATGTACCAAGCAATTCCATCTTGGACAAACAAATGTTCTATAATTTTTTTGTATGTGTGACAGCCATCAAAACCCCCAAACATATAGAACTAATGATTAGAAGCCAATCAATCATAGCCAAACAATTATTTTCAAATGCTGCTATTTGTATTTCTCATTCATCTAATTTTACTCCTGAGCAGTCTTGACAACGGTTAACTAGAAAAAGAGTGAATCCGACCAGGCGGAACAGCCAAAGTCAACAAACAATTAAAGTAAACAAAATGCTGACTAACAAATGGTGGTGAGTCGGAAATAGTTTTGTCCCTGTCCACCCAGCCTACAACCTGCTGACTGCAGCTACCAAGCACGGCATTTCCTCGTTCTGTTGCTGTTTTGTTCTATGTAGGCTACCTCATATCAACTTAGTAATGACTTTATGTTTGAGAAAACAGCAACTCCGAGCAATTCTTAAAAACTTTGAATAATGTCTTAAGGGGAATTATAGCTTTAGATAATTATGCAAGTTTCAATGATTTAGGAAGTTTCAAATTATGAATTTGAAGGACATCAGAAATCGCTAAATGCATAAATGCCTTCCTCATATGTTATCATGTGCGCTTTGATTCGATTCTTTTTGCATCTGCTTCTCATAATGACATTCAAATCAATCAGTAAACAAATCAATTTGTATAACTATAGACGATAAGAGCATTATTTCCCATGCTGTAGGTCAATTTGCTCTTGTACTTGGCCAGTACAAGAGTAAACATTTGTTAAAAGGGTTAAAAAAGTTTAAAAATATATTAATTATTCAGTTATTGCTTTTTGGATTTCATTTGATTTCACATGGGAGAGACAATTCAATGAATGCACAAAGGGAGCTAATCCCTTAGTTTAATCAAGTAAGACTGCAGAAAAAGCTCATTTATGAAGACTTTTCGCCACCAATTTAATTTGTACGAAGAGATTAGAGATGATTGGTCCTCCTCAACTACTTAAGGGGCAGTGTCTGAAACAACACACTAATATGAGCCGTGTATTGTGGCTCGTATATCCATGGACACATACACACACACACACACGCGCTCTCACACACACATACACACACACACGCACACATACACACACACACACACATATTGTGTTAGAAGACGCTGACTTCAAGAAGTGAATATCCCAGAGAATCTTTTAAGTGCTTAATTGAAATCCTCCACTCCTTTCCAACACGTATTTCTCCACGGATTGTGACTATCACAGTTGGATATGCAAATGAGTGCGAAAGTGAGAGAACTAGATGAGTTGGCTGACTTTTCTGGCCCGTTGTCGTCTTTACGGCAAACTGTGTTTTGCGTTGTTACTCGTCTGACATGATCATTGTCTGAGTCCTTGTAAATCCTCTGTTGCTTCTCCGCTGCTGTCTACTGCCGTGCACCACCTACCTACTGCATAGTTTTTAATACATGGAAGCGAGAGACTCAATTAGATCAAGAAAGAGAGAGACAAAGAGAGTGTGAGAGAGAGAGGCTTACTGTTTACAGATCAGTGGCTAATGGTTGCTGTTGATATAATCATATAATGGAATGCCCTCTGGTGCGAACAGCCCCGTAAAGGTTCCCTTCACCCCACTCCTATGAAGGATTTCTTAGAAACAGGGATTTTACAGCAAGCCATAATAAATCCCTTATCGCCTATTTCAAGGCAGAGACAGGACGAGGCTCTGGCTCACACAATGCACAGGAGAAGCCAGGCCAGTTTATGCTGCACCTCCAGGTTATGTGGTCCAATGGGGTTAAATTGTTAAAGGAAGATGAAAGTCATGAGCATATAGCATACAAGTGTTGAATCTTACGACCCTATAGAGACTAATTTAAAGGGCTTTCTGTCACTGTTTGTGGTCATAGGAGTGATGGTGGTTTGTTTCTTCCTTTCTCTTCTTCTTTCCTTCTTCCTTAATTTATCTCTTTCTTCTTTTCTCCTTTACTGTTTTTCTTCCTTTTGTTTCTTTTTTTCTTTCTCTCTCGCCCCCTTTCACCTTTGCGTTCCTCCCTTCATTTCCATCTTGGACTGTCCTTGATGTGCATACCGTACACGATAGCCATTGCATTCATTGTATTGAAAACATGGACCCGGCTACACCAAAAGAAAGAAAAAAAACAAGACTGCCAACAAAAGATCAGACATAATGAAAATGATTCGCTTCTGCTCATTTAGGCGGAATAAATAAAATAGACAAAAGAAACACAAGAAGATTTTACCACAACCTGTTCTATCTGCCGGTCCGTCTCTGTGCACTGTGTCCGCTGCTCACAGCAGTGTGTTCTTAAGAGATTAGATCAAACCAAAGCCAATCATCTCGCTGTAGATCCCGCCATTTCTGAGATGTGAGCAGCCAGAAGGACCTCAGCCGGCGTCTGTGTGTGTGTGTGTGTGTGTATGTGTTTGTGTCTGATTGTGTTGATCTCCATGCACAGCTTTAATTGCCTGTGAAGAATGAAAGGGTACTTAGAGAAGAGATGGAGAGGGAGAGAGACACAGACACAGAGACAGAGAGTGGAGAGTATTGATATGGTGCTCAGTGGTTAAACTAGGCTATCTGCCTCTTTTCCATCTCTTTCTCTCTCTCAATCTCTCTCTCACTCTCTTTCTCTCTCTCCCCATCTCTATCTCCATTATGCTCTCTCTCTTTCTCCCTATTCCCCCATTTCTCTTTCTCCATTGCACTCTCTCTCTCTCTCTCTCTCTCTCTCTCTCTCTCTCTCTCTCTGTTCATTATGTTCCCACTTGTATTACCTTGATTGCACCAAAGATCAGGCCCTCCTGTGTGTGCTGTGGGTTATCAGGGTGTAACTTCTGTTAATTGATACACTGGCATTGGTCTAACACACACTGCATGCATACACACACTAATGAACACACACACACACACACACATACACACACACACACACTTACACACACACACACACACACACACACTTACACACAAACACACACACTCCCACACACACACACACACACACACACACACACACACACACACACACACTCATGCACACACACACACAATCTGTCTTTTCCTTAGCAAGTCTCTAAATCTCTTATCTTCAGACAAAGCAAGATAACATTTCATCAGTTTGTCTGTGTAAAAAAGATAATCATTAATATATCCTTATGAGAGCGGAAGCAAACACTAAATGCCCGAAGCAATAGTAAGCAGCCAGCCCACATCTTCACTGTGACACATCCGCAGTGGTGGCATGCATAACACGCAGGACACCAACATTGCTTCTCTGTTATTCTTTCTCGTCATATGACACGCTGCCCCACGGGCACTTGAAAAACAGCTGACTGTTGCCAGTGATGTAACCGTGAGAAACCATAACCGTGGGAAACTGACAGGCTCCCTTCAAGAAGCTTTTTTTTTCTTTTTGTGCAGCAGAGATTAAGCTATAGTCCCCCCCCCCCCCCCCCCCCCCCGTCCCCCCCCCCCCCCTTAGTGGCATCAACGGGACTGATGTAAGCTAGGGAAATGACAGCGCGTTATTAAAACGCATTGTCGTCTCCGATACTCACAAGGTGTGATACAACGTGATAACCTGTGCTGAGATGCTGGATGAATAGAATATTGATTTATATTATAACCATGCTATGTTTTGTCAATACCTATTTGATTCCATTTTAGAATATTCCATTCCTACAAATAAATGTAGGTCCAATACAATGAGTGATTGGGAAAGGTGTAATTGGTCATTCTTATGGTAATCCTGAGAAACTAAGCTATTGGCTGCTACCTCCAATGCTTCTTGTTGCTACCGTGTAGAACACACCAAAAGTACAAGTGCCAGACCTATTTAGAGTAAAAATGGCATCCGATTACACAGTCCAGGATGAACGTCGGTTTGGCTAGTTTATATAATTATTAGTGACGTCAAGTCAACTGTTCATCACAGCTACAGCCTCAAAGGGCTTTACAGGCTGCATTATATGACACTCCTTAACCCAAAGCCCTCTTAAGGGCAGGGAATAATCTGAGGGAAGAAACCTTGAGGCGAACCACAGCAGACGGTAAGGGCAGACAAATAACGATTGCACAAAAGCCAGCAGAAACGAGGGTCAAGTAAAAACCGCGACTGTGGGGTTTTCATCTGCGGCCTGTTTATCTCATTCATTATCACATTCAAATCCGTGATCATACTCTTAAGCGCCAGGCAGTAGTCCTCAGTTTATGCTGTCATTCCAGTCAGTGAACGGAAGGCTGGATTTTAGTTGTTCAACACACACAAACACACACTCACACACACACATACACAACCATAAGTACATTTTCAGTCGATATTTCCTCAAGGGAATTGCGATTGGCAATGTGTTTGTGTTTGTATTTGTATTTTGTATTTGTGTATGACCTGCAGCCATGGACGCCCCCCTGAATCTGAGTGCTACGGAGGTCAACCACCGCAGCGCCCTCATCTCCTGGCAGCCGCCTATCGCCGACATCGACAACTACATGCTCACCTACAAGTCAGCCGACGGCAGCCGCAAGGTACGCACACACACACACACACACACACACACACACACAAACACACACACATGGCCGACACACAGCCCATATGCAGCCAAATGCACACATTCACAGAAAACTGAACAAATGAGTTAATACATGTTATTTATATCTCATGAACACCACGTAGACACCTATTGTGGATGCATGAAAACACACACACACACAGACACGCACGCACGCTCATAGGCACAAATATACACGATTACACACGCACACACACACACACACACACACACATACACATGCTTGTGCACGCACATACATAGAAATACGCGCATACACACATATACAAAAGCACACACCCACGTACACACACAGGTACACCCAATCGCACGCACACACAGGTACGTGTCCACACTCTAGATACACAAGCAATATGTTGTGTGCATGGTAATGTTCTTATCAGCAGCAAGCAAGTCTGCATATCCAATCATATTGCTACTCTGTGGTATATATTGTCATGCTGCATCTGCTGGCACATTGCTGGGAGATGGGGGTGGGGGGTCGGATGGGAGATTGTTCAAATGATGATACATACACCTGGCAAAGGAGCCGCAGTCGATGATACATATAGCCGGCAATATCTAAATTGACCTTATTTAGATTAACGGCAGAGAATTTCAATTTAAAACATTTTATTTTTTCTGAGGGAGATTAAAAGGGAATATATTAACGACAACATGACAACTTTACGAGTGCTAACAGGGTGACGCACAAATGGCCCCCTGATGTGTTTGTGTGTGCGTGTGAGCAATGCATGCACATATGTGCACTCTGCTACACACATCCCCAACACAAGCGCACACACACTCATTCACACACCCCAAGACATGCAGACAAACATATTCCCGCTCATTCACACACATAAACAGACTCACACCTGAGTCTGTGGCGTATTAGCTAGAGATATAACCGTAATGTGCCGTAGTGGAGACATTATTTATTTTGATTAAATCTTTTGATGTGGCAGAGCAATGGTAATGGGGCAGATTATAAAGTGCAGTGGAACACAACGTCTTAACTCTAACCGTTTTTCCCATGATGCTTTGTAAAAAGAGCTCAGTCTGCGTAGCAGTAAGATACCTTTGTCTCTCTCTTGCTTCCTCTAATGCTGTCTGTCCCTCTTTCTCCCACTCTACCTCCCATTTTCTCTCACGATCCCTCTCATAAACACACACACCCACACACATACACGTTCACCTTCTCACATGCATGTGAGTGTCTTTAATTTGCTAGGCATGACATGTTACTAGCATGTTGTATGGGTTAGGGTTTGGCCAGTGGGGGTCAGCCTTGCACAGAATCCTTGTGAACGGGAATTATCTCATGTTACCATTGTGTGTTCTTTACTTTTCTTTCTATTCCTTAATGCTGTAGGCAAACTTGAATTTAAAAAAGATTAGTTGAATGATGTAATTCCTGCTCTCAATCAGCAATTTGAGCCATTTTGTTTTAGTATATTAGTATAATATAGTAGCTGTAGTGACTACTACAGCCTATGTTTGCCCTGATAAATGGTGTTTACACTTTATATACTAGAACTAATACTCAACCCACAAAGAAAATAAAGTTGATTTGCTGGTTGAGTATTAGTTCCAGTCAAAATAGTAGTAGTTGGTGATAATGGTCAATTGTTTTATTGTTTAAAATCTTTGCTAATCCCCATTGTTATGAATCATTCCAACTGTTCAAATGAATGAATCTACCACTAATAAGGAAACACCTAGAACAATACAATTTTATTTTTGACTCACATTTGGTTTCATCAGGCTTATTAACTGTCCTTCAGCCTCACAAAATTTGCCAAATGATCTTAAATGCGTATCAGTAGGCCATACAGCAGTTTAACCTGTTGTACTTATTAGCAAGGGAACCAACATGAATCATTTATAAGGATTATCTCAGAGAATTATCTCACCACTGATCAACATTAAGCCAGGGTGTGTGACCATTAGTAAAGCGAATATCCATTAGTAACGTGGCTGACTGGAATGATAAACTCCATGGAAGCGGTTCCGGTTTCATGCGGACACCGGTGTGTGTGTACATAAATATACATGTAATTAGCGCTGTATGCTGTCTGTATGTAAATGCAGGCTTGTTAAATTCACAGCAGGAAAGATTATTGTGACCCTCTATATTCCCTGCGGGATTAAGTGTCATATTCACGGGCACCCAGACAGCGTTTACATGTTGCTCTACATTCATAATGCACACAGACAAATTGCCTCAACGTGGCCCCATTTCCCTTAAAATAAGGATAAATGTTTAATTTAGCATTTTCTATTATTTATATCATGTATCATGGTCAGATTATAAATATATAAGAAGACAAACACAGACAACACACACATATAATAGTCACTAACACAATCCCAGTGTATAATATACAGACTGCCCTGTTGCTACACTCTGCTTTGAATTGAGTAAGCATATTTTTGCATGTTTGTGGGGAAATCTGGATAGGGTACATCTGAGGCAGAGATGATGGGGGAAATAGTAAAAAAAAGAAAAAATCAATCTGCTGCCTGCCAAAGATCCACTGAATGAGAGCAGATTTTTTTGTGCCCAGGGAAACAAGAAAGCATTTGACCCAGCAGATTTTCTTTGGCCCTTTAATCTATGCAAAAAAAAAAGAGCATGATTTGCAAACCCTAGCGAACCATTTTCCTTGACATCCTCCCACATTCACCTGCTCACGGTCTATCCTTTTCCCAATTATTATCTTGCTCTCCTTTACCCTCTCTCTCTCCCCCTCTCTCTCTCTCTCTCTCTCGCTCTCTCGCTCTCTCGCTCGCTCTCTCTCTCTCTTGCTCGCTCTCTTTCTCTCTCTCTCTCTCTCTCGCTCTCTCTCTCTCTCTCTCTCTCTCTCTCTCTCTCTCTCTCTCTCTCTCTCTCTCTCTCTCTCTCTATCTCTCTCTATCTCTCACTTCCCCATGCACCCACACACACACACACACACACACACACACACATACACATACACACAGAACACCTGGAATAAATACACCTAAATTAAAATAAAGGTTTCAGGGTTTCATTTATTGTTTAAGAGTACTGAAACCCCCCTCTCTCCAGCGTCTTTATTTTCCTCCTCTCACCCACAATACCTCTCTAGCCAACACTCTTCACATTTTGAATATATAAATATTAGATTTTTCTCACTTTTGTTTGACCCCATTTGTTTTTCCAATAAGTTAACACAGGTAATCAGAAACGCCTGAGGGCAAGGCTCAGCTTTTTTCAGTATTTGCTGTTTTAGAATTATTAAGAACACCTTGCATAGGACTGTTTATTTATGTCACTATTTTGAATGTGGATTTCTGGCTGCCTTAATTTCTCTTCAACAGCAGCTGTGTAAAGGTTTTAAGTGTCCCGAGGTCATATACGAATCACAAGCCATGAATGTTTTTGGAGTGACTCATGGGGATTTGAATGCAGTGTACATTTTATTGTGGAACCCCACTGAATAAATAATAAATTGGAGAGAAAACATTTTCTAGATATTCCCTGTACTAGTTATTGTTTCATGTGGGTTTTGTGTCTCCATGGTGTGTGTGTGTCTGTGTGTTTGTGTGTGTGTGTTAGGAGTTGATACTTGATGCAGAGGACACGTGGATCCGACTGGAAGGACTGGCTGAGACCACAGAGTACACTATCAGGCTTCAGGCTGCCAGAGGACTGGACACAAGCGCTATAGTCTCCACTACCTTTACCACAGGTACACACACACACACACACACACACACACACACACACACATACACACACACGTGCACACACACACACATACACACAGACACACACACGTGCACACACATACATACACGTGCACACACACGTGCACAGACACACTTACACACACACACCACATTTTGTAAGATTACGTTATGTGGGGAAAATATGTGGCTCACGATTGTGGTTTGAAGGAGACATTAAAGTTTATGTAATTTCTTACTTCCTCTGTATTTGCTTTAACCTCACTTCCTGTCCTCCGCTCCCCTTCATCTCCTCTCCGCTAACCTCACCTCTGCTCTCCTCTGCTCTCCTGACCTATTCTCCCCTCCACCTTAATCTCCTCACCTCCTCTCACTCTTTCTCTTTTCATCTCACTTCCCCTCACCCTTCCACTTCTCATCTCACTGCCCCTCCCCCTTCCTCTTATCATGTCGTCTCCCCTCACCTTACCTTTCCTCACCTCAACCTTCCTCTCCTAACCCCTCCCCTCCCCCTTCCTCTTCTAATCACGTCACCCCTTATCTAACCTCACCCTTCCCCGCCTCATCTTCCCTTCCCTCCCCTCATCTCCCCTCACCTCCCCTCACCTCATCTCCCCTCATGACTTCTCTCCTCACCCCATCTCATCTCCCTAACCTCTCTCACCTAACCTATCCTCTTTTGACCTCATCATCTCCCCTCACCTCCTCTCACCAAACCTCACCTCACCCTCTCCTCACCAAACCTCCTCCCTCCCCTCACCCTTCCCTCACCTCTCCTCTCGCAGGGAGCCGTCTGTTCGCCACGCCACAGAACTGTGCCCAGCACCTGTTAAACGGAGAGAACCTGAGCGGGGTCTACACTATCTACATCAACCGAGACCCCAGCCAGGGCGTGCAGGTGTACTGCGACATGACCACCGATGAGGGCGGCTGGATTGTGAGTCAAGCCCCACATGCTTTTAGGGATGTCATGGTGTCGTGGTTAGGATGTTGGAGTCCAGCATGCGGGTTCTGGGTTCAAACCCCAATTCCGGCAGTCCACCTAGGCTTCCTTGAGCAAGATGCCATACACCTACCTGCTCATTAATGGTTGAATGAAAAGCTTATTAACAGTAGTGTATGAGAGAGAGAGAGAGAGAGAGAGAGAGAGAGAGAGAGAGAGAGAGAGAGAGAGAGAGAGAGAGAGAGAGAGAGAGAGAGAGAGAGAGAGAGAGAGAGAGAGAGAGAGAGAGAGAGAGAGAGAGAGATGTTGCCTACATTAGGCAACATTACACAATATTAAGTGACTACTAAGGGCACATGTCACCAAAACAAAGGCTCGGCTCTGAGACCAGACCATCCTTGGTGACCTTTGACCTCCTGACCTTCCCAGGTGTTCCAGCGGCGCCAGAAACGGCCTGACAGACTTCTCCAGGAAGTGGAGCGACTACAGGGTGGGTTTTGGGAACCTGGAGGACGAATTCTGGCTGGGTAGGAATCACACACACACACAGACAAACACAAACACACACACACACACTCTCTCGCTCTCTCTCTCTCTCTCTCTCTCTCTCTCTCTCTCTCTCTCTCTCTCTCTCTCCTAGCCTTGAGTACAGTTTTAAACAGGTTTACCGGAGTAAGAGGAAATCGTGTTTGACCCGAGGCGTGCAGGTCTCTGAGCTTATCTCCTGGGTGGGCGTCAAAAGCTTAGCTTAGTTGCATACTCTCCCCTCCCTTGCGGACAGGATTCCTGTTGTCACACTGAATATGTTTTTATGCCACTCCACCCGCTGTTGGATTCGGAGTCTTTAGTCTGGTGGGGCTGTAAATACCGCCCCACTATTAGGATGGAGACCAAGCGTCTAACTGTTAACACGGTCACTCCCCTAGACAGTCCGTTTTGGTTTTGATGGATGAGATGAGACCGATGATCAAACTGAATATGATGGGGATGGGACGCTGTTTTCACTATGAATATTTGTTATTTATTTATGTATTTTTTATATTTTCATATTTCTAACACATACATTGAAACAAGCAAACAAATCATTAAGACATCCCCAACAAACAAATAAGGATATGACAGATATTATGACAAAGAAAAACAAATCCCAAATTAAAAAAATGCTCAATCTAAATCGAAATGCAAATCAAACTTATTTATTATGCTTTATCACATGCTGTAATGAGCTCCACACAGTCAAAATGCGTATATGACACCATACGGTGCGCTTTATTTATCCCAGGTGGTAAAATGATTGCTGTTGCGACTGCACTTAGGATCAAAAGAAAAAGAGAACAAATAATTGCATTACCATCAAAGGGAATGCAGACTAATTATAAATTAAAGTTGTAAAATAAAGCATAGCTTATCTTGTTCATGGTGCACAAGAGTGCTGACATATGACACTCTCTCAATTCAATTAATTATCTTATCACATTTAATTCCTCCTCATTTTCATCTCTGTACTTGAAGTCATTTTAAGGACACATTTGTGTGTGTGTGTGTGTGTACTTGGACTGTGTCGCTCTAGTACATGAAGAAAGAGATGTAAATAGCTTCCTCCCAGGGTAGTGGAACTTGTTCTCTGAGACACAAAAAACGACATTGCCCATAGGAGTGTACATGTGTGTGTCAGCCCTGCCTTCCCACCCAGTAGAAAATACTATATGTTCCTGTTGGCTTTTCAAGCAGTCGCCGGTATGTCTGTGAAGATTTATTGCTACGTGTGTGTTGTTGTTTTGATGTTTTTTTATTGCTCATTTAATCTTTCAGCCCTTGACTCTCTCTCTCTCGTGCACCCGCACACACACACACACACACACACACACACACACACACACACACACACGCACACACACGCACACACACACACACACATACACACACCCACAAACACTACTTCAGAGAGCTCATCTCTCTCTGAAACGACGTGTGTAATTGTTTTCATCAAGATGCTCCGTGTTTGAGATAAAACTACTTCTGTGCCTTTCCGTGAACTGCTTAATATTTCTTTTGGCATATTCTCATTACCAAAAGTTAATCATATTCATTATAAAACCCGATGCACAGATGAGCATGCACTCTTCAAAGACTTGCTGTTTTGTGTGTGATGTTATTGTTTTGCTGTGGTTGATTAAAAGACAGTATTTAATTAATATTTCATTGCGTTAATCCCGACCTGGAAGGCCGAGCTGTTGTTTTCGTTTTCCAGTTTTAGTTAGTGAACGGAATCAAAGAAAATGTTGTCGTTATCAGTAACCAATATCAGAAGAAGCCTGACACACTTTCATCCTTTGATTACAAACAAAACACATTACACATTGCAATGCAGTGGAATTATTTATCATGGTGCAGATACAACTTGAAATAAGCATAACGGGTAATGCTTTACAATAAGGGTATATTAATTAACCATTGATTAACATTAGTTAATGCAGTAATAAGCATTAATTAAAAAGATTTATGGTCTAGTAATAATTTACTAACCTCTGTGCTAATGCTATACAATAATGCTTATAACTGCATAACTAACGTCAATAAATGGTTAATGAATGTACCCTTATTGCAAATTGTTACCACAAAGATTTGGAGCTGCTCCTCCCATCTAGAGAGACAAGCAGGGGTAGACCAAAATGTGGTAGGTTTTGTTGGTTTTGTGTTTTAGTCTCATACACAAGGCTACCGCTCTTTGTTATCATTGCGCCAAGCCAAGCATAGCATACACAAGGCAAGTGTTTACAAGTCTAGTGGTTGGAAATATCGAAACAACAATGGATATTTACACACTATATGGCAGGCAGGTACAAACTCCTGCTGTTACAGAAGTTAGACATCACATATTTTTCGAATACCCTGTATAGCAATGTACTTGGGCTCAGTCAGAACTCTGCCTGCCTGACACAAAACAATGTTGCCTAAGACCTTGAGCTGTTATTTTATTATAAATACCCCCGCACCCCTTGCCCTGCCTGTGTCCCTACATTATGATGTAGGTCTCTCCAGTAGAATATACGGGCCGCTGGGCAGAGCAAACAGTACATTTCAGCACTGACCTGCTTTACACAGCATCAGCTGAATCAGCAATAATCTGTTGCTACATCCTCTCTACCCCCACCTCCCCCACTTCATCGCTTATTCTTTTATTTACTGTACTCCTGTCCTTCTCCGACCACGGGACACTGTGCATAATGTCACCCCAGGCCGTGGTGCATCAAGCCTGTGTACGCTACACTACACCACAGTACACTATGCTATACCCCCCCCTCCCTGCCCCCCTTCTAACATGACCCACCTCTCTCTGCGTCAGAGCAGAGAGAGGAACACTGAAGTCCAGCTCTGCTGTGTTTATATACAGCGCACACGGTCTAGTGTATTTATCTAGTGTAGAACTGGACAGTGTTGTCGCAGTGGGCAGTAACAGCATTGGGACATTTTGAGTCAGTTATTTAGACAGGCTGTCTGTTTAATATGAAAACAACTTGTAAAATGACTTAAAGATTAAAGTATAGATGAATAAACGCCATTTACAATGATGATTCCCGCTGTCATCCACATATAACATATGCATCTAGTATATATATATATTTTTTTTTTTATACATTTAAATGATATTATTATATAGTTTCATCACTTACCATTGTGACTCCGATGTCGGTTTTGTTGATTTGAATGACGATGCACTCACTTTCTGAAGAGCTGATCCAGGGGCCAGCATCTGAGCCACTTACAGTATATGGGCTCTCCAAGACGTGTGGCCTATGACCCGACGTGCGTCTGACATTATGATCACAACAACAAGAGCGCCGGGGCGCCCAGGCCGTCGCAACATCAGAGGGATCAAGTGATGACTATATATCAGCCTGCGCCCATAACCCTCAGACAGCAATTATACACTTGCATTCGCGATTGCACAAAATAATAATCCACGCAACATTGCGGTAACCTTAAACCCTGTCGTTAAAACAATCCACTCCCGATGAAAAGTGGAGGCATTTAACTGTCTGGCACACTAGAGGATATGCAAATTAGGGCCTTCATTATTATCTGTTACCGTTTTGAAATTGACATTTTTTATTGTCACCTACGGGCAATCAGTTCTGGTCATTTACTGGTCATAACCCCATTCCACGCAGAACACAATGTTAATTTGATGAGGTAATAATTTAGAGAAGCCAATGTGAGGTATGCAATATGGGGTCATTATACCACTTTATCGGCTGCCCTTAATGCTTTAATTCCCCCCATGTTTAGCCGTGAGTACAGGGGAAAAGCCTGTAATTAAATGTTAAGGCATTGCTGCGGTACAATTACGGCGCATCCCACTTAGTTGTGTTCCTTATTTGTAAAATGCTGAGATTAGTGTTTCAACGCGGTGCGCTAGGGCGCGTTATTACTACCTGGTGATATGATGGTTTTAGCATGCTGTTAGTCTTGCTAGCCACCCGTTGGCCAATGTCATCGTTTCTGTTCTTTTTCTCTGCCGCTACACGGGGCTGTGATAACTTTGATTTTCATCTCGTCCTACCAACACATTACTCCAAATGCCGTTTCCTCTCCTGACCTAAACTTTACCATTTGCTTCATCAGCAGCAACTGACTTTCCCACGTTCTACACAACTGTAGAGCTGTTCGTATAGACTCTACATAGGCCTGCTTGATGTTGGACAGGGAAAACATCTCTCTCCAATTGGATTACTGGTGTTCGTAAACTGATAATGAAGTTGCAGTCGCTGTCTTTCAGGTTGTGTGCGTGAGGGAGACCTTATCGGCGACAGACTTCAAATACACTGAATATCTGCTAGCTAAGAGATAGCACGCACAACTGAAGGCCTCCACAAAGGAAGGGAGTTGACAGATGCCATCCACGAGGATGGGACAGGGGACAAGAGTCCACCAATCTTGATCGTCCCATTCTCCTACCAATGCATATGATTATTATCATTTAGAGAAGCCATCTGGCAAAGATGGCTAAAAATCACTAGGGCCATAGAGGCTTACGTATCGGCCACCATGAGATACTTTAGCCAGGTAATAGCAAATTAGGCATTAAGTAATAGCTTTAGCTCTTCATTTACCCTTCCACAAAAATTGGATTTGAGACCCGAATGCTCTCTAGTACCCCCCAGACCCTCCCTCCCTCCCTCCCCTCAAACGGCATATTTTCTGCTCAGAAAATATTAGTATGCTCTATGCAAGTTGAGTGATGTGTTTCCCTACAGGTCTGGACAACATCAGTCAGTAAACGTTGAATACAAATGCACCCGAGCCCTATTCCGCTTCACTGGCGGTTCGAGAATCCCCCTCCCCTATGACAAATTGACTATGGTGGGCGCACAGTTCTTTTCCTGTGGCAGCTGGATTGATGTATGGATAATGAATACAAAAATAGGTCACCATCTAAAAAAAAAGACAAAAAATAATATGCAAACTCACACTGATGGATTATCTCCACTGTCATCAGAAAATCCACATACAATAACGCTGGAAGATGTAAACATGGAAAGTGTAAGAGCCATTTTTGTTGTTTTGGGTGTAGGACACCAATTGTCCACTGGTGGCACTGATGGGCATGTGTGAATCCTATATAGGTAGGAACCTTGCAACAGGTAACGAGGGTGTGCTGTTAAGGAGGGAGCACAAACAGTTTTAGACTGCAACAAATCGACACAGTGCACAACGCTCATGGGATCTGAATGTTTGTTGATGGAGCATGTTTTCATGCACATTCAAAAGAAGAACCTTGTAATCAATAAACCACAATCAAAATTCAACGATGACTAATAGAGTCAGTGATTTCCACAGTAGGCTACGGAGTAGTGTAAGTTCGAGGAGAGCGCATCAGCTAGTTCACTAGCCATAGACTGTTTATTTGTTTATATGTTTTAAGTCCTTATAGCAGCCCCTCAGTGGCTTTAAGTTTGTAGGCTTAGCCATTACAGAGAGGTTGTGGGCTTTTCAATTTCAAATGTATTGAAACGTATCCCATTCTTTCTCTCGCCCTTCCTCCCTCCTTTCCTTCTCTTAATTCCTTGATCCTCAGGACTAGACAACATCCAGAAGATGGCTGCCCAGGGTCGCTATGAGCTGAGAATTGACATGAAGGATGGGCAGGAGTCGGTCTACGCCAACTATGACAAGTTCTCCCTTGGAGACGCCAAGAACCTGTACAAGCTCAGGATAGGAGAGTACAACGGCACAGCCGGTAGGTTGAAATTCGTTGGACAACTGCCTGTAATTGGCACTTTTGAATAACTGCCATCTTCTTAATAGCTCTTTCACATCCAAATAAGAAAATGATGGCTATCATGATTTTCCTTTGCGACTGATGTTGAAGGCTTTTTTTTTTTATCTCAAACTCATGGGGCAGGCAAACATACATAGTGAATGAATATTAATGAACTTGGCTGATGAATTTGATATTTCCTTCCTTCCTTCATATTTCTTTCAATAATTGTCCCGCCGTTCGATTATCTTGTCATGGTCTCCTGGCACCCTCACGCTTCCATCCCCCCTGCTCCACTCAGCGCTGAAAACCAATGAAGCGTCTGCCTGTCAGCAGAACCATATCCCAGAATTACCTGTCATCCCTTCATGTTTACAATTATCATATTGTCCCTCCGTCGCTCTGTGTGTGTGTGTGTGTGTGTGTGCGTGTGTGTGTGTATGTGTATGTGTGTGTGTGTGTGTGTGTACGAGATTCCCTGTCTCCTTTTTCTGTATTTCCTTTACTCACTCTGTCCTTCACTTTCTGTGGGAGAGTGTGTATATACCTGACGTGACCCACGGTGACTGACAGTCCTCTGTATCCAATCACAGGCGATTCCCTGATCTACCACCAAGGCCGCCCCTTCTCCACCAAGGACCGGGACAATGACATCGCCGTCACCAACTGTGCGCTCTCGTACAAAGGCGCCTGGTGGTACAAGAACTGCCACCGGGCCAACCTCAACGGCAAATACGGCGAGTCCAGGCACAGTCAGGTCCGTTTATTTCATTTATTTGATCGGCTAGAGAGGCAGGCGAGAAAATGCAGGCAGGCAGACAGGCAGGCAGGCAGCCAAATGTCTTGTTGCTCATTAGAGGCGGGTAGGGAACGGACCGCAGTCGCTTGTGTCTGCCCCCGCGATTCTGACAGATGCTAACTTCCAAGGTGTCAGTCAGGTAACAATAGGCTGGCCCAGAAGGAGGCGGAGGGAGGAAGGGGGAGGAAGGGGGAGGAGGGGTAGCTGTTAAGACGTGGCGTTCCATGGACATTGACCAAATTGAACAAAATCATATACACAGGTTTTATTCCTAATGCAAACTTGGGAGACAAAAAATAGTTTTGTAAAAAGATTATATCATATCACATGCAACATCTATCAAGGATAGATTTTATTTTGTCTGACTGAATATGTATGAGCAACAGAAAGAAGTGAGTGACTTTAAAACCTGAAAACATAAGGAAATGATGACTTTGTGTGAATAAATGTATCACGATTAGTGAAATGTAACAAGTTTGAGATGAAATATGAAGCCAATGTGACCTTCCTGAAAGAACTCATTCAATTACTTATATTCTTCTTATTCTTAATTGTCTTATAATCATGTTACGTCTATTCCACCAAATAAGCCTTTATTGGCTATTTATAATTAACAGTTTTGTTGTTTATTGTTCAATGAATGTGGAGAAGGAGGGCGTGTGGCCAGGCAGTGAGGTCTGATGATAGAAGGGCTCTGAACTTGAAGCTTTCTGGGCCCTACTTCTCAAATGGAATAAGATGAAGTCCTTTCCCCGGCTGTTCTCTCACCTCAGTTCTCTCTGTGATGTTCTGCATGTATGTGAAATAAAAGGGAGTGTATGTGTGGTGCTTTGATTAGAGTGTGGTACAAAGACCATGTTATATCACACAGACACCATTCCCCCCGCTCTCTTGCTCTCTGTCGTTTGATGACATGAAACAAAACAGATCGGACCACCCCAAAGACGAGCAACATAGAGTTGTGTAGTGGAAAGAGACACACAGTGGCCTCACAGCAGTGGTAAGGTTTAGGGTTAACATGAAACACAGCATCCTATTTGATCTCGGTGGGTCATGGCATGTTTTAAGTGCATTTTGTTCTTGCTTTACTCTCATGATGTTCAGTCCATCCAAACAGAAAAAGAATGAATGGGAATCTCTTCATTTCATGTAATCTTTTCAACATAAATGGCATAAACGGGGAGGGGGGGGCGGCATTTTATATGGAGCTTTAAGCTCCATACATCCTCAACCCATATCTCCCATGTGTCCCCTATACAGGGCATCAACTGGTTCAACTGGAAGGGCCATGAGTTCTCCATCCCCTTCGTGGAGATGAAGATGAGGCCGTATAACTACCGGAGCATCAGCGGAAAGAGGAGGAGATCCGCCCCCTTATAAACAACCCCCACCCCCCCACCCTCTCTCTCTCTCTCTCTCTCTCTCTCTCTCTCTCTTTCCCTCTAAGACAGACCTGGATAAACAGAGTTTGTTCAAATGTCTGTAGCAACGATTCAATGGTATTGCTTAATAAGCCGGGGCATCATTATTATCGCTCTATTTTGATGTGGCCCTGGAGGCTGCCTTGTAAACTACATGGCATACATAAAAAAGCATTCCAAGACATGGTTCTAAATATGGTGCCAACAACGTAGGTTCTTGAGAATGAGAATCTAACCCGCAGCATGTGTGTGAAGATTTTTATGAAACGCGGAGCCGCACCCTGAAGAACAACCTGAAGAAGAAAACACAAGCCAAACTCTGTATATCTAAGTTTACTCTTTCAAACCTCTGCTTTTTAGCTGTCTTTCCTCCACCCCCCCCCCCCCCCCCCCCGTCCCCTGCTGTACTTGGAAGCCACATAAGAAGGCGCTGTATATAAGTTATTACAATAAATTTCAACGACAATGAGTCGCTTTGCTGTAAAGAGAGGGGGAAGCTGAGGCGCTTGTTGCCGTTAGCCCTTTGCCTTTTCCTCGGATAGGAGGGAAAACGATGCTCAGAGTGGTCCCCCTAAAGCTCCTGAGTAGGATAGCATTAACAACAACAACAACAACAACAACAACAACAATGAAAAATACTTTTGACAAATTGTATGCCCTTAAAATAACTTTAAGATATCTCTATTTTTATACCTGATATTGTGAGAGAGGTCCATTCATGACATATTATGATTTGTATTTAGTTTTTTTAAAACCCACTGTTAATGTTAACATCCTCAATAATAGACATAATGACAAGGTGCACATTAGATAAACAGGAGGTAATGCGCATGGCAATTTACCAGAGAACATTCAGATTTTGCAATGTACCGAAAATGCACCAGCAGTACATTTGGTACTTTTCAAGTTAATTTGAAGACGTCACTGTGGGTAATTCACTCGAGCAGAATAAAAACAGCCATCAATCAATTAAATGTTTATTCGTTTTTGTTGCTAGCGTTTAAAAAAACTTAATTTGCAATGGTTTCAACACTCTGTAATGCACTGTGAGTGGGGAATTAATTTTGTTTCATAAAAAATATGTATATGATATTGGTTGTTCACTGCTTTTCCATACAAACAAACAGACAAACATATTTTCCATGCTTGTCTTGATTTGAATAGAAACCTGGTACAGGGATATTAACTGATGATATTAATACACATAATGTTCCCTTTTTCCCAAACGTGGATGTTGCTGGCAGGGATGGTGTCATGAGATATATTCAACCCACTAATAATCCTCACATTATAATAATACCTATAGAGTATATGTACAAACATCCAATTGTGTCCCTAATAGCTGTTTAGAACACCGTGAGCACTGAGCAGTGGTAGGCAACATGTGCATTTCTATCTTATGTCATGTCTTGTTTGTTGTGATGTTTCTTGCTATGTTCCAATTCAGGATATAAATTAATTGGCTGTGCCACACACACACACACACCCACACACACAAATACACACACACACACACACACACACACACACACACACACACACACACACACACTCATACATACATTCTACGTAATGGTTTGCATGACATCCATCACATGCACAGGTCCTCCTATCCGTATAGTCTAAATATAGCATACATGGTTGACAGGCGTGCTAACCAGATGACAGCAATCATCAGTCTAGGCAATCTTTTATTCATCTATGCTGCTGTATGTCTGAGTGTAAGAAACAATCTTTAGACCAAAAAATACCAATTATAATGCCTTATGGAAAATGTATTAAAATGAACTATATGTTGATAATTCCTTGCAGCTGAAAGTTACATAAGTTCATCCTAGAAGTACCACCATAAATAACCATCCCTGAAAGCAATATCTCGCCTGCTTTTGATTTTTTAATTGGATTTCTGGTTCTGAAATTATTATCTTTTCGAAAACAAGAATTTGCATATTTAAATAACTGTATCAACGTTTCAACCGATTGAAACAGTTTAGAAGGGTTGTGTCATATTAATTTGTACATTTTAGTTGTTTCCTTTATTGCTAGGCTTAAACCAATGATAATGAGCCCTTCTATAAACTTCCAGTTCAACTGATTTAGGGATAGCATTGAAGACAATGTTTATGTTTATGTGCTGCCCGTTAATAGACTAATCACTAAGATGCCCTCTGACAAATTTTCCAATGCAACCTTTGTATTTTTTATTAATGTTTTCAACATTACTAGGAAAGGAATGGAGCCTAGTGCACGCCACAACTAACCCATTGTAATCCACATTGTCATAGATTGTGTCATAGACACATTTTGCTTTGATCATAGCGTTGAGTTTTGTCCTACGTGTCCAAGTATAAGTTTCTTATTAAATGATTTTGAGGGGAGGGATACTTGAAGAGACATTAGATTTCATTTTCAAGCACCAAAATTGTCAGGAAATTGTGGTAAAGATAGAAAAAAGTGGACTAGATCAAGAAAGAATGAAATCGAAAGATTAAAATCATTTCAAAGTTAACTTGGCCCTTGCACATACAATTTATTTGTTGAGTTCCACTTGCCAGTTCACTCTGCTCATGTACTATATATCCAGAAATTATTTGTATTAGAACAAGTTGTGTGTTTTACTTCATTAATTATGTAGATTTATTTAGCCTCAGTGCTTTATTTCTCAAGGGTTAAAGGTTTGTAGACGAGGAACAGAATGTACCGTATTGTGTAATGACAAGCTAGGATGCTTCAATGCATTTAGAAAAGCCATCTTTTAAGTTGTTCTGCCCATTGTGCGAGGAGAATGTGCAAGCAGATTTTCACAATACAAACTGAAAGATGTCTTCATTAGTATTTAGTTGTATTCATACTATTTATTCAAACCATTGTTTTAACTTTTCTTGTAGATGCACATTGTCACAATTCAAACAGTACATATGTTCTTGGTTTAAAATTGTTATTTAATAATACTTTATTGTAATACCCAATTCCCAATAATTTATTGGGACATTCCACTAAACATAATCAAATTGGTATGATCATTTATTTCCATTGAGAAACAGGCCCAATAGACTCCTTTTCACTATGCTTTTTTTCTGTGATGCAAAAAAAGAGTGAACGAGAAGGAATGATTGTGAAATTAAAATACTCAATGTAAAGCTATATACTGGGCCAATTATTAGTAAAGGGCAGGATGAGTAACACAATTTCCAATCTCCTCCTTGCGTCTGAAACACTAACTTTAACATGTATTGTCTGTTGAAACTTTGATTTCACTTGCAAAATAGCATTGTATTTTTGATTATTTATTGTGTTGATATTTATTTAAAAACTGTGTGGACTACTTGCATTACATGCTACATTGTAAAACAATTATAATATCAGTCCATTCTGCCATTGAGTCCTTTAATCTAAAGATGAAGAACTGTCTTTCTCAAAGTAAGAAGTATTTCTCATATACGCCACACAACTACATTCATCTTAGAAGTGTAATTGCCGAAAAAGCGGGATTTTGACTGTTGAAAATCTATTGGCAAGCTATATATGCTGAAGTGACTTTCTGTTGGATAATGTTTGCTAGTACCATACAATTTAGCTCTAGTTTGACTTAAACATGTATTATATAGTTCCTTTTTTAATACATTTTCTACATATTAATAAAATATTGAAAGGTTATATTTGGTGTCGTCTTTTGTTTTATTTGGTTTGTTTAAGTACAACAAAACAAAAATCACACCATAAGGTCTTTGTACAAATTATATTTGCAATTTGTAGTGCTAGTCGTACGAGAGACTTACAGATATTGGCATTGCTTTTGCTTTACTTTGAGTCACATGGGAAGTACTATCCCAACCATTTTTGCTTTTCACTTATCAAACTAAATAATGAAATAAGGTTGATATGTCAGTGGGCGTGGTTTAGAGTCTAGGGACGTTTGGTTAAGGTTGTTAACAATCAGGAACCTACTGGTAGACTCCGCAAACGTAAAGTGGAGTTAACGTTACTTATACATTGTTGGTTGAAGAATGGTGAGTTTGATGCCTGTGTTTTGTTTTAGGGTTAAGGTTTAGTGTTTGGTTCAAGGGTTTGGATTTCCTCCTTCCTGGTTAGATTTTAGGATTTTTGTTTTGGGCTAAGGGTTTGATTTTAGACTTTGGTTATGTAAAACAATTTTGAAATATAGACAAAGTATAGACCTCTAAAAAATATAGCCAAACGAGGTTGAAATATAAATGTCTAAAAATCGTTGAAATATAGTTAGAATATAGAACACTGAAAAAACTGAGAAAAAGATTTTGAGAATGAGAAATTCGAGAAAAGAGGAAACGGGAACGAGAAAATCTAGTAGAGAGAGAAAAAGATGGAGATAATAGTAAAAATCTATAATAAAGAAAGAAAATACAGAAGAGAACTGGAAAAAAAGAGTGAGAGAGACAAGATAGAGACAACGCAAAGCTTAGAAAAAACAGAAAAAAACATTGAGAATTAGAAAATGTAGTTATTTCTCTTTTCGTATTTTCTCCATCTTTTCTCTCATCTCTTTTTTCTTGATTTTCTCATTTCCTATTTTCCCTTTCTTTTTTGCTTGATATTCTGGTTCTTTCCATCTTTTATCTGTCCTTCGTGCCAATTTTTTTCTATCTCCTTTTATATATCTTCTTGTTCTCCATCTTTTTCTCCGTCTTTAATTCTACTTTCTCGTTCTCTTGATCTTTTTTATTGATTTTGTCTTTCTTCAGATCTTTTGCTAAAATCAAAACGAAAGGCAGTTAAAAAGATGGAAAATAAGACAAATCGAGAAATAATAGCGGATGGAGAGAAGGCGAAAAGAAAGAGTAAATAACTAAAATAGAGAGAGAACAAGAAAATAAAAATAAAAAAGAGAGAACTTGAAATTCGAAAAATAAGAGAAAAAAAAGAACATTGAAAAGAAAGAGAGAAAAATGTATCAATCAGATCTGGAGACCAGGGTCATGGTTTTTGAAAAAGACAGCCGGGTGACTTTTAAAAGTAAAGAAGTGTGTATGGCAGTGGAATGGGTCCATAGACTGTAAATGGGTCGACACGCAGTCCCACAAGTCCAAACACTTGGGTAAAGACAGACGGCAGCTATTCAACGCAAAAGTATAAATCAGCTTTTAGTCTGATCTGGTTTACTTCAATTTAATGACAATTTGAAAGCTAACATAAGCTTGCAAATAAATTATCTGCATAAATGCCAGCTATTCGCTAAATATTAAGTTTGTTTGGCCACATGAAGTATAATATGAAGGTGAAATAATGCTCAAACTCACCGTCTTTCAAAGTTACTTTGACCCCTGATTCCTGATCCCTGATTGTTGACAACTGTAACCGACATCTCAACTTCATTTCATTATATAGTTTGATTAGTGAAAAGCAAAGCAAAAAGGGTCATGAAAGTGCTTTTCCTGTCTTGATTAATGAAAAGCAAAAATAACACCAAATTTCCCTTAAACTACTATACTACTATATACTACTAGACATTGCACATATACTACATGGACCCTTTCCTTCTAAAACACAAGGCCAAATATACTCCTAGGTTAGGTTAACAACACTTCACAAAAGTCAAGCTTTTGTTCTCTGAGGAGTACATATGTCTAACCTGTATTATAATAATCTCATATGGCGGTCATAAAAGGTTTTGGGTTGGTTAGGCTGCTACCAAGGGGTTATCCAAAGGGAACTGTAGTCAAAGTTCTTCACTTAACATGTAGTAGTACAGAATGTACTCTATAAACATGATGGCAGAGGTCTCACTGATCACAAACACAAATGGAATGTCAATATATCACCAGTATCCTTCCAAACAGCTGGTAAATAACCGAAAAGTGTTTAGTTATATTATAATAGATTAGTGAAAAAAAGAGTGGCCCCTTGGTGAAAGCTCCACCACAGTTATGGAAATATCACTGGAAGCAACACTCTGAGTCAGTACTAAATTATTCTAATAAACTTCTACTACTTATCATACTACTTTGAACCCATTTCACACTACAGCACTCACCACATTGTTCTGCAGGAAATGCAATTCTTAACTGATCCAAACGGCTAAACCCATTAGAAATGTTCAAAGACCCAACGACAGAAGGCATCAAATGTACCATCTGCTTCTCCACCCCTATCCTTCTCTCTCTCTCTCTCTCTCTCTCTCTCTCTCTCTCTCTCTCTCTCTCTCTCTCTCTCTCTCTCTCTCTCTCTCTCCCTTTCTCCCTCTCCCTCTCTCCCTCCCTACTCATGTACAACTCTTTCACTGTCTTAAGCCCTCATCGCATGCACTCCAAATCCCTCCACTCGTCATTTCTCAACACTCACTTCACCTCCCCCAGCTGTTGAACAAAGAGCTGGTGGGCTAAGGGTGCCAAAACGATGAAAGGAGGAGCCATCCTATTCCATCTCCTCCAAGTTTCTCCCATGTAGCCACCAGCATCTCGTGTGCATCTCACTGCGCTCAGGAGGCTAACCAGCCCTGGCAGGGGGATGAATGGGGAGGGAGGAGAAGCAGAGATCTCCGATCATACTAGAAGCTCTTATTCTCTGTGATGGCCATACCAGCGCCTAATTGAGAGAGGGAAAGGGGGGGGGGGGGGGGTTGATATACAGTAAATGGCTCAATTTTCCTAAGGCATTTTTGTAGTTGTATGGTTGTTGTTGTTGTTGTTGCTCAAAGGCCTCTGAGGTGGAATAAAGGGCTGCAGTGCTGAGAGCAGCAGAAGCCCATGTAGAGAAGGATTTAGAGATCAGGTACTTGTTAGGTCACTATGATGGAGTAAAAAGGGTAAGATGTGTAGCACTGATGACGTTTATTTTATCCTGTTTCTACTCTTAAAGACAGATGGCAGTGAGGTCCAATTGAGATAACCCCTGATTGTATTACTACTGCTTATATTTAGAACAAGAAGCCTGTGTGGTGCTCTTACGTGCGTGCGTGCATGTGTCATCTTAATGCACAATAGACATACTATTGTCACCACAGGTCTTCCTATGTCATCAGCTAAGAGTTCTTAACCAATGTCTGCTTACAGTTTCTCTTTCTCTTTTTATTTTCTTTGAGAATGATGTGTAGTCTTTTTACTAATGCCACACGTCTGTTCAGTGTGAATACACCCTTGTCACAGCAGCTACAGACACTTGTTTTCCTCATTCCTAGTTCCAGTCTTAGAAGTCAGTCTTACAATTGTGATAAAAATTCATACTAAAAACGTCTCCGGTTTTTACACTACATAACAACATATGTAAAATAATATATTTAAAAGTTTTAAACTCATAAACTCATCAATTGTGTTTAGGATTCAGGGAACAGAAAATTAGCATTATTATGTGCATGCATTGTATATAATGTATATACATTAAATACAATACATGAAAAGCTATATTTACAAGCTAAATAGCTAAATATATACACACTGTTTTTGATAAAGAAGTGAGACACAGCAATATTATTTTGAAAACATTTAACAGGCACTTGTTTGATGTCTTTCTCGCGAATGAAACGTCAAACTTGAGGTGACAAAGGCAAAAGCTGTTGAGTACAGTGTAAAATTCCAGTGTTGTGCAACTTCATTTCTTTACTGTCTGTTTCCATGGGCACTGTACTACAGTGGGCGTTTTACATGAGTATAAGCACTGTTTCCCATAATGCCTTCTGTCCCTGTTCGGTACTTGGAAAAACCTAAAAGCCAAGATAAATATAGAAAAGCCCAGAGATGTTAACATTACAATTGGTTTGGGGGAATTCCTGTTTTTTTCTTCCTGTAAGTCAACATGGCCCCTTATTTAATGAATTCGGGGCTAACTATGCTAAAAATATTACATTACCTTTTAACAATGTTATTTATATTCCATGTACTGCAAGCTCCACTTTCGGTTTACATCTGAGGCAACGGCTGTTGAATAATGTTTTCTTTTTTTAAGAGAAAAGAGAAATTCCTTATATAGATGAATAATGCATCTCTCCATCACTATGCTCTCTCCCTCTATCAAACACACACAAACAGACATGCACACACACATACGCACATGAACACACACACACACACACACACACACACACACACACACACACACACATACTCCAACATGTCTAATGTATGCACTCTTGCAGACTGCACTCTGGTGCACTTTCATATAGTTTATGAGTGTGAGTGCTAATGAAAAGTGAATTAAGTGGTTGCTATTTTGGAAACTGACAAGTGGCCAGAAATAGACTTGAATATAAGCAATACCTCAGAGGAAACCTAGCTTGTGACTCATTTGTGTAAAATGTCTGGGCCCCGCTCTGTGAAAACAGATGGACACACTCACACACATACAAAGAAAGAGAGAGAGAGAGCAAGAGTTTGTGTGTGTGTGTATGTGTAATGTGAATGCATGTGTACATGTGTGTGTGTGTGTGTGTGCGTGCATGTGTGCTTTTCTTTTTGTGTGTATGTTTGATAGAGAGAGAGGAGTGTGTGTCTGCCAAGTTTCCAGCCCTTGCCAGTTATAGTTATTACATGATTCTATGTAATGCCTTTCTGCACGGCACAGTCATTCTATAAGGCCATACATGACAGCGCTAGTCACTTAAAGATCCAGCTCTCCACCTCTCGATCCAGTGTGAAAACTCAATGTGGCCTTCTTAAAACCAAGTTAATAAAGTGTGAATACGATTCTTCTTAACAAAACAAATGAGGCACAGGATGAATTCATCTATCTGTGTGTATTTGTGTGTGGGGGTGTGCGGGTGTATGTGCGTGTGTGTACATGCGCGCGTGGTTTGTGTGTACCTGTTATGTGTTTGTGAGTTTTAAACACACCTGCAGACTGGGTAAAGCTTGTCTCATTTATCTTGATAGAAATTTGCCTCACAGTGATTATAAATGACAGCCCATGTGTATGCGTCATTAGGCAGTTAGGAAATGCTTGAGAAGATCAGATGGTTGATTACATCATCTCTGTATGGTACTGGAGTATTTGTTGAAGATTTTGCTAAAACATCTACTCCACTTGATGTGACCAGTTTATATTCCAATAGTTATTTGTAAGAGTTAATAACAAGACACAGATTGAAATGGTTTACAACCTGTGCACAAGCCACAACACAAGTTACTTTAAAGGTTCATGACAAGTGCATGAAATTGAAAGTTATTATTGCCTTTTACATATTATAAATGCACATTGAACATATACCATACCAGTATACAAGGAAACATAGATGCATGCTAATTCATGTCGAGAGACACATCTCTGCCCACATTTATGCACATACAAAAATGTGTGTCTGTGTGTGTCTCTGTGTGCTAATTTCAATCAGGAGAGACTAGTATTTAAAATGAACCACAACAGTTATTGACAACACATTTGGCGATTAGACACCATCAAATTATTCTTCATGGGGATAATGGATCCATGAAGTATGCCGGGATATGATTCCCTCCTGATGGTGTCTAGACGCTGGTGGTGGTGTGACTATGGAAGTAGTGCCTCGGCCCTGGAGGACGCCATTTCTTTCTCCGTAGACAGGTGGAGCTTAATCCCGGAGGCGGAGGGGATGGAGGAGGGCTGCAACGAGTCTCAATGAAAACAAACAAGCGACAAGCATGAATGAGAGATGTTTATATACTCTGCGTTGGCGCGCAATTGTACTCCTGTTAATGCATGAGGTCCTGATTGGTTGAGATGAAGGGGAGGGGCCTGCGATGACCACGTGGGAATTAGAACCTAACAGAGCTATGAGAAATAGAAGTGGAACGTTGTCTCCTGATAAAACTTTTACTTTACCTACATTAAAACAACATGTGTTGTGTGGGTCATGTGACCCTTCTTCCTCAAATATCTAACTGTAGACTCTGCAGCTATACACACACACACACACACACACACACACATACACACACACACATACACAAGCACACCTGCACAGGCACAGGCATGCAAGCACGCCCACACACACACATGAAAACTCCTCATTTATTTTGGGTGGAGTTACGTTGTTTCATAAAGTGTCACACAGTAACAACAAAATTGCTAAATTGGCAATTGGGATATTGCAAATGAGATTGCGTCAATGTATCCCGGGAAGAGTATATAGGATTTGGATCAGAAAATCGACCATTAAGAACTTAATGTCTCTCTCCCTCTCTCACCCTGTGCCTGACTCCATCAGAGGTTGTGAACTCAAGGTAACCGCAAGAATGTGGAGTGAGCGTGTGTCACGCAGGAGTGCACAAGCACAGACAGAGGGCCCATTCTTACACAAGGGTGGGCAGGGTGCAGTGACTACGCCACAGAGCAAGAGAGAGAGGGGAGAGAGAGATAAAGAGAGAGAGAAAGAGAGAGAGCGGGAGGGGGATATAGAAAGAGGGAGGGGGGAATAAAGAGAGGGAGAGAGAGGGGGCAATAGAGAGAAAAATGGAGGGGGGAGAGAGAGAAAGAGAAAGGGGAAGTTAGAGAGAAAGGGAGTGAGAGGGAGGAGAGAGGGAGGGGGAAATAGAGTGAAAGAGAGGGGGAGGGAAAGGGAGAAAGAGAGGGAGGAGGGGAGAGAGCAAGAGGGGGTGACCAATAGATAGAGGGAGAGAGAGAGAGAGGTTTCAAAACAAGGTCAGAGGAACAGAAGTGGAACAAAGAGTGAGGACTTGGGGAAATGTATGACTGAAGAGGGAAGTAACAAATAACGAAACAGAAAACAGAAGACAGATGTCAGAAAGCAGAGAAGAGCTGAGCGCGTACGACAAGTGGTGGAGCTGACCCGATGCTTTGAACATGCCTCAGGGTAAGGTACTGGTGCCGATAAATACTTTCTCTTATTACAGCCTCCAGGGGCCATCGTTGTTAGGGATGTATGTGATGTTTTGTTATTGTTGTTGTTGTTGTTGAGCTGCTCTTATACTATGAAAATGGCGCTGTAGCTCAAATGGAAACATAGAGTAGACCTACTAATGATTGGAAACTAGGGGAGTTCCACCGATAAGTGGAGGAAAAGTTTATTTCGTCAAAGGCAATTTAAGCCAATGATTAAAAGACTCTTTAAGAGTTTTTTAAACTGGATATTTTTTCTTCTTGTAGTTTCAGCTATATACTGTAGTTGTATTTAAATGGAAATGTATTTTTTATGCAATTTGTAAATATACCCATGGTCAGGGATGACTCACCATAGTAGTGCTGAGTACAGCAGATATTTCTACACCTCACCCATGACTCATAACTCTTACAAAATGTGTGTTCAAATAGTATGACCAGCTAGATAAATGTGTCAGCCTGAACTACAAAACCCCAAACACATTGCATTTCTTTACAACATGTGATCATTGAAAAATAGAGCATCATAATACATGAAAACAAAGTGCACCGGCATTTAAGAACTTGCTGGTAACCAAGGGTTGATGTTTTAGTGACTGTACATGTCCCAGAAACCTCAGAGGGGAATCTTGGGTCGATGGTGTGCTTGAGGCAGGACATTAAAGATTTCTGCTTGCCTTCTGTCACAGATCTGTCTTTTAGCCTTTTTCAAACACTGTCTTCCAGGTTGCATATGTTCCCTCCAGAAAAGACCCAGCAGGGGCTAACCTAGTGCAACCATAATATTTCTCCCCACCCCATCCTGGCTTTGTGTGTCCCAGAAATGTCCCTTTTCCTGCATGCACACGGATCCATGGCTACTCATCGTCATGAGAAAGTACCTCATCAAGTTGATGTTCCTACTACATAATATTTTGACTGTGTGTGCGGGTGAAGGGAATTTCTCAGATTTTGACTATTTCTCATCGGCTAAAAAGCACTACAGTTCCATAGGTCAATCGGTTGACTTGAATCAACAAAAACTGTGGAACACATTTATGTGTTGTTGAGTATGGGCCTACTTATCAAACTTTCCCTAATGAAAAAATAGTGCCATTGTAATTTAGTTTTTATTTAATGCAAATCAGCAGTTGCACCATGAAACCCTCCCACTGGTGTCTTTGCTTTAAAAATATACTCTGTAACGAGAGAGAGGAAGAGAGAGAGAGGAAGAGAGAGAGAGAGAGAGAGAGGAAGAGAGAGAGAGAGAGAGAGAGAGAGAGAGAGAGAGAGAGAGAGAGAGAGTAGAGAGATAATTGACTCAGCAATCCTGCTATCTCGCACAAACACGCCAAACACTGCCCAGAATAGAAGCCAGTGTTTTGAGTATAGAGCAAAAACATAAAGTATTATGATGTTAGCTTGGGGTTTTAACCCATTATTGAAGGCAGCATTACAGGTGTAAACACCTGACTGAATGAAAAACCTTTTAGGGTATGTGCATTGTTAAGATAGTCATTTGTATTTTAAGATATTCATAATATTGTTGAGATAATAACTTTGAAAGGTGGTGTTGCCTGCTGTTTTTCCAAAGATGACGGTCATTATTTGTGACACAGTGGTTCATGTAACACTGTGACACATTCAGCCCTTACATGTAAATATTATTTTCCATTTATTTGTCATGTTGTCTCATATCTATTTTGAGGTAGTTACTCATCTGTTTGTATCCTGTGTGGTGATGATATTACCTGGGACAATGGTGGAGACAAGGACAACGTGGTCCGGCCAAAGCATTGTCGAATAACACCCTTTTTCATATGACCCAATTATACCAAGGATATATTGTTGTTGTGATATGACACAATAGCCTTTATTATATTACTCAACAAACATAGACAAACCGTGACTCAGGCTTTTTAAGCGGACCAGCTAAACCCCATGAAGAAGCAATGCTCACAAAGAACCGCACATGTAATGACCACTAAGCTGTCTTCTGGTATAGCGTTACTGTCTCTATTTGACTGTCTTGCATGTATTTTCCTTATCAAAAATGGAAATATGGTAAACAGAAAAGAATATACATTGTATATATTTGTATTTTCTATTGTTTTCAAGCTACATGTATGTTTTCTTCTGTAGGCTTATGTATTATGATGGTTCTCACACTCAGAAACACTGAATATATAGAGTTTCCTGTCAGGCAAATGGGCAGGAAGTCAGATCTCACTGATCTCACTGAAATTTCAATTGCATGCTTGAAACACAAGCATGCAACCGCAACACACTTGCATTCTACTTCCAGGTGCATCTACCTTGCTCACAGTGGAGGTTAACGGAATGGACAATTATTATATCAATATTCATAATGGCATATATTCTTCTCCAGTATCTAAAACACATATTATAAGACAACATTGTTCTGACACTAGAAAGAACCACTGCATGATGATATCATTTTGCTGAAAAAAATAACTCTTATTTTATTCTCTCTCTCTCTCTTCATTATATATGTCATCATCAAAGTGAAACTTAAGTCAAGGAGTCTTTGAAAAAATTGCAAGTCGGGAGTTTTCATATGTGGGCAGCTGAAAATGGAACGATCAGACACTTATAAGAATCTTGACCAGGTCCTGTCCGTCAAAGTGTTCCCATTGGGAACCATTAGCTAGCTATATTCAGATGAGGTCCTGTCAGCCACTCTCTCTATATATATGGAGGCCATTCTCAGCGGGGCTCTTAGAAAGATTTGTTATCACTCTGTCTCAATTCTTCTTTCTCTCTCTGTTTGACTCTCAATAGCGCTCTCTGTCTCTCTCACTCTGACATTCAATGTAGTTCTCTCTCCCTCTTGCTCTCGCAATCTCCCTCTTGGCCTTTCAGGTTTTTATAATAGGAAAGGCATACATCATAGAAGGACGATTGTAGAGGTTAATGTAACAATAAAAATATATTTTAAGCTCCGGAGATGTCCACTGTTGTTATATATCTGAGTGTATAGATGTGGTGTCATTGCATACTTATTCTGCATACTTCTACTTCTTCTACTTAACATATTGGATGGAGCAACTACAGATGAGCTGCTGTCGATTGGTTATGGAATGTGTGTCTGAGATTAAAAGTCACCTTGCTATTGTGTGTTTACATCCACAGGAACATTCCGACTTCCTGCCCAGCACCGTGTTCCACCCAACAGCCTGAATTGAATGGGAGAGAGAAGAGAGGGGGAGCCAGAGAACAAGGAGGACGTGACGTCAAAGGTCATCACCAGAGGAAGAACCATAGTGATGCAGGGCTCACAAACAAACTTGGATTGAGTCGAAGCACCATTCGTTGGGATTTCAAATATTTCTATCTCAGACTTGTATAAAACAATGATTCCTTCTCGCCAGCCCCCAGGGTCAGAAAACCAAGGAAAGCTTCATGGTCTTCATTCATGATACCAAACCTAATTCGAAACCCCAACCGCTTCCAAGCCAAAGTAAATACTCAGCGCCACCATTACCAGATATAATACTGCAGATTTTAGATACAATATTTATATATTGGGCCTACTAAAGTTACGTTGCTTAAGTCACCAGAGTATATGTTCGCAATTTTGAAATTGAAATGACTCAAATGGCTATAATTTGAAAACATCATTGCTATTGTATTCTTTTTTTTACATTCTTGTAAACTAAATGACTCAATAAAAGATCAATTGAAGCTGGTCGAGTTCCAGCCAGGCTTTATCAAAGACAATCCCGCCATCTTGGGAGTACAAAATAACAAACAAAAACAAACATGGAGGATAAAAAGGGCAGCGTGGTGGACTTCTTCAACCAACTGTGGAGCTTTGCCATGGACAAACACAACCAAGGGGTGTACAACACGGTGTGCCTGGCTGTCCTGCTGGCTCTCCCCCTGTTGGTCCTGCTCACCTCTCTGGTGGTGTGCTGCCACTACTGCTGTGGCAGTCGCCATGCCAACAGCAGTGGTGGTTGTTGCTGCTGTTGCTGCCGCAGGGACACGGCGACCATAACAGCAAGGTCGGACCCAAAGAAGAAGAAGAAGAACGGGGGGGATACGGAGGACTTATGGATCTCGGTGAAGACGGGACAGATGACGCCGGACCGTATCGCCATGGCGATGGTGTAGGGATGAAGTTGTTGCGATTTCGTTGGTGGCCGTCAGGACATGGACATTAGAATCATCACTCAAGATCACATGCCCAGGCACACGATAGGAGGCATTGAATGTTGAAAAACGAAAGCCATACCTTCTAAATGAAAATATGTGAACAAGAATGAACCTGAGGTAAAGTCAGTACAAGACTATGAAAAGACTGTGTATGTATTATAATTTTTTGGTTGTTAAGCGGGTTTCTAGATAATGTTTACAATATGGTACTTTTATGAGGCAATATGGTTCACAGAAGCACACTGTGTGATTTGAGAGATAAATTGGTTGTTAAACATTTTAAAAATGATGCCTAGGGCCTGTCTGCTTAAAACCAGGCACATTGGAATGTGTGTGTACTTGTGTGATTGAGTGTGTTACTGACAAAAAAACGAAAACATTGGTGTAGAAGTGACCTTTTATGGTCATTGGCTCGTAAGATGGAGCTTAGTTAAAGGACTGCTCAATATAGCTGCCACCTTTTATGATGAGCTGAAGCCATCCATTTCTTAAAACTTTAGCCTATTGCACTTTGAGAAATAACTGTGTTTGTCCAGCACCGTTTCAAAGGGTTGTTTTTTATTCTGTTCTCGCTGTATGTCCTCAACCTAAGGGATTCCGTGTTGAAAAGTACACCATCCTAAGTAAGCTTAATGAACCAGCTGTCCGGGTGATTGAATCGTTGATTGGAACCATCTCTCCTGGCTTCACTAAAACATCTGGTTGCGTTTAGCTCATGCTAAATGCAACGTAAACAATAGCAAACAACAATAGTAAACAATAACAGTCGCACTTTGGTATTTGTGATAAGACATTGCACAAGCTCTGTTCTGACCAACACGCATTGATTCCAAAAGACAGAAGTGATTAACTGGTATTGTTAACATTCGTGGGTAAATGCACTCGGGCAGAGTGCATTTAGCCAGCAGCCAGTGAATTTGACATTATATTGCTTACGGATGTTTTAGTGAAGCCAGGAGAGACGTTTACGATGGTTTAATGGACCACACCGTTATTGTCCTTTAGTGACATGTGAGAATTCAAATCAAATGATCGCGTATTCAGAGGTATATGGATAAGATAAATAATATATTTTGTAATATTATAAACTATGAGAGAAGATTAAAACACTGTGATGTTTAAATTCTCTAGACTTCAGGGCTCTTTAGAAATCTCTTAGATCGTTGGTTTAAACTTTAATTAAAGTATCTTTGTATCCTCCTTTTAGCAATATACTATGCCATGATACTTTGTTTATTATTATACACATTTCACTGTGTAGGTTTTTAAATTCAGTAGGCTATGTATTCCACATAACCTCGTAACAGAGATACCCCATGTGATATTTGAATAGTAACGTTAGGCCATAAGTATTTAGTTGAAAATGGTTTCCAGTGTCAGTATTATATTCCCACGTTTACGTGAACTAGCATTTTCCCCAGCTTCCTTTATTTAACTTATTCTGCTTTGTAAAAATGACGACTTCCTCCCTCCAAGGCAAAAAAAAAAGTTCTGTTTTGCATAGGCTGATTTACTGATTTGCTGTAGCCTACGTATTTCACAAGCTCAAGCCACGAGGTTGAAAATTATTCTCTCTTTTTTTTTCTCTCTTCTCTTTCCTTCTGTGTGTTTTCTGCCCGTCAGTTCGCACCGAACACAGAGACAGTGGGAGCTCAGGGGAGGATTTGCAATCTGTTTAAATAGCAAATCTGCCATCTCAGATCTAGTATCTCAAGCAAACTTCCCCGGCAAAGCTTCCCTCGCTCCACGGCCAATTATGCATGACAGTGTGTATTTAGGATGTTGCTTTGTACGCCGTTGTTGTTACACAGTGAAAAATGCTGAATTCCACATATTATAATTTGTGCTGATTACACGTGTTGGCTCTAATGCATGCACCATTTATTTTGGCATATCAAGACACGCAGAAAGTAACAATCCACCGCAACATGGAGGACGATATAAAGTGGAGAATTAAAGTATATTTTTCAAGCACTGCAGATTTGTATTTCCCCATGACCTAAAGGTCTATAAACTTAGGTTAATGTATCCATTCTGATGTTCACTTTTTGGATTTAAAACACTACTTACACAGTATATTTTGTATTGTATGGGCCTTCTGATAACTTCCAAGACTGCATATTTGTAATGTATGACAACATACGAGACAAGTCTATTTTCAGTTTCAAGCGGGCCCTTTTTGTTGGTGAGATTTAAAGAACATTCCACCTATTGCTATGGAAACATACGATGTCATGTAAACACTGCTAAGAATATATGGGAACTGTGTGCTTTCATTCTCAGATAGCATATTTTTGTTTTCTTCTGTGGTCCTTTCTTCTCTCCTCTCTCCTCTCCCCTTCACCCTCCCCATTCCTCCGCTCTTCTCTCCCTTCCATTCCTCCTCTCTTCTCTCCTCTCCACTTCTCCCTTCCATTCCTCCTCTCATTTTCTTCTCTCTTCTCTCCTCTCCACTTCACCCTCTCCATTCCTCCTCTCTCCTCTCCCTTCCATTCCTCCTCTCTCCTCTCCTTCCCTCCTCTCAACTTCATCCTCTCCATTCCTCCTCTCCACTTCTCCCTTCCATTCCTCCTCTCTCCTCTCCACCTCACCCTCTCCATTCCTCCGCTCTTCTCTCATAGCTCCTAGCATCTCCTCTTCACTTCTCTCATCTCTCTGTTCCTCCTCTCTCCTCCTCACTTCTCTCCGCTTCACCTTTTCCATGACACAGCTTCCAACCACTCAAACTCCTCCCCCTAAAACAAACGTTCCCTTGTTAGACGGCGAGCCACCTCTGTCATGGAATAAGCCGTGGTAACTTAGACATATACAGAGAGAGACAGACCCAAAGAATAACACCCACACAAGCAAAGAGAGGGGATGGTTGTGTCTAAAACGTTCCAGTTCAATTGCACGCAGCCACACATATCTAAATGCACACACAAACACACTCACACAGGCACTGGCACACACACACACACACACACACACACACACACACACACACACACACATTACATAATTCATTCAACATCTAAAAACAGGACAGTGATGGAGATAACTTGAATGATGCGATCACTGGTCTGAATGTACAGCATAATACTTGACAAAAGAGGCAAAACAAACCCAATTGTGTGCGGTAGAGATACACACATAAACACACACACATACACACAAACACATATTTCAACAGGGGAGCTGCATGGTGAGCATAATACTCGTTCTCTTCATTGTGTTTATCCTGCCACTAAGCAAACCACTTGCCCCACAGTGCCATGGCAGGAACCAATCTCCTTAAAGTAATTTGCAATCACTGTGGTCGAAAGGCCTCATTGCATCAATGGGCTTTTGCGAGACATTTCATTTTAAAGTTGAAATTAAATGCCACGGTAGGAATACCCTCCGCCAATTTTTATGCAATCTTTTTTTGGGGGGGGTTCTAGGATTCTCTAAATTGCCCAGGCAGCTTTTATGAGGAGACCGGCCTCAACGTAAACCGCCTTGATTGGTTTCATAGTTGGGGATTGTTCATCTTTTTTATTTTATTTATTTATCTGGCTCTAGGTCCTTCCACCGAGGCCGCTCCAATCCAGGAGCCTTATAGAAATGGCTGCAGTTGCCAGCAAACACGGAACTATAAAGAGGAAATTGAGAAGCCATAGGTCATCTGTCAGGATGAGATAATAGCCGAATGCCGCGCGCCCACGCACGCACGCACATACACAGTTTATGGTTGATAGTGAAACTGTCCTTTTTGAATACGGTGCTTATGTAGGAAGAGCAAAAATCAGTTAAACTTCCTTATACTTTTATTCATGCAGGAGCGCTTATGAAACACATCAATTTAAGTATCCTCCAACTTGAAGGAGGCCTTAATGTAAACAAATAATAACTAATGCATCATCATCACGGCATCCTATCACTGATCTCCCCATTTGCCGTCGACATTGTGACACAGTGCTGTCATTATCTGCTGCAAATGAATAGTGGTGATCTCAGCATGAAGATAGAGGGGGAAAAAAGGCTATGCCATAGCGGTGGACAATAAGGTAAGGCTTATCTTATCACTGCTCAGAAATCTCAGGTATCGTGCATGGCCGTCCATGGAATGTGCTAATGGCGAAACCCCCCCCCCCCCCTTCCCCCCAGAGGTCACATGGTCACTTCAGTTGAAAAAATTATACTTAATATAAAAAATGTATAGAGAACGTGGGGATCATATATCTATACTTATGTATGTTTCTATTCTTTTTTTGTGAGTGACCTTGGATACAGATAGGACATTATAGTAAAACGTTATGGGCGACAGAGATATTGAATATGACAGGCATGGTCATTATGCCGCAACTTAATTCTGGTACGTTAACAGTGGGCTTGATTGATGTGCTCCGTCATTGTCACTTTAGCTAATAAAGTTTTCAATTAAGTGCACTTTTTTTTGATGAAGTCACAGTCGAGGCGGTGTTAATATACTTTGTCAGCTGTCCAGATGGAAAAAAAAATGACATTTTGGCCCTTAGGTTTATTAGGGCTGAGGCAAATTAAGTTTGGCATTGTTTTGGCAACTGCACTGTTTCCCTATAAAAGTCCAGAGGAAGAGATTACACAGCCATGCACCAGCAGCACCCATTATTATGTTCATCATTTTATTTGTCAAAGCCATATTGATAAATGTGCCATTGTTTGTGTTACTTCTGCAGTTCGGTCACACGCACAGCTGGTTTCTTAATCAATACATCGATACAGCTAACCGGCCACACCAGACTGCCTAAGAAAAATATACAAAAGAAAATGTACTTTCACCAACAACAAAAAAAGGTAAACTTTTTCAATCATGATAATACTATTCTACTAAAAGTCTTCACTTGGGTCGGTCGAATCTGAAAAACAAAACAACAAAAAACTACAATACGTGAATTTAAACTCAGCTTGTATAAAATATGAGTATTCTGTGCTGCTTAATTCATTCTAATCTAATGTGCTATTTTTATTTAAATAGATTTTGAACCAGGGACACAGTCAAATTGAAATACAAGTATATATTTGTTCTTTATTCCCTTATTTTCAGTCGGGTCGTGTATACTGTTGCCTTACAATGAGTTACAAAGGACATTTTGCACAACAGCAAAATGTTGAAATCATATTTGGGTTTTCCTTGTAATTCTCTCACAAACACACTTCTGCTAATGCTATGAGTCAACAAATACACAATAAGTTAAATGACACTCGGAGGCTGCTGAAGAAATGAACGACGCCCATGGATGTGTAACAACACTGCATAACTAATCCTATTCTCCTAATGTCATTTCCTGTGGAGGGGGGGGGGGGGGGGGGGGGGGAGTCTACCATGCTAATATGAAAGAACAACGTCCCCAAATCACTCGGGATGTGGTGTAGCCTGTAGAATTGCAGTCGGTTGCGGGTGCATATGTGTGTGTGTGTGTGTGTGTGTGTGTGTGTGTGTGTGTGTGTGGGTTGGTGCTTGGTTCTCAGACGAGCTGGTGCAGTTGGTATTTCGTCTCGGTGGCCGTCAACGACCGCCTCTCCCTGCTCAACAAGGCGCCCAGGGGCCTAATCTTCATCTCTGTGAAGTCTAGGGACATCAGGTGGCCCTTCCACGGCTCCCAGTTCACTCCCTGGCAGAGAGGGAGGGGAAAAAAGGAAATCAAAGCAGGGTGGAGGAGGCAGAGTACATTTGGAAGAGAGGGAGCGATGGGAGCGGGAGTAGAAGAGGAGGAGACGGATAATGGAGGAGGGAGTAGGAAAATGAAATAAGAGCGTATATAAACGATGAGGCGTAGTGATGGTTGGGGAGGTGGTGGATGTGGGGGTGATGGTGGATGGGGGGAGGGGTGATGGTGGCTGATGGGGGTTGTGTATCATCGGGACACTAACATGTTTTCATGACTCTACAAAGTGTAGGAAAAAAAGCTTCTGAATGTCATTAACAGACATCGCAACGAGCCGTGTGTGTGTGTGTGTGTGTGTGTGTGTGTGTGTGACAGAACTATAAAGCAGGTTTGGTATTTTGATGAAGGCTGAGGCAATTCTGTTAAATTTCCTACAGCATCTTTTCTATCGCTCTCTCCCTCCTTCCCTCCCCCCTAATTCATTCTCCCTCTCCATCCTTCCCCGATCTCTATTCATCCATTGCACTCTCTCTGTCTCTCTGTCTCTCTCCCTCCTCCCCATCTCTTTCTCTATCGCGCTCTCTTTTTCCCTATTCCCCCATCTCTCTTTCTCCATTGCTCTCTCTTTCTCTCTCTCTCTCTCTCTCTCTCTCTCTCTCTCTCTCTCTCTCTCTACCTCTCTCCCTCTCAGACATAATGGCTATTGTTGTCGCACCAGCCTGGCAAAGCACCAGCTTTCCCTATGTGGCCTTGAGGAATGTGCTCTGTTATCAAGGCTGATGGATTTTGGGCCTTCCTGTTTCACCCCAACGATCTAAAACAAAACAAGCTGAAGTGAAAAGCCTCAGGGTGAAGTTATCTCTGATTGCTGACCAGGGAACAGCAGCATCTGCTTGTTCCAAACAAGCCTTTTGCTTTTGTGATGGGCAGTGATAAAGTTGGGATTATAGTTTATGCTGTTGTTGTTTTTGTTGTTGTTATGATTATTTATTTGTGATTGCTATTACTACTTTATCTGTTGCCATCATTGATCGTTATCAGTGTTTGTTCATCAGCATTAAGTCATACATCATAGCAATTATTAGAATTATAATATTAGAAATGATGCATCCTGTTAAATGAGTAGTCAAATGCTTTTTTTCTCTCATTCAACTAAATTGGTGCTGAACAAATATTGAATATATCACACACAGCACCTTGTATTAAATATTTAATCTACTACACTAATCTTTATGAATAAAGATGGAACATTAATGTCCCATAAACGCTGAGATACAGCTACGTTATTACACTCCAGCATTATGATGCACAGATGATGATACACAGCCATGTCTTAGCATCCATCTTTAGCATCAATCTTCCTTGGACAATAACGCCTTATGTTAGCTCATAAAAAGAAGGAGTGAATATCAGTAGTGGGGTTCTATATATGGCTTGATAAATTTGTTCTATAATAGAATATGATGGATTCAGAGCAGTGCTCCCTTTCCTCCAAAATTGTGAAACTTGACTGTAGACTTGGCTTGCGTAGCCCCTTCTCACACAACGTTGCTAGTGCCACCTAGTGGTGAGTTTACACACTGTGGCAGACCCGTGAAATTGAACTCCAAAATCTGTGTGCGTTTTGATTTTCACTTGGCATATACCGGTTCAACCAAATCGGAACATTTTCGTTATTAAAGGGAAAACATGTAGGATTTGTACATGTATACATCACTTCAAATTGCCAATATATGAACAGGTTGCAATTTAGCTTAAAAAAATTGACATTCCACGACTCTCCGTATCGTAGACAGCCTTTGGACCAGATTATATCACATTGGAAATATTGGAAATAGGAAGGAAATTACGTTCTAGGGTGGATGTTGGCAAAAATGTACGTTATTTCATAACTTTATAATTTGTACATTTATTTATGATTATAACTAACCTACGTTTATGATTGTTGATGTCTGAACCTACTCCACTGCTCTGTATGCACAAGCTCGAGTAGGCTGCAGTTCACTCACCGGCCAAAGGGTCGGGATAGTGAGAGGAATTTCTGATTCTTAGACATAGTCACAAGTCTTAGCCTAGGAACCAGACAAACCTGCGTCTGGTTCCTAGGCTGGTTGGGTCTGGCAATGGTCGGGCCAGTCACAACAGTTGATCAAAAATAGGGCGGTTTGATACGATGACTACAAATGAGCTGGCTATGGGAGCGCTGTTGAGTATAATAAACAACTAATATGACTGCCGCTGATTTGTCACACGTTTTGTTGCTCTGATTGATTGTTGGTCGGTCCAATTGCGTCTGGAGGCATTTTCGGTCGGCACCAGTTGATAACACCCCTTGAAAATCGAAAATGAACTGAGAGGTTCCAAACTAATACACATTTGCAAACTGTTTGGCATGTGAGGCTATTTAAGTCTGGCATATCAAATAATATTCATAATGTAACTATTTCACGGATGATCAGACAGCAATTCAAAGTCAACTGTTCTGTGAGGCGATGCTTCTCACCATGCTGTGTCTGTTGTCGCCCCATCTCCCGTTGAGGTTGGCCAGGTGACAGTTCTTGTACCACCAGGCCCCGCGGTGGGTCAGGGCACAGTTCCCCAGAGCGATGTCATTGTCAGAGTCCACCGTGGACCAAGGACGTCCCTGGTGGTAGGTCATAGCATCGCCTGGTCCAAGGAGACACCATCGTTCAGTGAAAGTTAAACCACAAGAGTAACAATATTAAAACATAAAACTGTTTCATTACCCTGTACCATTGAGCACACTTAAATCCAAAGTCACCTACTTTTTCTTTCTATTCTTTGTTGTTGTTCTGAAATACGATTAATTATGAGTGAGGGGTAGCAATCTCAATTGACTAGAAATTGGGGTTTGAAACTTGAGTTTACATATCAACACTTTTGCAGTTCCCTGAACAAATACATTTGACGTTTGTACTCCTTCCGCATTAGTTCCTCTTCTTTAAATAAATGCCCTTGATTCTTATTATCATTCAACAGAGCAGAGAGTTGGCTAGTTCTTCTTTGAGGGATAATGCCGTAGGCACAGTACAGCGGGAGTTCAGCTGAACGGCTTAAAAAAAGACAAGATTTCTTCCTCTACTATGCACCCCCCGCCATCTCGCTGGCTGCCTAGTTATTTATACCTGTCTCCATGTCCCCCAAGTTCTGAGTGTGAAAAAAACAACAATGTTCTACCGCCAGCTGTGTATGCAATGCTATATCTGTCTGGTAAAAGAAAAAGAAAAAGCTGCTTTCTGACAAGTGATTCTACAGGTCTACTGCTCTTTGTTTTTCCCTTTCCTTTGTTTTGGATGATCATTTCCGAAAAAAAAACAAATGGCGCACCGGCTGTTCCACTGTATTTGCCGATGGAGAGCTTGAACTTCTGTTTGGCAGGGGCGATCTTGAAGCTGTCGTACACGGCGTACGCCCTCTCCGAGCCAAAGCCCAGGTCAAACCTCACCTCGTACTGGGTGGGAGTGTTGGTGAGCTCGTAGATGCTATCCATACCTGGTGGTATGGCAAGGGAGAGAAGAACACTTTAAAGACATCCTCAAAGGAACTGTAGAACTTTGCCTTGCGAGCGTCATCTCTCGCCACAAGGAGTGCACAAGGAACGGTTCTTTCATATTCTGCTAAAGTACATTTTATATTTTGCATACCGAGCCAGAACTCATCTGTCAAGTTGCCAAACCCGGCGATGTACTGTCTCCACCGCTTCATGAAGTCAAGTTTGCCGACGGTGCGTCGCTGGAGCATCTGGAGGCAGATAGAGAGAAACTCTATGAACCCTGATTAATTTGAGTCACAGACTGGAGGATTCCTGCCTGGTTGTCTGCCGCGTAATTTCAACGACGAACCCTGGATGGCCTTCAAATCAGCAATGATAAAGATCGCTTTTAATAGCTTAGCATCGCTGCTGCTAATGTATTGTTATTCTTGGCTATGGAGTCTTGTATGTGATATAATGCGCTTGATTTCTTTCATCTACAGCTGAGGAACGTGTGAGGGGGAACCTACGAGCCAGCCGCCCCCGTCGGTGTCCATGTCACAGAAAACCTCGGTGGCCTTGGACTGGTTGCCGTTCAGGTAGACGGTGTAGACACCACTCTCGGTGTTGCCGTTCCTCATGACCTGAACACAGTCCACTGGGAAGGCGTAGAGGAGGCCGACTGGAGCCAATAGCAAAAGTACAAGCAGACAGGGGTCAGAAGAACCAATCACCCCCATGTGGAGTGGAACCAATTTGGAAAAGAAATGTCCCAGTCCTGTAACCGGGTCACATGCACGGATGGCATTGTGTGGCTTATGTGGCGGCACTGACCTGTTTTGAAGCTGGTCTCCACCACCTTGCTCCTCTTAGCCCCGTGGTAAGCAGTAAGAGTTACGACATATCTCTTCCCGCTCGCCAGACCGGACACGGAGAAGCTGGCTCTCTCGCCCGCTCCCAGCCTCTTCTTAATAGTCTGCTCACATGAGGGAGAGTAACATTGTGGTAGGACTCAGTGATCATTGCTATTACCCTCTTAACACATTCAACGTTATGATGACATGATTAAATATGCCTTCCTCTGAGTTCTTACATGGCTGACATGCATCACTAGTTTATAATTTGAGGTGGGGGTGGGGGGGGGGGGGGGGGGTAGAGTGTAGTGTAGCTGTGACTAAGGTGTTCGAGTCCCAGCCAAAAGGTACCCGATGGCAGCTGCATGGAGTGTGACACCTCCTTTCCTGCTCCTTAATTACATGTATTCAAATTCAATGTAAGCCACTTTGGATAAAAGCGTCTGTTAAATAACTAAAAAGTTTTTGTATAATTTGCTGGGATTTGCCACCAGAGGCCAGTGTTATACACAGCTTGAATATACAGCACGAGGGTCAGTCAAGCCTTCAAGGTGAATATTGTTTTGTAAATCTGCAATCCATAATGTATGTGGCATCATGGTGAAGTCCAGTTAAGCCCGAGTGGATTCTACTGACGCAGTTCAAACCTGCACCTCAGGAAAACAAAGCATGAGAATCATACAAGATGGTATTTTCATTGTCATCGCTCGTCATCGCTCGTCATGAAAATAAGCCTTAGCTTGCAGAGGAACACATTTTTTTTTCAATGTTAGCAAACCTGGAGTGAGTTGAATGGTAGTTGATATTTAGTCTGGCTTTAGGGAGTCAAAGTCGATTCATGAAAAAAAAAAGAAGATGTGACAACAAAAGCTTCGTGGTTCCATGTGGGTGGATGAGCTATAATCAAATGCAGCCAGAGTAGGAAATTTCATGAACCCCACAAGCTACTGCATACGCATTCTGCCAGGATTAATTAAAGTTTCGTTTGATCTGGAAGTTTCACCTTTAACTGAAAAAACATGTTTTATGTAAAACTATGTTTATTATTCTAAACCCATCACTATTTACAATTTAGTTATTTAGCAGTCATTTTTTATCCAAAGGGCATTGAATTCAGAAACAGGTTATTATGGGATAGGTAGGTAGGATAGGTTTGGCATCTGGCTAATGAGGATGCCTACAGCTGGGCATGGGGGATTAAACCCAGTACATTTGAACTCATTACCTCCATTGTGCCATCCACAGCTCGGTAGGTCAGGATGTATCCCTCTATGACAGCTAGCGGGGGTATCCATGTCAACCGAGCAGTGTCCATGGCAACATCTGCAGCCTTCAGCTCCTTCGGGGCATCGATGCCTGTCAGGAGTAAAGGGAGCAGTGTTAAGGAGTTTAGACTGTCAGTTTTATACTTTATTTACTTTGTCTGCTTTCTTTCCTTACATTTTCTTCATATTAAACTGAAAAAGACAGAAACCACCAAAACCTCTGTTCAGCTTTCTCTCTTAAAGAGAGTAGTATACCAGTAAAAGTCTAAATGTACGATATTTCGTAAAGTCGCAGAATACATACATCTAAATTGCATCATGAAAGTTTTGATTATATTCTAATCAATAATATCCTGTTTTTTTTTAATCAATCCCCCCCTATCACCTTTTTTATATGCCCTGCAAATCTAAATAGATAATAGCGATACCATAAATGTCACCTAAATAACACATAACCGAATGGAGAAAACCTTCAAATCAACAAATATTCGCTGAGGAAGTACCAACAGACATATGAATGGGTCCAGGTTCCATAAATCACAACCAACACAAATTTCCAGGCATCCCGAATGATTTTACCTTACACAGAGGCATGATGCTGTCTGAATCTAGCATCATTAACTGCTTGTTACCGTGACAACCTCCACGTGAATGATGAGGAGATGATGCTGTATATTATAAGCCTCTGCCATGCATTGAAAAAGGTGTGGGCTCAAAGTGAAAAAAATGTGATGTTCACTATTGATTTTCCAGTTGATTGTGCACGAATGCTGCTATTTAAACTGGCCACCATATGTTGCTGCTGCTGCTGCGGTTTCTACAGCATGCTGAGTTAAAGGACATGCCCAGTGGCCTGCAGTGGCCTGTGGGGAAGCATTTCTTCCGGCCTGTGCTTAAGCTCTGGCTGCTTGATGAAGTAAACTCAGACGCCCCCCCCCCCCCCCCCCCCCCCCCCCCCCCCCCCCCCCCCCCCCCCCCCCCCGGAAAGAAAATATGAAGGGCATTCTCCACATTAAAGCAAAATATTAAATGACGTGCAGAATGTTGCTATATTAGTGTAGAATAATTACATTTACTCAATATATTCAGATATAATTACATGTAGTTGACTGAACCTGTTAGAATTTAAAAAAGGTTGATAGCCATTACTGATCCAATGCAGCATTTCCTTCAAAACACTTATTATATTATCAATCCAAATCTTAACAGATCTCCCCGTATGAACCCCACTAACCAGATGTCACTATGTGCTGCCGCAAAAACCCCAACCCCCTTACTTTGACCTTGTTAGCAGTTGGTGCTCCTTTAATTGATGTCAAGCCCTTCTCTCTTCTGATTGGAAGTCAATTGCCGTACAAATTCTAGATCAAATGCTATTTATAAGTGACAATTCATTTTTGGGTGCTAACTCTATTTTGATCATTTATTAAATTTGTTGTAAATAGGAAACTGTGAGAAACTTTGGTTTGATGTTATTGCTTTTGAAGAATATTTTGACAATTAGCATGGGCATTTGCCAATCACTATTTTTCTAAATGCTATTTTTCTAAAAGTATTATGCATTGAATCAAATTAGTTTCTACACATTATTATTAATTTCCAAATATTTCACAGATGATGTGAAATTATGTGGTTGACCACATCATTTTTGTAATGTCTAAACCTTTAACTATTCATGTGGACGTCACTGATTCAACTGTTACATTATGAATTATAGCATACCTCAAATAAAATGTTCTCAATGACATTGTTATGGCGTTGCTTTTCATTCAGAGATCCCATTAACTATTCCACAGAGCGCATGGACATACCTTAATGCATTCAAGCATTAGAAAACATGAATGCATTTAGTCAATGGATAAGGCCAGTATAATTCCAATTATTGTGTGTGTTTTCTTTGTCAACATTACTTATTTTTGGTGTACTGGGCTACAATTGTTAAAATATAGAGAATTATCTTATCCTTATTCCTCAAACAGTAAACACACCATTGTGCTTCACTCTTGCACCGATGACACAGATCCATGACAAAAAACATGTGCTTTCTGTTGTCCATCAAGCCCCGAAGAACGCGATGCTGGGAGAATCGTCTGCCACTGCCACTAACTTTTGTTAACTCAAATTAAATAAATGACAGATACAACCTTTTAATCAAGCATTAGCCTTTTTGCATCACACACATCTTCTATCAACATCAAGTGAAGAAACCTGTTTCTGCTCGTGTTAAGATCTTCCTGCTGACTTTATCCCCCTTGACGGCCCAGACATAGACCGTGTAGCGGACCCCGGGCCTCAGTCCAGTCAGCCTATAGATGGTGCTGTCGGGCCCCACAGGGATCTCCCCTCCGGGGGCCTCGGAGGAGGAGGTGTAAGTCAACACGTAGCCGTCGACCTGGGCCTGGGCACGGTCCCAGACCACGTTGAACGCAGACTCTGATTCGTCTCGGGCCAAGAGGTTAGTAGGAGCATCCAGCTCTAGAGGAGGACGTTGGTGGGAGTTAGTGAGAGCAGGCCAGGGCATGCTGCACCCGATCAATGACAACAAACTAATCAATGTGCAAAAGTGAGTTGAGGGTGCTGTAGCTAAGGTTTAAGAGATATTATTGGAATGGCATTTGTTAAAAGTGGCCTAGCCATCTACCAGCTATTAGTGATTGAAATGCGCTGTGAGAATATCTGTTCTGGTTGACTGCGCCTGCCTCTGTATGGGACTGTTCAGATTTAGACCGCTCCTGGGACATTTCTGACCAATCAGGGCATCTTTGTCCTGATTGCTTAAGGGAATCCATCTTACCTTTCAATCACAGGTACGTGTAATGCGACAGTTCGCAATGGCTGTGAAATGTAGGGAGGGAACAAACCTTTTTACGGTTACAAAACCTTTTCTTTCTCTTTTTATCTATTTACATCTCTCAAACCTTACCTACAACACCTTTCATGCTTAGTTCTTATTCCTCTGTTAGCAATGAAACTAATGTTCAAAAATAAAAAATGTCATACTCTCGTCATAGTTAAAATAAATCATGTCAGACAACCTGTTTCTGCATGCGTCAAGCTTTTTCTGCTAACTTTATCCCCCTTCACCGCCCAGATGTGGACAGTGTAGCGGACGCCAGGCCTCAGCCCAGTCAGCCTGTAGGTGGTGCCATCGGCCCCCAGAGGGACTTCCTGGCCGGGCCCATCAGAGAAGCTATAGGTCAACCTGTAACCATTGACTTCCGCCTGGACTCTGTCCCAGGACACACTGAGGCTGGATTCGCTCTCTTCTCGAGCCAAGAGGTTAGTAGGAGCATCCAGGTCTGTGTGGGGATCATGGGTTAGTGTTATAAGGACATACTACTACTCCTACTACTACTACTATTAGTATGACACATTTACTGCAACTACGTCAGGGACTCAGTCACACGATTTTGGAATGTTTTAAAAAACGGGCCATATGGAGTGAAATATTGTTGGTGAGTCAGTGTTATATTTTGCTTTGGTATGTTCATTTCTTGCGCGATACTTCTGTTTTTATTTTTAATTCTCCCGTATGTTTTAAGGATCTCAAATTAGAACGTGATACGTTGACTCCTTCCTAGACTCATGTTGGACATTGAATCACAACAGTTATGCAAGTCTATCCAAAACTATGTTAATCAAAACACATACATACGGCAGAAGCAAACTAAATATCAAATTGTTATTATAGTAAACCAGGGCCAAATCCAGAGAAGTCCTCCATAAAGGCAGTGTGGTCGTCCCAAGCACAGCCATCTTGTGTTATTTGCTTATCATTTAAGTCTAAACTCTTGTAGCTATCCGGCTGCTTCATTCAAATGTAAATGCAATCAAATACTCAATGTGTTAGCAACATAACAATACGTAGTGATAACATTGAAATAAATTATTTGGTTGTTAAAGATGCACTGGGGAATACTGCGAGAGCTTTTATGATTGCAAGTAGTTCAATGAGTTGAATTGATTTCGTGCTTAAGAGCTCCGACACGGTGTAAGAATGGACCTGAGAGGCAGTGAAGATATGAAAATAATATACAGCTAAAGAAGTAGTTCAGGGAGAATGTTGTGAAGTGGGTTTCAGCCAGATGCAGTCAAATCTTCATTAATTAGCTCTCTTTTTCTTTCCTCGGTGTGTCTGAAGGAGAATGGTATTCATGAAGGTGATGAATCTGAAATATTCACTTAATTAGCTGGCTTGGATGTCCAGCTAAGAGAAATGGTCCTGATGCCTGAACAGACCATAATACTAACAGGAAGTCAAGTTTCCTCAGGACAACAGTCACAGTTTAATGTTTTTTTATACTGTAGATTTGAGCTATGAGATGAGATTCTTGTACAAAGAAGTCTATTTGCCTAGGTCTATGACGACTTGGCCTTATTGTTAAAGGAAAATAAAAATGAGACAATCAAGATGTTGATTTTGTGTTGAGATTCATTGTTCACAAAGAGAAGAGTGAAATTGCTCAAATATATTTAGAAACCTAACCTTTTGGCTAACACGGTCAAATGCGAACTCGGTCGAATCAAGCGCTTGGCTGATTGAAAAAAGAATGGTACAGTGCTTCTGGTTTGACTATGGGTAAGTGGAAAGTAACCGTATTTCCCCAAAGGTTGGAGTATTCCTTTATAATGACATCAGATCAAGATTTTAAATGATCTTCAACCCCAGACCCACTTCTGTAACCGAGACGATTATAATTTCAGGGGAGAAGGCCCAATCCATTTGACCATTCTGCGAAACTCATTATTGATGGTTAGAAATGTCAAGATCATGTCAAGATCATGGTCAAGATCCACCTCCAATCCTACTCTGTTTTTGGTGTCAAATGTTATCGATCTATAGTTATTGTTGGCCACCTTGTTTGGCTGACACGGTTGCAGACCCATGGGCTGAATCAAATTTCCCTCTTAATCCACTGCCATTCAACACGTTACCTGTCTCAGCATCGGTGGAGCTCCTCCTGCTGACTTTGTCCCCATTCACCGCCCAGACGTAGACGGTGTAGCGGACCCCCGGCCGCAACTCTGTCAGCCTGTAGGTTGCGCTGTCGGGCCCCAGAGGGACCTCCCGGCCGGGGCCCTCGGAGGAGGTATGCGTCAGCACGTATCCGTCGACCTCTGATTGGACACGATCCCAGGACACCAGCGCAGTGTCCTCCGTTACCTCCATGGTGACAAGGTTGGTCGGAGCATCAAGGTCTGTGTAATATAAGTCGATTAGTAAAACTAGAATAGTTTTTGGTGAAAGTGAAAAGACAACATATAAGAACAAATAGTTAAGATAGTACAAGAGGGAAAGATAATAAAATGTAACCGTTTTGTATGGCGTTGTATCCAGCCTAATTTGTATTGAACATAGATACCAAGCATAGTGGTTCACCAAGCAACCAATATATTGGAATGCTTGTCTAGTCAAGCACCATTTAGTTTCTCCTCAAGAACAAAACCCTTGAAAGAAACCAATCACTATACAAATACTGCTGCATATGCATTATTCCATGCTGCCTCTAATCTTAGAGGAGCGAAAACATTGAGTTTTTTCCTCAACAGTGTGATTTAATCCATATCTCAAGAACACACCCCCCCCCCCCCCCCCCCCCCCCCCCCATGGTGAAAACGTATGGATAAAAGGCATGGAAAGACGCTTTGGTTAAAAGCGTCTTCCACCAAATGGCATTAATCATGATGGCATCTGTGAAGCTCTTCAGCCAGGGCTTATACCCTAAGCGCACATCTCCAGTCCTGACCAAACACAGACTATTAAGCTCCGCGGGGCCGACCACAGGCGGTAGGGGCCACAAGGTTAAAACTCAAGGCCCTTCTTTGTGCACAGAATTTAATCGTCATGGGGTAGGGAGACATTGTGGGTGTGTGTATTATATATGTGAGTGCGTTTTCATGTGTCTGTGTGTGGGTGTGTCTGTGTGTGTTGGATGGGGTCATAAATAATTTGGCAGATTTCTTCATACACAGAATTCAGACATTAAAGCCACGGTGTGTGTGCATGTAAAATGTAGTTTATAATCTTTGTGTGTGTGTGTGTGTGTGTGTGTGTGTGTGTGTGTGTGCATGATTGAAACCAAAACCACTGTGAAAAGAGAGAGCGAGAGATGAAGGAAGATGATAAATTAAGAGTCACAGAAAGAAGAAAGTATGAGAAAGAGAGTGAGGCAGACAGATAGTAATCCAGAGGAAATGGTAAAGCAATAATCCTTTAGTGTTCCTGCTCTGTGGCTCAGTCAAGGTCAGCTTTGTCTCACATTGTGTCTATCTGCACTGTATCATCAATCCTCGATCTGCAATGATTGAATCTGTTCCACATGGAGCATTGCAACTCTCTCTCTCTCTCTCTGCCTCTCTCTCTCTTCTTTGTTTCTTTATATATAACTATGTGTGAAGCAATAATAACAATGAAAAAAAAGATGACGTTTATCCATCTTTTCGGTCAACACACACACACACACACACACACACACACACAAACACTCACACACACACAGACCAACATTCAATCGCATTAAATTGGCTCTGAAGAGTGAGTTCAAGATCACCGCCTTACACATGTACTCACCAATGTAGACATGTAGCCAATATGTCACAGTGTAACCACAGTCTCTATCATTACAGCTCATCTTCTGCCAAGTGTGTAGGACCTAATCACTCACTATAGGCTGCTGACAGCAAGGTCATTCTTCGAACACAGTGAAAAAGCTAGGCAGCTTCATCAGCAACATAATTATCTGTGGTCTTATTGGTCTTATATCTGAATGGATGTGACAGTCTGGTTCCTGAATTTTACACTCATAATCTTCTTCACCATCCTTTATTGCGATTATTTTCGATATAAATTGACATGAATTTGTTGGCGTGGGTTCCCGCCGTCACTTTAAGAGTGTGTGTGCACGTTGGTGCCTTCGGCCGGTTCTGAATTGTATGTGACGGATTGAGTTACGACCCGACGACGGTGGCTTGAACTAGACTTGACAACATCGGTTGTGCCGCGACCATGTGGAAAACAGCTTATCCATTATGGGTGGTAAGCTAGCCAGGCGTAGACCCCTAGCCCCCTCTGTGGCGGGGCTGCTTTTCATCATTTTTCACCCTTGCAGTGTCGTAATAACCACAAGAGCCGGAGTAAATAGCCAAAGCATGCTAATGCAGCGTTATTTTTCAAAATATGACAATGTATTATACAGTATTTATCTAATTTATAACCTGTTCCCTGACCTATCATTCCCTGCACTTCCTTGATACATAGGATGTACGTTTTTTCATTTTTATCGCCAAAACCATTATATTAATGGACAATGTGCCCTTTTCATACTTTTATGACCCATACTTGTGTACTTGTACTACATACAAGACAAACTACACAAAATCAACCCAGACAGCAGTGATGGACAGGCCCAGCGAGAAAACTGTCTTTCTCACTCCCAGTGAGAGCTGTCAGTCCACAGCACTGTAGGGCTCTTTATGTCCACGCCTCACATACGTTTAGACTAAACAGTCCTCCCTCCTACCAGGAACATCTGCTTTTTGTTATATGGACCTCTGGGTCCATTTTATTGAATCTGAAACAGTGGTAGCAGTAGCAGGGATATGCACAGTTTTATGGGTCTTATAATATTTTGGCAAGGTGTTGGCTTTAAAAGGAAGCGCCCATTATGCCAGAGTAGAGTTTCCATTCACTTTAAGCAGAGGCCCAGAGGCGCTTACTGTCAATAGAATCATTGTAAAACCATGTGGTTATTCTATATTATATGTACACAAACAGACAAAGACTATCATTCGGTTTCAGCAAAGATGACGGTGTCAGATAAGTCTATTTGATTTATAGGAAGCAGTACATTTTCAACATGACTTTCACATTCCCCAGAGCTTCAGGCCATATTTAGGATGTTCATGACTGTAAAGTAAAATCCTCTGGATGACTAGTTCCATCAGTTCCAACTCAGACACATTTTCTCTGCATTCTTTCAGTTGTAATTAAGTGCTATTACTATAATGCAACAAATGTATACAATTGGATACAATATCTTTGGAAGATAAATAAAAAATGAAGAAAAACAGTTATCCGCAAATGAACGGCGTTGTCTCACTATTTCCTAGCCTAGCACTATTTCCAGGTTCCTCAAATCTCACCATGGCAGTAGAGTGGAGGGAGCAGATGTTGGAGAATCCTGATTGGGTTACTGAGTAGTTCTCTCCCCTTGGTAACCAGCTTTATCACAGCCCACTTAGAGAATACAGACTCTACTCTCACTCTTAATCTCTGTGAAACCTCCTCTGTGCGACACTTTGGATCAAGGATTGAAGCTGCTGAAGTGGAGGGAAGCCACCGTTTGAAGGATGGAAAGTAGCTTGGTCTTAGACAGCACCTGGGACACCCTCCATCCTCAACACGCGCACACACACTCGCGGACACACACACACACACACACACACAGGTGAAACCTGAACAGGTAGACATTTGAAACAATGTGGAGAGCCTTGTTGCTGCACTCTTGGCGGTCTTGAACAGCCAACTACCACTCCTAAGTCCTAACCATTAACTGGACTTGAAATTAGGCCCTAGGGCCTATACAAACATTAAACATTACCCCCCCCCCCTCCCCCCCAGACTGTCTAAGGACCAGAGCAGGATGGATAACATGAGAGGGGGGAGAGAAAATGAAAATGAAAGAAAGATGGTAAAAGAGGAAGAGAGACAGGTAGACAGATAGACGGTAATAAGAAAATACTATCAGGAACTAAAACAAAGAGCTCTCTCAACAGGAGAATAACGGATGATCGATCCGGAGCTATCGAGCAGATGGTCGCGTTTAAAACCCTCCGATCAATTCCTGCTCGCCACGACGCTCGCAAACAATCCAACACACCCATAGGAAGAAGAGACAAAAGCAAAACACAGAGGACAACGCACTTATCATGCAGTTGTAGCATTTACTAAACAACACAGACTGGGTGAAGAGTATAATCTTTGAGTTATCACACACACACACACACACACACACACACACACACACACACACACACACACAGATTCTTATGTTCCCCCACCATGACCGTGTCCGCCACAAGTACTACTTAGCCGGCATCAGGTCATCATGATGTTAAGTCTTCACCGCTAATAATACAACTTATCATATGCTCACTGCTAGCCTCAGTCATCATTGTGCTGTTATCGTTGGCTGTGAAACAATGACAATGCCCCGGTGATGTGTCATCATGGGCTATCGCAACACTATGTATGACTTACTATGATGTTTTCTCCATTAAGTTGCAACCACTGTGGATTTGTTTATAGTCTCACGCAGGGTGATGCTAATGTGTGGTGCTAAATTCAATGCATCATTGAGATCAAAATTGTAATCGTTTAATGTTAATTAGATGCATGTGTCTAACAATAAGTATAGTAAGTTCATTGTTATTTTATATCACTTATCAAGCTTTAAAGGGACTACGTGTAAGCGTTTTACATGCATAAATTGCATATAAAGAAATGCATATCAACAGGTTTTAATTTAACTTAAAATAACGATGATAGTGTGGATAACGATGATGTCTGAGTGATATCTAAGCGTGGATAACGGCAAATATGTCTGTTCTTTCATAACGTTTTTAATTTGTACGTTTATTTATGAATATAACTAACATAAGTTGATGATTGTTATTATTTCAACCCACTGAGCTCGCACTCCAGTGCTCAATGCACCAGGTCAGGCAGGCTGCAGTTCACTTACTGGCCAAAGGGGCCAGTAATGAGAGGGAATTTGTGATTCTGACACTGAGTACCTTTAAAGAGCAAGTGCACCCGCTGTTTCAGCTGGAATTCGAACAATGACATTTAAAAGAAAGTGTTTTGGGCTGAGAGTTCTAGGAAGGAGGGGGGCGTCTTCCGACCCACGGCAACTTTGTGATACCTTTTTAGTACCGTCGTTGTGTATGAGCGTTATAATGAGCGACGTTGTACATGAAATGCGCCACACACCATGGCATAATACTGAGAAGCCTAACCCTCACTCAGACGCGGACATAAAAATAAACCGCTCCTCAGATGGAGCTCCACACATCCACACACACCGTACAGTTATACTATAGGTATCCGGGAAGCCTGGCCCTCTCTCGGACACGATCATCAAAATAAACGGCTGTTCAGAACAAGCTCCACACATCCGTACACCCACACACACCATGGCGTTATACTACAAGTGTTCGAGAAGCTTAAACCTCTCTCGGACGTCGTAGTCAACCGCTGCCCAGGCAGAGTTCCACACATCCACACACACCACGCTGCCGGTGTGCCTTCGTCGTGACGTCTACGAGTACACTAACAGGCGCCTCGGTGTCATGACAAGACCATTACCTGCTTTCGATTCCGAGCGGAACGTACACACAGTGTTTTAGAGAGACCGGAACAAACATAGGATTTGACACCAGTTTTGTCTCAAATACTTTAGTTTTACTTTAGTTTTTACTTTAGTTTTGTTTTGCTTTAGTTAATATTTTAGTAACAGTGACAAAATGGCATAAATTACTTTGTTCACGATCATATACAACATATTACCACGTTTAAAGCAACAAAAAAAAAAACGGTTTTAATTGCTCTTTAAAAAAAAAAGGTCCATGATTGGTGATACATTATTAAATGAAACACATTTAACAATGATGTCATTTTACATGAATGATGTTTTCCGGGATTAAATTTTTAAATGTCATTGTTTATTAAAATATATCGATTCATTATGTTTACATCAACTTGGATAATAGCAACCAAATCATGACTTTAAAGACCACTTGCTCACTCACAGACCCACTCCTCCACCCTCCCACCGCCAGCTACAAGCATTTTAGGAAATGGTAGAGAGAGAGGTGAAGACAGACATTTCCACAGTGTCTCATCCATTCTGCCTGCCGTCACTGACCTGTGACCCCAGTTGCTAAGGAGGCTTTTCCCTCAGTGGTTCCCATGATGGCCTGCACCGAGATCCGGTACTGTGTTCCTGGCTGCAGACCTGCAGACGCACACAGGCAGAAGGAGAAGTGAAAGGCTGATCCCTTCAGAATCCCCCCCAAAAAGATGGTATTGACTTTTACGATTATGAAGATATTCATGGTATTCCATAATTCATAGAATGTCTATATGATATGATGAAATATGATATGATATGGTATGCCATGACATAACATTGCATCCTATGACATCATATGCCTTGAGATGACAACATATAACATGACATCATATGACATGACATGAAATCATGACATGACATCATATAGCATGACATTTTAAATTAAATGGCATAATATGACATCATATGACATGACATGGTTTGGACGATGGTAAAACACAGTTCAGTGTACGTGTCCCTGTGTTTAAGGACGTGTGTGTTTAACGTGACCACCTACCCATTATGGTGTGTTTGGTGCGGGCCTCCTGGCTCTGCTGGACGCTGTGCTGGCCCTCATGTCCGCGGGGGTCAGTGTGGGTGAGTCTGAAGTGGTCCACCACCACCGCCGTGGGGTTCTGCCACTCCACCACAATAGAGTCTTCTGTTTGGCCAATTACATGGATGTCATCGATCCCAGACACATCTATTGTCGTTTTTAGAGATACAGATAGAGGATGTGAAATAGTTAAATAAAAAGGAATAAAATATCCAAATGTGAAATTTTTGATTTGTTTAAAAAGTATGGACTAGGTAGAGTGTTGAGGACTACAGTATAGTTATTTAACTCTAACATATCGGTTTAACCACATTGTAATAGTCCAACTAGAACATAGAGAAGGAAGCAGAGCTATTTATCTTACTTAACACCATTTCATTCAAATGAAATGACACAACGTGATTAAACGTGACTAAATATAACTTAAATAAAACTTTAATACATTAACTCGTCCGTGAACATGATTTCTGCCTGAGTCATGTCAGGTTGATTTTCACCGGCAATGAAGTGAAAATCAATGAAGACAACAAGAGAGACCTCTAGTGGCAGAAATTACATACTATACTTTTAAGGTGTTAAATGACAGTATCCATGACTTATCAACCATAACCATAAATACTTCTTATGCACATTTTCAGGCTTCTTTTTCACACTAACCAAACTAAGTATAATATAGTGTTTGTTGTAATACTTCCAAATCATCAATTTCAATTATTATCTATATTTTTTAAAACATGCAAATTAAATGTTTCAATACAGCATCCAACTGAATATTTGCACGAAGGCCAACAAACACAAAAACAAATTCTAAAAATAAACTAATTGCATGGGTGGATCATTTCAGCAACATTGCAGTCAGAATTGTCCTCATCCTGTGGGAGGGGACCAACATTTTGAACCACTTTTAACACACATGATTGTTTTAAAGGCTTAAAAGATGGGCCCAGACATCGCTTCATGCTTGGTGCTCGTCATGACTTGATGCCAGATGATTGTATGGTTTACGGCGCACATTAAATTTTTATTTTACAATGTTTTAGGTTTGATATAATTAACCACACAAGAGGCGCTCTCTTTCTCTCTCCCTCTCTCCGTCTCTCTTTCATAGGGTGTGGAATCCACCATTTCCTCCTGCGTGGTAGTGTCTTTATCTTTATGACTCTATGTCTTTCACTCTCTCAGAGCTCTCTCTCTTCACATCTGCTAACGAGTCCAACTGCCAATAAATGCAATCTCCACGCTCCCATTTCCTCCTAATTAAATGTCATGAGATGTAATTATCTTTATAGTAATTCTAGTAATACGCCAACAAACGCGGGTTGAAACACTTAGCGATGGCTGCTGCAGTCCCTCCGTCCACATGGTGCGATTTGCGTAATGTAGAAAACAGTTTGTCAGCTGGAATAGATGTAGAACATTTTAATGCTACGTAGGGTCAAAACAAATGACGTGTCATGAGCTTCCAGTCTCATGGATACCATCCTAAATGTATTGTTGTATTCCATTTTTACCATGTCATCAAGCTAACATAAAGTCAACTCATGTAATCCTGGAACCAAATTTAGATTCTTCCTTAAAATGGCAATGGTTGAAATAAGTCGATTTTATCTTGAGTTTTTGCTTTGTTTTCTTACACCTTTAAGCGGCACATCTGTAGCTCCTCTCTGTTTGCCTGCTTTCATTTTGCTGACATTTTGGGACAAACACTCCAACTGGTACATCTTCAGCTCGTCCTGCATTTACTGTGCATGATATTTTAGCATTTTCCATCCATAGCTCTGCCTTTGAGTTACTTACGAGCTAAAATGTTAAGATTTAAATCCACCACCTTCATGTAGCTTCAGGCTACATTCGTAGCCCTACGCCATTTACTAATCACCATTTTACTTGGATTGTTAAGCTTCTGATGTTATACCCGCACAATGGGCCATGAAGTTGTCATTTGTGGTTAAAACTGGCTTGCAATAGAAAGCCAATACATTTTCTTTGTTCTTCGGTAAGGATCTCAGTGGCTAGTTCATCTCCATAATATGTATTTCGCAAGGTCGATTTTGACAGTTTTATGTATTTAAAAAGGTATTAAGGACCAAATATTATTACATTTTCATCATAGACTAGTGTGAGGTGGCCATTCAAGTCCCGCCTTCCTTGCCAAATATGGATTGTTTCTGCTGCTAGTTGCTAAATTCTCAAACAATGGCGACGTGCTACAGAAGGCCAATCTGCACCCTCAAACAGTCATTTGTAAAGCAATGGCTGATGTCATGGACGCTACATCTATATTTGTTATGTGGTTTGGTTTCTGGGGATATTCTATGGTTTTAGCTGACCATGTATTGTCCATCTCCCTTCTCCCTGTCCTGAGCTGGAACTATTCTATTAACAGGAATGGTGTTTTATGTTTCATCATTCAGCTGTACGGATGATACTGGTCTCTTCCATACCTGTAGTAGCCTCAATGCTGGCTGATTCACTCTGGAAGCGGCTGATGGCCGCGTACACCTCCACAGCGTAGGTGACCCCAGGAATCAGGCCTGTGATCAGGTAGGAGTTGTCTGTGTTGGGCACTTTCACCTAGGGTTGAACAAGTAGGAAGTAAACACACATTAAGTTGAAAGTAAGTCAAATAAACCATCAAAAATATTTCCTTAGGGCCTAAACAAATAAAGGGCCAATATTGTCCAGAATCAGAAGGTGTTTTACAGCTAGGTAAGTTTGCACGTACTCGATTTCTTTCTATATCTATTTTTTTCGGATATGTTGGTGCAGTTAAGGATAGACGTGTGCAGCTGATGCTACTCAATGCTATCAGTTCAAGGCTTTATTTTTTCAGGAAAACCAGATTAAATCAGCTCCTTTACTGTCTCCTTACGGTCTTATACTGAACACCCTCGTCTTATGAAGCCTCACCTCCTGCAGGTCCTTCTCCTCGTTCTTGGGGTGATGGGTCAGCATGTAATACTCTGCACCTTGAACGGGCTGCCACTGCACCAGCAGAGACACGTCTGTCGCCCTAACCAACTGCAGACCCTTAGGACTCAGCACTGGGGGAGAGACAGGGAAGGAGGGAGGGAGGGAAGAGATAAATAAAGGACACATCTTTTTATAGTGTTCTGAGCCATTGTTTTAGATTTCAAATTGACACCGTTAATTTAAATAGATGAGGGATTTTACGCACTCTGCCCCGCCTTGGATCCCCTTAATGATTCTTTAAACCACCACTGTTAAAAAGCCTTCCCTATGGTGCTGTTTTTATGATGATATTCTCTTTGGTATTTTTCTTGTTAATTGTTTTTATGTTGTCTGTTTGTAACTTTTATGTAATGAATGCTGCTGCCTATCTTAGCCAGGGAGTTTCTGAAAAAAGTAGTTTGTATCTCCATGTACCTGCCTGATTAAATGAAGATTAAATTACACCTGTTCTGATGTGATTAACTTTTTTATCATTATTATCATTTTTGAGTATTATTATTACTAGTAGTATGAAATATTTATATCAAATATTTATATCAAGTCGAGGTGTATGGGGGAGTGAGTGTGAGGTTACTGTATATATATCAAGGGTAGGAGGAACAATAACACATCATGAACCGACAGACAGAAGACTATTATGTCAGCAGGCAGAGCTAGACCCCGCGTTCATTAAAATAAATATCCTGTGACTATGGTATCGGGAAACAGATTGATAACGGCACTGTAGGTGCTGTTCAAATGAAAGGGCTGGATATTACAGCAACGCACTGAGGAATGATTTAGATGAACGACTTCAAGGAATGCTCAGTGTAACTTGAAATGGGTGCAAAGAGGGTTGGATCTAGCCAACAAAGAGTTAATATCTGATTGGGCAATTAGTGGACATTGAGGAAGCAGGAAGCAGATTGTTTTGCCAACGTTAGCTGATGGTTTTCCATCCAGTAGCAGATGCCCAAGGCTCATAACTTTGGATTGAATATCATCAGTCACAGCTCAGGGGACGTTTAAAAAAATGTTAAAACAAACATTTTTAACATATGTTAGTATTATACTTTAGTTGAGTATAGTAGTAACATATATTTTCAAATCAAGAGAGGTAAAAGTTAAATCAAATGATATTTGCTGACAGAAATATATAAAACAAATAGAGCAAACATATTTAAATATAATAAATACAAGAAATCTAATGCTCAGACACAGGACAATTTGTTATTCCAAAACAGATTTGTACAGGATTTTTCAAAGTAAATATACTATTATAAATATAAATATTTGATATGTACAGCCATAATCAGTTGATATGATTTTTTCATAAATTAACAAAAGGTGTAGTTCAAAATAGATTACTTATTGTTTGTGTAATTATCTGTTGATGTTATAAAAAATATAATATATATATATATATGTTATGTAAGTATATTACAGTATAATACATTCAAATATGAATACCTATGCTATTCATAGAATACCATTGCATTTAAAGTTATCAGTCCATCAGTATTCCCTATATGAAAATATTACATAATCTATATAATATATATACAGTGTGGAATCAGTGGTTGGAAGAAGATTGAGACCTAAGCTGATTTAAGGAGCACTACTTCTAGTGATTTGTTAACATAATCCTTTTTCTTGTGGGGATTGACATTCGACAATCTACCAAGTGTGGAAATGGACACTGACCAAATACACCAGTGAGAGGGTCTCAGATCCACTCCTTTTCATTTCCTTCTCCTGTGGCATATGACCACCTCTATTAACAAAGTCTAACATAATACACAGTGTAAAACCTCCCTTTTCCCCTCCCTCTTCATGTTCTTTTAGACACAGTGCCACTGTTTGGCTTGGAATACATTAAACTGGGCCTACACACACAGTCATTACAGCATTGCTACAGCACTCCCCATGAAAGAGAGGGAGGCCTTCTCTAAGATCTTTCTCCAGATATCTGCCAATGTGCAGACTGTACCTCTGTGTGGGTCATCTGACCATGGGTTCAAACCCCAACTTTGTGGCTTTGCATAAAATAAATGAAGGCCCATTTCGGCTCATCCATCATTGTGGGGACAGAGTCCTGGGAGCCTTGTCTAAGAAGGTTGGGTGTGAATTATGTGTATTCAATTGCATCACATTGCAACTAGAAGCCAAGTTTAGGAAAGGGTTCTGGTTAGTGAGCAAGAAAGAGGTAATTTAAAGGTAGCTCAAGGCATATGTGGACAAGAAGACATAAAGGCTCTCTTGTATTCCTCAGATATTATCTGAGAATATAAATCGTGAAATGTAATGTAATATAAAGCTAGCTGTTTGGTAGCTGTAGATAGTGGTACTGTTAAGTGTTTGGACCCTAGTGTGTTACGGTACTATGAGTGGCTCTTGGGAGATGGCCCCCGGAAATGGTTGTGTATGACGGCGGGAACTCGAGGCAGGTGTATGCTATATCTGTTAAGCTGTGGACATTAATAAAGAGAAGTTAAACTTTCACTCGGTTACATTATTGACTAAACTACAGTAGCTATTTGGGGTTTGAGGGGACTTTGAATAGCAGAAAAGCAGGAGTCCCTTTGGCCATTCAGATTTGTCCTCTCACAGGGTGCTGCCGACTTCAGCTCGTCTTGTGCATTTCTTCACATATTAAACTATATTCTAATTAACTAACATACTGCAAATTGTTATTCATTTGATTATTTGTTTATGAAATATAAGATTAATTATACTGCATATTTAAAACAGCTCATTTTTATTGTTTCCCATTGATTCATATTATGATAGTCCTTTTGTATTGCTTATAATAATTTGTATTCTATCATTTTCACTAAAATGTCCTAAAACAGGACTTGGATTTTCTCCCTAGTCCAACCTGCACATGAGCCCATGTTGCCATGCTTCTTCCACAGTTGTACTTGTGTGCCTGGATTGATGGGGTTCGCGACCCCCTTCACTGCCCCTTCAACAACCGTGCACTCACCCAGCGAGCAGTCATCCCCGTAGAAGCCCTGGTTGCAGACGCAGCGTCCGTCCTCGCAGTGGCCATTGCCGATGCAGTCGTTGGGGCAGCGCTGGACGTCGCAGTGCTCGCCGCTGAAGTGCGGGAAGCACACGCACCGGCCGTCCACGCAGCGGCCCTTGTCGTTGCAGTTTTCGGGACATCCGAGCTGGCTGCAGTCGTGGCCCGTGTAGCCCTGGTGGCACACGCACCGCCCGTCCACGCAGCGGCCGTTGTCGTTGCAGTCGTCGGGGCAGGTGGAGGTGGAGCAGTCGGGGCCCTGCCAGCCGGGGTCGCACAGGCAGCTGCAGGCGTCCGGCTGGTAGGTGCCGTGGCCGCCGCAGCTGGTGTCCACGCCTGAGGATGGGACAGACCCAATAACAGATACGTTTTTGGGGAGCGGTGCTGACTATATGAAGGCTTTGGGCTTTGGGGGGGGGGGGGGGGGGGAATGATGGATCATTTTGCGCTACATTGTTTTCTACCCATTGGGGATATACCCAAGCGTGTGTGTCTGCTGTGTAACTACTGTATGCAAATGACAATTAACAAGGAGAATTAAACAATATCTTCCACCTCGTGATCGCCTTCTAAATTATTCGATGTATTATGCGATCAAAATTGCATCTCATTACTAAACAGACACTGGTTTCACCCTAGACTGATCGCGCTGAAGTATCTACTCTCTTCCTGCTACCTCCACCCTTGTTGCAGCATCCTTGGGCACACTGGGTCTTCAGGTAGTTGACCTCCTCCTCCAGCCCGTTGACCCTGTACAGCAGAGACTTGAAGGTCTCCGACTCGCCGCAGTCACACGCTGGCGTCTGCAGCCGGATGTGGTGTCTGAACACCATGTCGTTCTCTCCCGTCACGGCGGAGGTGGAAAGACTGCTCTCTGAACCTGTCAGCAGCGCTTTTTTTTAATAGAAACAATAGGAAATATTGATATGAATGTTGATAATGGGTAAGAATGAGTTGGTAAGGATTTCATATGTTTATATTGAATACATGTTTTTCTTTCTCCATACTACATTCATATTAGAAATGCCTATGGAAGCTGCAGGGTCATTGTTTTTTTGCACCTGCAGGGACTTGTATGATGATAACATAAGCAAGAAGGGCATTCAACTCATTGTGCCTTTTAAAGATTTTAATGTGTTAACAAGAGATCATCACAGCTGTTTTGAGAATTTTTTGATTCACAATACACATATTACCTATAACTCTCCCCAGCGGTGCGCCATAGAATGTAATGACAACCAACTGATGTACGTGGAACAAAGTCACAAAATATTTCCGTTGGTCTTTTTTTTTTCTAACCACACCTATATATGCACGTATTCTCAATGGTTCTAGGTAGCTCCATTCGTAAAACATGAATACCGTCAAAGTTAGGGGTTCAATTCCCACTAAGACCACCCATGCTAAGGATATATACCCTCATGGTTGAATAAAGGCATCCACAAAATCCCTATTTCATAATCATATACGTCTCAAGTCTCCATGTAGTTTTGCCACGCCACACAAACCTGCATCTTGAGTCTGGCTCTGTTCGCAGCTCCCTGGCTGCATGTCGATCTTATACACGTGGCTGAAGGTCACGCCCTTCTCTGTAGCCGGTGATCCAGGCTCATTGTCAGCCGAGCAGAGCCATGTGGTGGCGGTGAGGAGAATGGCCAGTAAGCACGTGGCCTTCCACAGGAGTCTGGTTATCATGGCTGGAGGTAAAGACACACAGACAGACAGACAGACAGACAGACAGACATTGGAATATAAGTTTGGCCTTGATTTCCAAGATCATTGAACTCTTGTCCCATTCGTTTATCCAGCCCACAAACACATGCGTTCATACACACAGGCAAGCTGAGCGAATAACAGCAAGGGTTTACATAATATTCATGGTCTAATGATCTGTGCCAATGCCTGACGAAGTCTTTGCGTTGCAGGGTCAACGTGTACTGCAGATCAGAAGATGTTCAGTGGGCTGAAAAAAGCATCATCATTACTAAAGTTATGACAAATGAGCACATCAGTATGATGCAAACACTGAATGGTATCGGTGACAACACATTTAGAGATATTTATATTGACAGTATTCTTAGCCTTTGTTCTTAAAATAGGGTGTTTTTATAAGAACCAAGGACAGCAATTTGATCTGGATGCTGTGTAAATTACTGTATATTGTGTTCAGTGGGGCAGGCTACCATATATTTAAACAAGGAAACCGAAACTGTGACATAAGTGTGTGTGTATGTGTGTATATGTGTGTGTTTGTCTGCATGTGGGTGTGTGTGCGTGCGTGTGTGCCTGAGCATGCATTTAGTGGGGATGGAAGTGGAGAAAAGTACAGTAAAAGAAAAAAGTGCAGTCATCACTTTTACCAAAACCATTTTAATCCAAACCACAGATTGTGCCAAGTCAGTAATTTATTTCATCTTCAAAGGGCACAGAACTTGGTCATGGAATATGATGTCATCATGTCGAAAGACAGTTACTAGTAGTCTTTGCCATTATTTTCTAAGTAAAAACATTTTTAAAACCGGAGCTTTTGCTGTTTCATATTAAAATAACATGAAAAAAAGAAAAGAAATATGTATGTGTTATAGGAAGAACATATGCTGGAGTTATCGTCCTATACACCTCATGGAGTGTGTAGTATGTGTGTGTAATGTTGCATGTAACAACACTACTCAGCCGGTATAATGTTCGAATAATATAGTAGCTCAAAAAACCAAATGGAAACATGTGTAGGTTGGCTGTAATGGAATCTTTCATTACTACTATAAAGAAATATCCAAATACAAACCGATTTTTTCCTATCTTACAGGGCTTTGAACTTTGACCCGTAAACCCAGACGAAAAATGTAATATCCTGTGTGTGCGTGTGTGTGTGTGTGTGTGTGTGTGTGTTGGTCTGAGAATGAAAGAGTCACAGAGTAGACTTCAAACTGTGTTAAACGTATTATTACCAGATTAACAGGGCTTCTTCCAGCAAGCTGTGCTGTAATGACATTTTTAAGCGGTATTGGCAGAACCCGACCTTGTGGCATTTTTATATGGTCAACCGTTAACAGCTCAGCCAATTACAAAATGAGACCTATTTAGTTTACAATTAAATAAAGGCCAGCTCATAAATAAACGTTCCTTCTGGGTGGCAATTCCCCCAATACTACACAAATGAATTTGCAGTGCAATTTGCACATCTTCCAAATCTTGTGGTAGGAGATGATTTGACTGGAATTACAACGCAATCAATTTTCCACTTTGATAAAAACACAACCATATTTCCTTGACTTTTTGTGATAACAGAAATCCAAAACCTTGCGGTCAGAGAGTGGTGCCTATAGGGCTATGAGATCACACCATATAAGCTAGATGAACCCCCCGATACAGTATAATGGCTCAATCATTGACACAGAAAAATTATTATGATGGAAGATAGATGGCGAAAGAGAGAAAGATAGACTGGATAAAAGATTGAAGAATGAAATGGAGTCAAAAAAATATAACCAAATAGAATGAGCCTCCTTGCCAGCGATAAAAAGAATAATTGACTGTGGGACAGAACCAATAAACATACGACAAAACATATCAAGACATTAAACTTGATAGTTTTTACATTGTAGTAAATCTGCACATGAAAATTGAGGGTCCAGTTCTGTTAAGCAGTTTACCAGCTGTAGAAAGGCTGCTCAGGGCTCTCCTAGACCTGAATGTCAAGGATAGGGGGGATGTGTGTATGGATGTGTGTGTGTGTGTGTATGTATGTGTGCGCACGCGTGTGTGTGTGTGTGTGTGTGTGTGTGTGTGTGTGTGTGTGTGTGTGTGCGGACGCAGGCTCTCATTAAAGTAACATTAGTGTAGGAGTTTTATGAGATGTCACCAAGTACTGGCATGCGAGAGACGCTAAACTCGTATGTTTGTAGCACCCTGTCAAGATGATGGTTTTAAATACCTCCCCCACTCACTCACAAACACACACACACACACACACACACACACACACACACACACACACACAGGAGCTACTGTGATGGCTCTACCGGGGACTATAGTCATTCTTTCTATTCAGGAAGAGAAGGATGGCTGTAGAGCTGGGGGGATATGGGGGACAGTTATTTATGAAATGCCTTGATGATGGCTTTGCATCAATTATTTGTTGCGGGGAAAAAAGCATAGTGTAAATTAGCATAAAAAGAGTGTGAACTTGCATGCATGTGATAGTGAATTGTGTCTTCTGAGGACGAACAAAATGTGATGCAGCCAAATAGTGCATATTATAATAAAGTTATCGTCCTGCACTAAATGGACTGATTCATAAAAGGAGGGGGAAAGATGATGAATAGGCTGTCTGGATGATGGATGGATAGAGTCATGGATATGTGCGTTCATGCATCCATGCATCATTGGATCCATAAATGTTAACGGTGGATATAGAGCCTGACAGATCAAACACACAAGTCTGAGAAGCATGACTGCAAGAGCCAGTCTTTTTGGACATAGGTTGTAATCCGATAGAATTTCCACGTGACTTTTACAACAGACTCAAGTAGAATTCAACATGACCATAAACACAGTGTCAAATTCCTTCCTAGTCCTAACTTTTTAATGTGAGTATGTTAATGAGCCTGTTTAATACATTGTTTGTCTCTTCTATGTACTGTGTTTATTCTTCAAGAGACAGTAACCATTAGGACTACAGAGCTAGTAGCGCTTGTTATGTGCACGTGTCAATTCGAGGGCGAGAGAGACACACAAAGGGTTTACGGCCTACAGGTTGCACTGAACGTTGCTTCCGAAGGTAACCACAACTAACTGCACCAACATAAAAATGTACACACTGTCTGCTCTGCCAGATTCCTTTCAGAGTGTAAAGTGTGTGTCTGTGTATGTGTATGTGTGTGTAAATGTATGAGAGTAAACATGTCTTTTAAAAGTCATATATGTTTAACCTCTTTCAAATGCGATATTTGGTTGGTAATATTTGGTTGCCTAGTTGGTTGCTTGGATGTATATGATTCAGCTAAGGTGGTGTGTTCACATGTACCACCTTTATTTGTGTAAAGCCTGTGCCAATGCCTCTTCCCTTCCAGGGACCATGCATCATTTGGGCATCACTCTGATTTATATTGGCATATTGTCAGGACCGGTGGTCTCCTCCACGGGTGATGCAACATAGCAACAAAAGTCATACAGCCGTGATTCCATTGGAAAATTATACAAAAGGAAAAGCATGTAAGAGTTTGATTTATAAATATTTATATATCTGATTTATATATTTAGGCAGTTATAAGACTTATATTTGTATTTAAAATGTACATAGTTACGCATGGGGAGTGACGAACAGCATGAAATGAAACAGCATGTGGATTAGTAATTGAATTTGTATTCAATATTGAAATCTGGAAATCGGAAAAGAGACAGTATACAGAACGGAATACAAAATATATGAATAGAGGTAGATGAAGCGTTTGCCGGAACAAAAGGAAAAAAAGAAAATAGTGAGATCCATTATCATCAGAGCTCTTTCAGATGTCCCCTCATCTGACAAAAGAATGGCTGTTTCACGACCAGGTTTCAACTAAAGTCCCAGTGGACCACACCAACCAAGCCCCCAGGAGAGAGAGTGGAAAAAACAACATCCATGAGGTTATAGCACACCAAGTCGTATGTTGAGGCTTTATGTGCGGTTACAGAGTGTGCAACAACGTGTGTGTGTGTGTGTGTGTGTGTGTGTGTGTGCGTGTGTGTGTGTGTGTGTGTGCGCGTGTTGATTTTCCCTTCCTCTGCACCAGCTTGCAGGCAGGAGAGGGAAAAGGAAAATGAAGTGAACTGAACAAAGCTGTAAGTGATTACAGCCTGATGAGATGTGCTCATACTCCCGATGACAACCACCTTTGTTAGCATCGCGGAATACCCAGCGAGGCGATTCTTTGATGAAAACTCTGTGCACTGGGGCAAGGTCTTTAAGCTGCACCTCAATATGTTGGTGTTGTGGAATTTATTTGAATGGACCTTTCTGGCTGCAAACCCCTGAGATTTCATTAACTCACATTGAAAATGTAAAAATCTCAAAGTATCAATTGTTATTATACAAGCTGGTGCACCCCATCACTGTGAAACTATAAAAGCAGGACTAGCGTATTTCTGTGTGATGCTGTCAGTCAACATGATGCTCAATTCATGTAATCCGATGATTTGCTTCAGGTAACTACAAGGTATACTGGGCAGCAACAACAATGGTTGTGGGGAAAACCAACACATAAATTGTTTAGTAAGTTTCCTCCAAAAAACATGCAATGGCATTCTACAAATCCCTCCGTTTAGGATTGTGAGACAAATATAAATCCGTTTTGCTCTCTCTCTCTCTCTCTCTCTCTCTCTCTCTCTCTCTCTCTCTCTCTCTCTCTCTCTCTCTCTCTCTCACAGTGTTTAACATCTGTATTTCATTTTGTCAGGGCTTCTGTGTAAACCCTGAGCCAATACAGCACCAAGACATAAATCTACGGAACTGACAGCAGAAGATATTTATTTTATATCAGAGCATTCCAGACAGAAAACGACATCCTGATCCAATGATGGAAAAGGCTCATAAATGTAATTGATGCACTTCATGGTCTGATGAAGTGCATGAAATGAGGTCTCATTTTTGGATCGATAAACAATAATATTTATGATCATTCAAACAGCTGTGAATTTGTTTCAGAAACCTAGCGAACTGACAATTAATATATACTTATTGTGTCAATCTACGTTTCCTATTATTGTTTATTATTGTAAACTAACACTCAAAAGGTTTAGGCATTTAAGAGCTGTAGAGCTATGTTTAAAGACAGTACAATAAATCAATTTTATGACTCTTCTCCCAAGCCCTCTCTTTCTCTCTCCCCGTCGCTATCTACTTAACACTTGCACGATTGCAAATGTACACACTTACTAGCTGCTACATTCATACAGTACCTGACTACCCAGAGAGCGGGGGGGGGGGGGAGAGAGAGAGAGAGAGTGAGAGCGAGAGAGAGAAAGCATCAGAAATCAGCAAAGTTAGAAGTGAGAGTGAAAGAAAGAAGACAGGGAGACAAATTGACAGAGAAAGGGAGACAGGGTAGGTTAGGGAGGATTAAGACAGGGAGGAACATAGCACTAATGGCCGGAGGGAGAGATAAGGGACAGCAGGAGCAGACTGAGCAACACAACTGCTTCCTTTCTTCCAACAGGCCATCTGGGATCCTATGTATTTAACAGCACAGACTGGAGATCAGCCGAACGTGATTGAGTACATCCTTAATGCTTTTCCAGTTTGACTGGGAACCAAAATCAACAACCTGAAAGGATGTTGGGTTACTGCTTTCCATGTACTATACATCCTGAAGCTGTCGAATGTGGGCTCTAGGTCAATAAATCAAATGTAATTTAGGAGTTTGATCAAGCATTCAGGTTTAGTCGTTAACAATCACAGCAGTAAAATACATTAATCCTAGCAAGGTAGAAATATAAAAAAGCTAAATGTTTATTTGTTTAATACTTCCTTTTCCTGGAATATTGACGTTCAATGTTCAAATTAAAATAATTGACCAACATAACAATCACAAATGACCAGGCAATTACAAAGCTAGCCAAAATAACAAATTAACAAAACATTTCCGTACCGTTGCTGTAGTGTTGCTGTAACTTTCTCTTTCTCTTCTTGGTCTCCTGCTTTCTCCTAAGAGAGACTCACAGACTCTCCCTCTGCCACCTGTTGACAAGTAAAGGCCAGTGATCTGACTCTCCAATGTCTCTCTCTCCCCCCTCTCTCTTTCTGTCTGTTTTCCTGGCTCTCTCCCACCTCCCTTACACGCCTACCCTTTCCTCCTCTTCTCAAATGATGGAATGAAAGAGGGATAAGGAGGAGGAGGGGGCAGAAAAAGAGGAATACTGTTGAGAACTAGAAAAGGCCTTTTCTGAAGAGATTGCGGCTGTTGAAAGGCTGACCAAAACTGGATTGCTGGCTTTAAATGATTTGGAACACTTTGAGGGTTGAATGGAGTTTGAACAGAGTTCAAAAGTTTAAAGTCTGAATGGAGTAAAACTAACAGTATAAACATATAAACCATTTTAATAATGTAAAATAGTTGACAAAAGTTTAGGAGTCAAACAAATAGCTTAACATAAGGTATACAATTTGAACCTAGGCCTAGCAGTATGATGAAGTATTAGTATGATTAGTAGTAGATGTGGTTTAAGCATATAGTTGATGTAGAAGTAGTAGTATGATACATAGTAGTATTGGTATAATAAGTAGTTGTATTAGTATGAAAGTAGTAGAAGTAGTATACGTGTGATATAGTATCAGTACAACATAATAGTATTGGTTTGATCATTATTATTATTAGTATAATAACAGAGGTAAGACATCATTTAAGGTTGTAACTTGGAAAAAAGTGTTATTTTGTTTTATTGATGTTATTTGTTCACATCTAGTTTGTTGAGTTAAGGCCACAGAATGATATGAGTTATACTGTTGGAATATGTGGGGTCTCAGCTTTCATTTTACATATTGTTTGTTTAGATAGCATGATGTGGCAAAAATATTGTTTTTAAGTAGCATTAGCATTTAGAAACATAGCCTACCACATTGTCTTCTTCTACCAGAAGCAGACAACCAGAAGCAGACAACCAGCAATGTATGAAGAACATAACCTCAAACCACAGCTTTGTTCTCAAAAACTACGAACACATGTGTTGATGTCCAACATGTGCCTGTCCCTCCAATACGTGAGCTTATTTGCCAGTTTAAAAATGGTTTAAAAGACGAGACTGTTGTGTCAAGAAAGGGGAGAATCGCGATTGGGACCAATTCTAAAATAAACAGGGGTCATCACACGCCCAATGCTCAAAAAGTATAGTTCCAATAGCTGAATTACGGCAGGGAAACAAGAACCACCTTAACAGTTTAAGATTTATATTGTGTTTCTAAGTGAAATATTGACGTTTATAGGCTCCATTGACTTCCATTATAAATGTTTAAAAAAGTCTTATTTTAATTAGAAAAGTAATTTGTTTCCAATACCAGCTGAACATCAAATACATTTCAATGGTATCTCAAGGTGATAAAACTGTGGAAGTAGCTAAGGTCCAAAGAAAGTGGCAGAAGATTAATACAAATACAATTTACATTTGGTAGAAGAACAATTGATGTGTTTTAGTTTGTAAATATACACGGCTGTGTCTGAGACCTGACAAATAGATTGTGCTGTCATCCAAAATATAAAAGATTCATGATCTTTCAAAAAGGATTGGCAATACAGTCAATAACTATAAAAAGAACACTTTTAATTATTACAATAATCATAATCACAACCATCATCATGAGATGAGATATTTGGGTTATCTTTAGAAGGATTGCAGTCCAATGAACTGTCTTTGTGCAGCCACACAGTTCAGACAGGTTAGAGTTTTTTCAGTTTTTCAGTATATCCCACAGATTCAAATCACAAACCTTCACATAAATATACCATCTTTTACTATTTATGGGCACAAAACAAACGCTTGTTGAATAAATCTGATTTACAACTGTTATGCTTTTTCTCTTTTGTATTTCTAGACACAATTTATATTCAATCAAATTGAATGAATCTGTAGCCTCCAACACACACATACACACACACACACACACACACACACACACACACACACACACACACACACACACAAACACCCACACACTCAAAGCAAAGTGCAGCGAATACCCCAGGTGTCAAGGTTGGCTGTGCATTGTGCTGACAGTGACCGTTTGTCTCTAAATATACAGCAATGGTTTCGTGTTTCCCAGGAACACAGCAGAGAGAGGAATTGTTCAAGAGAAACTGGAGCAGCCACAAGCACAACCGCTACGCCAGGTGTAGCCGGCTGCCCAAGGACACACTGCTTCAACCTTTTTTTGTTCTTGTTTTGTTTTCCAACAAAGGATTCCTTGCCAACAAGTGTATTTTAGGAGCTTTATTTTGAAGGTGCAGTCATACTCTTGATATGTCATGCTGGGGGTATGGCATCTGTAGACTGATTGGTAAGCAGGGCGCTGCATTGTTGTTGTTGTAGTTTAGCTTGACTGTCAACAGTAGGCCTACATGGCAAAACCGTACTGACCAGCATGTTTTTTCTTCTTAGAGGTAGATTGTGGATGGAAAGACTGATGGACAGACAGACAGATGGATGGATAACTAGTTATGCTGATACCTATCAAGCTATAACAGATGGCAATACCAACAGAATAATTATTCACTTTTACTGTGTAGGGTCCAAGTTGGAGATCAACTCAGGGCAGCGTATGAGGCTTCTGCAGGGAGTTTGATTTTGCAAATGGTAGCAACCGTGTAACACATTAACCCCTTTTCCAAGAGGGGTCCTGGGAAGCAGTACAGAAGTAACGGCGGGGAGCCATACAGCAATCACTACTATTGATCTTTTATAATCCATCGTTAAACCCCTGACTGCACCCACCTCCGCCTGTTATTGGCATCCTGTTCCATCCCTGAGAACTTGAGCACAGAGAGAAAGGTTACACGTTCTCCGTTGAATACCAGGTACCTTTGTTAAATATATGTGCGCAAATATAGTTTCAGTGTACCGGTGGGATTGTACTACAACGTCTAGGATTCTTTATAAATGATGGCTTAAGCATGTTGGGAGTCAGAGGAGTTTTCAATTGTACTAGGTGTCCATATACATTCTTCCATGTAAACCACCATAACTCCCGTTTGGTGGTTCTTTATATCAGCCTCAAGACTTTTTATAAGCCCAAGTCAAATTCATTTCTAATTTTATTAGTTTTAAGCACTGCAATGTGAAGATCAACGTAAAAAAACATGACAAACATAACTGAGCTGTGATTCAGCTATAAAGTTTACTCCTTAACAAGCCTTGGAAGCTAATACGACACGAAAGACATTTTGTTTCTAAATGACTGCCCTAAATCTCCTCACACTTGAGTGCATTTATTTAAAATCCTAACTAAACCTGGAAACTCATTTAGTCTCGCTAAACGTACAATGTGGGGCATTAACTGCACCCATTGTGACAGATGGTGCACATTTATTCACCGTCGGGCCAAGTGGCTGGTGGAGGGAAAAAGAGAAACAGCACTGATTGCATGTTTCCTCGCGGAACTGGAAACTGTTGATTGAGAAGATGGGAGGGGAGGGGAGGGGAGGGGGTGCTTATTTGATCAGGAGAAGAGCCGTCACTGAGGGGGTCTTCATGCAAATAGGACCCGACAGAATGATCCAAATAGTGACATCTTGCACGCGAAACACGTTCAAAAGATTGACCAAAGGTCTGCTCTGTCTGCAGGGTATTAAGGTTTGGCTTAATACCACACTGCCAACTTGAAGCTGACAAAGTGCCATCAGGAAGCCCTACAATGCCATGTAAACATGGCATGTGTGTGTTCTTTCATGTGTTTACGCAAGAAGAATTCGATTAGGGTTCAAAACCAGATTACACGTGTTTAGACTCGGTTGTGTGGGGCTTGTTTCTGAGCTGGTGTGAATTAGATGTATGACATGTTGCCTCCGGGAGGTGATCAGATATAAGAACTACATACAGTGCAGATCAAACCTCTGTCACTTATGGGGGAAAAAAGCTAAGCCAGCTGGGAGACGTAGTCATCACAAGGAGATATGCATTTCCTTTGAGGTCCATGTATGTGATTTGAATTAAAGCATTGCATGTTGCAGATGGCCAGATATACATTCAAAAATCCATATTGGTAGAAAGGTATACACACCAGGGCACATGCACACTCAAACACTGGTAAACACAGACATAAGCACCCATACAAACATGCATTTACTTTGATCTGTGATTGGTAGGGGTCTTTTTTGTTTAAATATGCACCACTATGTGCTATCATGTTCTCTGTTCATAAACAAAACAATTATTTGTTGTGGGTATTCTTGTTTCTACATAAAAGGCCAAGACCAATGAGTTATTCCATGTGCTAGTGGTTAAGGTAAGATTTAAATCCATCCATGACATCATGAAGACATGATGTCATGACCATCACGCTCATCCCGGTGAAGTCATCAGGATGCCTTTGATATATCAGGTATAATGGCAAAAAAATATATAAATAAGAAAACAAGGCCACTGTGTTTTCACCAAGTGTGAAGACAAAAATAATTATCTTGTCTTTCCACAAAAGTGCAACACCTACCCCAGATTCAAAATGACATTTAGTGGTTTCCGTTGAACATTGATGAAGGTTCATGCTGTCTACAAGAACAATGCGGTAGAGAAATGGTGGTGTTCATCAACAAAGCACATAGCCGTGTGGAAAGGCATTGTCCTCCGCTGTTTCAGCAGTACTCCCTCAGATAATGGGTTTACCAGACCTCAGGGTCAGGTCAGCCTAACATGGCCTCTCTTGCTACCTGACCCCTTCTCTATAGCAGACAAACACCACTGCTCCTCAATGTTTCCAATCGTAGAAACCAGGGAAAAAAACATTCATGCCAATAAAGGTTGGATGAAGACGTAATATGTTAAGTACTTTTACCTTCAAGTCAGAAGACATTTGAGCACTTGAGTTAGCCAAATCGAGGATTTGGCTAACACTGCATAAATGCAATGTTCTGCAATTGTCTCTTTTTATACGCACATAGAATATTAAATACCCTTGTCGTTCTTCTGTCATTATTCTGAGATAGTATAGATTGAACACTGAATATAAAATAAAAACGTGTGATTGTCGTTGCACTTTGTAAATTGTTACTTAACTTTGTAAAGCTATAGCAAGAGTTTCTCTCAAATGTTTTCACTTTGGTCAAGAATGATTTATTATTGAGATTTAGGACTTCCTCAAGCCTTGGTGGTCCCTTATATAATCCCAGATGCCTTTCATTGCCTTTCTTATTCTCTCTCCCACTCCCTCACTCCCTCTCTCCCCCTCACTCGCGGCCTCCTTCTCTCTATCTATCTATCTGTCTGTGTACCTCTTTCTTCCTCTCAAAACACTGGAAGCCAAATGGTGGTTGCATTGTTGATCGATTTGGCAATATTATATTATAAATACGAAAACAAAGTTGAAAATATTACGGCAAAGCATTGAAGAAGTATACATATTTAACAGTTACCAGTTTGAGGACGTTTAAATCATCAAAAACGATTTTTTTCTTTGACACTCCTGAAAATTCTGTTTCCATTCTGGTGTGTCAATGGTGCACAGGCACAATTTACAAATTCTTTATTGTAATGATGTTGGATAAGGAGACTTATACTGTCATTCAGGGATGCAGCTCCGTTGATTGCACCCTATTACACATTTAAAGTTCAAGGACAAATGTGCATGTGTTTAACTCTCGTTCTATCCATGGAGTAAATTTTTGCATTATTGCATTGCTGAATTGATGTGCTCTCTAGCCTTGTTGTGTTTGTAATGTATGTACATAAATACATTGTCATGCATATATGCATCGGAAACTGACATGGATATTATCCTTCTCTCTCCCTCCATCTCTTTCTCTCGCTCTTTTTCTCTCTTACTCACTCCATCGCCATCTCTCTCCCTCTATCTCTTTCTCTAGCTTTCTTTCTCTCTCTTCCTCACTCAATCTCTCTCTCGTCATCGGCTTCTCACTCTATCTCTCTCTCTCTCTCCCTCTCGTTCTCTCTCCCTCCCTCCATCTCCCTCTCTCTTTCTGGGAGGCTGTAAGACATTCCTCAGGTCTCTGAGGCAGTGACCCTGGTGTCGGTCGGGTAATGGCCTCTGACTAAATGAGCCGTGTCTCTCGCTCAAACGGCTACCGATTACCAAGGATGGATGGACTTCTTATGGCGACAGTTCACACATGGTTAGGTGACGCAGTTTAGCGACAGCTCCCGAAAACGTTGCCTGTGCATGGACCTCTTGGTCTATGACACCAGGTATATTAACTTTATAACACTACGGGTAATATAACACGATTATTTTCCATTATGAATCAATTACAGCGTGAATGTGTTTCTTTGCAGTGATGTATTTGCATTTCTACTATACATAGCACATACAGTATGCGGCAGTTCAGCTCATTCAGCAAAATTATAAAAAAAAAAAAAGACAGACATCTGACACAGAATATTAGCTGCGCTCAGTGAGTTTACAACATCTGAGGAGGGAGAGACATCTGTCTCAGCTGGTGACAGTAGCACAGGTATACAGGGTCTCTCTGTCACAGTTTCTTTCACAGGATGTCAGGATGCCAACTTTTGGATTCAGTCGCTTCCTGGTTGTAGTCCATAAGAAATGTGTGCATTGTGGCTGTGAACTGTAAATTCAGCATAACATTTGTGTATATGTTTCGTGGCTACATTCGAAGGTGCTAGGATTGGGAGTGATTTTATAAAATAATACAATACTACAATAAGCCCTTCATAATCAGCCAGTTCAAGTATATTACATTTGAAAATAATGAGTTTATGACATACAAGTATATTAGATGTATATATGATATATTGATTTTGACTTGACCAACCGGATGCACAATGATCCTTAACTCTCACAGGGATCCCAGTTTAATTTCATGATCCTAAATATATTATTGAACTGTATGGAAATATGGGAACTAAGGAATGTTTTGAACAAGAAACATTTTAAATAGTGATTCTACTTATATTATGACCACAGAGTCTGGTTGGGACTGCTGTGCTTTAGCTGTGCTCACGGCCTCATGGGTAGTAACATACTTCCAAGGTGGTAAAAGGAGACATTCTTTATATGCATCTGATGACTGGTTTATTACCTTTTTGCTCCTGCCTTATGGGCTTTGGTTAAAGGGAGCTTGTTTATATCAGGTGGTTCACAGTTTAATGTTGCAATGCCCACCCACTCAGTAAGACAGTGGCCTGTTTGCTTTATTTCCATAGAGACTATTTAACTGCGATGAGAAGAGATTATCAAACATTTAGTAGTCACTATTTCCATAAAATGAAGGCCAAGTTTGAGTCTGATTCAGGTGTGTGCATGTGTGTGTGAGAGAGAGAGAGCGTGTGAGAGTGAGAGAGATACATTGTTTATGTATGTATTTCTTATTTAGGGGTAGGTTAACGATTTCTACATGTGATCTTCATATAAATGATTTTCCCCTACTGTAAAATACATCACAATTAGAAATCATCATCTAATTTCTCTACTCATCAGTTGTCAAATTTGTTAAGTGATCAATACCAAACAAGACCAGTACCAGCAATAAAGCAGTGATATAATGACTTACAAATCGTTATAAATATCAGAAAGTGTAATAATAAATGACCAGTAACACCACACATCAGAAGTGTAATGAGTGTCAAATAATAAACATCTGGGAGTTGTGCGATGATAACACTTCTACTACTCCTCTGAGAATCAAATTCCACTCGTCACTTTTCGGTTGCAGAAAATATTAAGGAGAAAATTGTCTCTGATTCTAAAGGGACCAATAACTCTAATAACTCTACAATGTGAGTGTCAAACAAGCCAGGAAATTCACTCAGTGTAATGTGTAATATAAATTATCCAACTAGCAGGTAATCACAGAGGTTGGGCCAGCCAACATCTACATGGATAACTTGTCAATGTCCACATTGGACTAAGCACAACATCTTTTGGACATTCATTTAATTATTCAGTGAAGCATGACAGCGACTTTCCCTTCTTGATGGGCTAGTCAAATGAGGTCACTGTCAAATGATTTCACCCACATTTCTGGCAACCGGCACGTTGATTCAGGCCAGGGGACACTATTAAACACCAGAGAATACTAAACACAAGATCCAGAAGGCAGAGAGGCTAAAGCATCAGTCTATGTGTGGGGGCCCTCGAGGGACAGATGGAGCTGCAGGGTGGTGAAGGTGCACCGACCTCCTAAGCTGATAAAAGTAACATTTTGCATTAATGGTGGTAGTGGATGTTTTATAACCACTTCTCTCCTGCCTCTCCTCCTGCCATGGTTAAACAAGGTGTTTAAGTTCTCTAGGGATTCCTTTTTTGTTTGTTTCTTGTTTCTCAACTGCTCCCCGTTTGCACAACTCCTGGTGTCCACTTCAATGTTTTATATGAATTAAGCGTTCATGGGTTGGTGAGGACCATTACAATTTGTTGTGAATTGACTTGAAAGAATGCAGCTCTAAGCGGGTTCAAAAACAACGTTGTGTTGATAAAAATAGGAAGACAAAGTAGCTGCATTTTATTCACTAGGGCTATTCATATTCAAACTTGGGGGTTCAAAGTTGTTGTTTCTTTTCTTCACTCTGTTAGAATTGAGTCAGAGGGATGCCTAGAATTATTTTAGTAGGGGAGCTCTGTGGATTTAATGAAAGACTCATAAAATAGCTACTTTTTTGTGACCTAATGTCCAAATCGTGTGTGGTATCTAGAATTGTATTATATTAAGAGTAGGTCAAAAAAACTATTTTGATGATTTGGAACACAGGATGTTTATACATTTAGGATCAATAACACAACTGCAAACAGGTCGTATGATAAGATGTTAAAACCATGTGACCCTATAGTGAATTAACCTCAGCCCAAAAAAGTGATATGTCAAGTTTCAGCTAAAAGTTGTGTTTTTGCGTAGTGCAATACTGACCCCTTGAGGTAAAAAGCTAAAATGCGGATAGAGAGCTGACCAAAGAGTTCATATAATCAATCATTATTGGCTGCAGAGGTTTTTCAAACTCAATCTTTCACACGCTATCAGCCTCTCCCACCTTCACTACTATACTGTTACACAAACACATGCTAAAATGGTTTACACTACAGCTACAGTTTACACATATAATTTATGTGTAAAAGGGATGTTGATGGTGCTGCAGCATTCCCTGTTGGTTACGTCAACATTTTGAAAAGGTTATTTGAAGGATTGATCTCAAAGCCCTTATGTGAACATACTTTTTTTGGGGTCCAGGTATGAAACAAATATTTGTTCATGAACCTTTGGCATAATATTACAACCCTCAAGTGTAAATGAGCCACAATTAACTCTTAGTGTACCTCAGACCCACCTGTTGCAAAAGACGGAGCGCCCTCTGCTGGTCAGGTTGTAGTTTGGCACAGAACAGGGTCCTGTGCGAGTGGGACACAAAATGAATAGGTCAAGTTTATTACACTAAGCTCTACAATCGATCACAGTTGACAGATTTCAGGTTACATTCCGGTTATGTATACTAAGAACCTTTTTTTACATTTGAGTTTGGCTCAATTTTTCAGTTGTACATTTGTGTAACTGACTGTTTGGCATCTGATGATGAAATACCAATGGTAGTTATAGCACAAGTAGCATACACGTACCAAAGTTCTTAATAGCTGACAGACACCAACTGATTTGTAATACAAATCTCAAGCACACGTTTAGACATAGTAACAGTTTGAGATGGAAACATACACCAAACATACACAATACACTTTCAATTGTGTGTACTTGAGTGTCATTGTGTCCATCTGTAAGTGTATGTGTTTGTGTGTACATATTTGTGTGTGTGTGTGTGTGTGTGTGTGTGTGTGTTCTCACTTTTATGAGTCAGTTTCTGCAGCTTGCTGTGGGTGTTATTCAATAGTGAGCGCCAGTGAGGTCTCCACACACAGGAAGAAGCACTTCTGGCTGGGTGCATGAAGACGGAGCTCCCTTTGTCTGTGAACCAGCACCTCTTTATCTTTCCAAAAACAACAAGCCTACATCTCAAATACTAAAATGATAGTGTCATGCATCTGGAGCAGCTCCCCTGTCCACCAGATCCATTTGCCTAGGCCTACCCGACCAAAAACATTGTTATATGGTATCCACAAATGAATGGAAATGCACTTTCCAGATACTGAGTGCCATGGACTTTGTAAACAGCCACAATGTGTCAGTGTAAACATGGGTGGTCAATGATACCTTAAAACTGAAAACGTGTGTATGTTCAGAAAATAAACATCAAGAAGTTGTGCTTTACGCAGTCAGCATTGTCTTGATCGATAACACACGCCCATAGGCCCACTAACAACCCTTGGTTTTTACTGGTCTTAAACAAAACAAAATGACAGCCACCGTTGACACATCCAGGGTCGCTTCTCGTTGAATGCAGTAACATTCACCAATAAAAAATACTAGTAGATTCATTGTCATTGCGTTATTTAGCACGAATTGTGCTTGACTTGTTTGACTATTGACACTATTGACCTGGTATGACCAATATTTTGTCAGGATAAAGTGCACCCGGGCGTATCTGGGTTGAAGGTAGAGGAGGCCGCTGATTGGAAGGACTAACTTGACTAACTTAACATCCAAAAAGCCTGATCAGCGCGCACGAGGTTCCAACACAGCTCGGACAGACCGCGCTTTCATTGACATGTAGGAGGGCGTTTGAGGGCGCCAAATACATTGAAGGGAACAAGGGTAAAAATAAGCAAATTAGGAAAGCCAAAAAGAGACAATATCTTACAGCACTTACTGCGGTCAAGTGCCGTTCCTTTTGCTATGCGCCTTTATCGGCGTAATTACTGTAGACTGTTTGTATAACCAGAATTAGATTACCGGGTATACCCTCACGAAGAAGGCTTAAAAAAGTTTCCTATTTAAAGTGCAATTGACAAGCAATGAAATACAGAACAGACTGTACATTTATAAATTGGTATCGGTCGTTGTCCATAGCCTTGTCTACATTGTGTTGATTAATTAGGAGTAGATAAGATGCTAATTTCTTTTAAACATTTTAACCCTGGATGAGATATATTCATAGTAATATCACGTCGTGTGTGTATTATGAATGACCAAAGAGCTTTGTCTATATTAGTACGCCATAAACAGCAGCTACAATTCCATTTAATACATCATACACATAACACACAACATTCTGATGCGTTCTCTGGTTACGCCCCCTGCCTCCCGTGACTTGCGATTGCAACAAACTACAAATCCCATTCTTCATGAGGGGCACTGCTCCTGCTTCGGCGCGAGCTCTCTTGCTGTGTTCGGTTTGGTTTCGGTGCAAAACCCATACCGACGCCGACGTTGGGGAAGCCGTCGAGAGGTCGGACAACTGCTTTGGCCAAGAGGGAAACTCGCGTGAGCATCCTTTTCCCCCACCGACACCGTACAGCATGGGGAATGGTTTAAATAAGGTACGTGAGCACTTAAAGCCAACGCCGTGACCGCACACAGGTGGTCATCGGTTGTTTGTGGCCAAACCTACTAAACTAGTCCATAGAACATCGAAATGTTTGTGACACTTTAGTAGTGGACATCTTTAATGTGCCTTTAGGCTATATAATAGTGGTTGCGTAGCACTCACTAAGGCTAAGTGTATATTCTAAAAGTTTACAATGGTTGAAAGATAATATTGGTGTGAACCACGCAGGAGACCGATGGGTACATTGTACTTTATTACGGTGTCTAATGTTCGCCCTACTGGCTATTTTGCAGTATGACGTCTATCAGTTGTTCTAGCTCACTCAGCTGTTGGAAGTCTTCTAAATATACCCCTTACTATTTCAACAAGGATACTGACTTTCTGTTTGTATCATTATCTCCACAGGTCCTGCCTGATCTGTATTTGGGAAATTTCAAAGGTGGTTTAATATTTCCTAATAATCCCTCTCCTATATTTCCTCCATGTTGTTTCATATGCTAATTTGTGTTTGTTTTGTCCAATTCATCCCAGATGCAAGAGACAGGGAGCAGTTAGCGCGGAACAACATCACCCATATCCTGTCAATACATGACAGCGCAGCGCCCATCCTACCAGTAAGACAGATCTCTCACTGTCTCAGTACAAACTGATAATGGTCACTCACTCATAAAATACAAACTGCTGTCTGGGTTATCAGAATGCAAACCAGGGCTGGATGAGTCAGTCCATAGCAAAGTGTGTGTCTGTCACTGAGGCCCGAATAACATGTGTGAGAAAACAGACCATGTGACATGTTCTCACTGGGGACCAGTCTGTCAGGTAATTCTGGAATAGCAGTCGTACTGTTTCCTCCTCAATGAGGATATACAAAAGACACAGAGCGATAGTTGAGTTTAGTATTCTGGCATTCACATACAAGTGTGAACCGTGGCTCACCCCCCTCCAGTTAGTGTGATTATCAGTGTGGTTGGATGGTTTGTTGTGAGAGAGGAGAGTAGGCGGAAACTGGCTTCAGTACAGGGTCTTTTTTTATATGTTTATTCTATTGATTCTGTTGGCATATCCTCTGTTATAATATAGTTGCATGTTAAAGATGACAACAGGTTTACATATGCCCAGTGATTAAAACATGTAAAAAGAAATCATAGCCAATGTAACGATTGTCCACATGAGTCCAACACTGAATATTCTGAAGTATTCATAACACAGCGCACTAAGTTTTACTGTGTTATTATAATATATACATGCCACAATAATGATATGATGTGATGTAAAGTGTGTATGTGTGCGTATGTGCCTGCACGAATGTGGCCCGGGTTACTACGACAAACAAATGTACTTTGTTTTCTCAGGAGATGACCTATCTCTGCATTTCAGCAGCTGACCTGCCCACACAAAACCTGTAAGTGCCAAATGTGGACCATAAGGGGCCACAGAGAACAACAATGAGATGGAGCCCATCGGTATCCGTTTGATACTGCACTGTGTGGGAGTCTGGGGTTCATCTTCTGCTCAGCTTGCATGAAAATGATGTGCTTTCACACACTCACCGTTTCACTGGTTTTGAATACATAGTAATTGGGATCAGAAAACCTTGTAAAGAACCCAACAAATGATTCTGTTGTCATTGGTAAAATACACGTTTTATTCACCAATGAGCCCCCTTTTAGATTCACACATGCATGCATGCACAAAAGCACACACACACACACACACACACACACACACACACACACACACACACACACACACACACACACACACACACACACACACACACACACACACACACACACACACACACACACACACACACACACCCACCCATGCACACAAACACCCATGCACACTATAAATACATATTTGCACAGAGTAGAAGCACTTGTTTGTCAGTGGTCTCTTCAACTGGAGATAGACACCCCCTGATCTTGGTCTGATTAGCATAAGAAGTGTAGAAACGTTTTCTGCAAATGTACACTGTACACAATGGACTAAACTGAATTGATTCCACACCTTATTGTATTATATTCTACTCTATGCAGTTCCATTCTATTCAAAGGAGAACAAAATAATTGTCCATGTTCTGCTAAAACAGCATGTTTGTTTTTGTGTCCTCTGCAGAACCCAGCACTTTAAACAGAGTATAATGTTCATGCACGAGTCCCGGCTGAAGGGAGAGGGCTGTCTCGTTCACTGGTGAGACGCACCGCCACATGTTGGATCCCCGCACCAGGGTAGGGCTGGGCGATATGCAAGAGTTCACCATCACCGTGATCACAGGTCGCTTCCTTTGCCACCCGCATTCAATCTATATCACAATTTCTGCTTGTGTAATGAGATGAGGTGTGTAATGTACCTCACGTTAAATGGACTAGGGGGATTGCATTCCTGCACCCACAATACTTTGTTAATTTTGACTGTATTGCAGTGACCAGCTGTGCTACGTCATTCGAGTAAACTTGTGAACCATGCGAGACTTCCTGTGGTAAACAGGAAAGCGCATTTCTCTCATGCTGGGGACCTCTGCCCCCTCCTCTTGCCTAAGTGAGCTATAGTTTGGCATAGACGATGGCGGTAAAACAGATTACATATTTTAAATCAGATACGGTTGACAAAATATTATTTTACTATACTTTATACTATTATTGCTTTCACCGGTAACACTTTTCAATAGAGGTACATTAACCAATAATTAACATTAGTCAATGCAGTAATAAGCATAAGCTAACTTAATTGCCAGTTAACTAATGTGTCTAGCATTAATTTACTAATGGTGTTCATGATAACTAAGGTATTAATTTATCCCTTTCACCAATCCTACCGAGATACAACACTACATACATCATCATAGTCTGCATGTTTAGCAGATGTAACTATAAATACATTTCCCACAGCTATTGCAGGCCTCGCAAGGGTTAGCTTCTCATAAATGTAGGCTTCAGCACTTCATATCATCATGATACCACATAAGCTGAAATATCGCCCAGCCCCGCACCAGGATTAGCATGCAGGACCTCATTGCATGCAGGTTATAAGAACAGCTAAGAAGAATATACCATTTTAAATGTATGAGAGGTAATATGATAATACCGCTTATTGTGAGGTGGAGAATAACAAAATGTACTAATGTGTTCAGTCAAGTGCACAGAAGTGAACCCATGTGTGACTTTTCGAAGCAGAGGTGGCTAAAAGATAAGCAGAAAGTTATTTTTGAACTTCCCAATATATATCAAATGTCTTCTTAAAACATGAAGGCTCAGCGGAGCGGACAAACAACAGTTTATTTAATGGGCTCCGTTAAGTCTGGTGCAGCCGAGGCTCCACAAGGCAAAGCCTTACTTGTTTGAGGTGCCGATCACGTCTGACATTTTTGCTGGCTGTAAAACACTTCAGCTTGGTGCGATGTGTTCAGGAATGTACAGACTATCAAAGAAGTCAACTAATAACATGTTTGTTAATTTTATCCTGAAAGTATGCCTGGTGCACAGCCCAGCATTAGAAAATGCAGGCTTTCACGCCTTTTGTGCACCCAGAACCATAATGGACAGCGATCTGCAGCGACCTGGTTCAGAAATAACAGGTTGGCACGGAGGCCCTTTTAGAAATCAAAACAGGTTGGCACAGCGGCCCATTCATTAAATAAACCATAACAGGTTCACCATACTTTTATTAAGTAGGCCAGGGACAGGGCCCATCTCCGACAGGGCAGGGCCAGTTCCCGATGGGCCCCTCCCAGCCCAGGGTCCTGGTGCACCAACTGCACCCCTATACTTGCATTCAAATTTCTTTAATAAATCACCTGGGCCTACCCAGATGGAATCGTGGGTAGCGTAGTTTATACCTGAGTGTTAAACCACCTCACTCCTCCTTCTCTTCTTCCTGTCACATGTCTCCTATTGGTCGATCCAGCCTGGCAGGTGTGTCCCGGAGCGTCACTCTGGTGGTGGCTTACATCATGACGGTGACCGGGCTCGGCTGGCAGGAGGCGCTGGCGGCGGTGAAGGTGGCGCGGCCCTGCGCCGGGCCCAACCTGGGCTTCCAGAGGCAACTCCAAGAGTTTGAAGCCACTCAGGCCGAAGAGGTGAGTGGACAAACTGTTTAAAAAAAACGCTCAGTTGGCAACGCTCGACAGGATATCACTACAGGCTAGAGATCAATTGAATTGTAGAAGCGGTTTTGAAATGAGGTTCAAATCTAGTCCTTTAGCGCTTTTATCCCAAATGACATACAATTGAGGCCGAGAATGAATCTAACTAAATGTATAGTGCTGCACAACCCGGAGGAAACAACTGGACAGCGAGCAGAGGAGCTTTAGGCCTTGTGCATTATGATGTCACATCGCAATGACTGCCTCCATTTTGGAAGCATAGGAGCATGGGAATGTTATTGGTGTTTTGTTTTGCATTAATCGTGACACTGCGTTTCTCATGCGAGACGTGGCAAAACAAAGTTCTGACTAGCCGAGGTTAAGGTATATTTACGTTTAGTATCACCAACAAAAAATCCCATGATACATTCTGATGCACAAGCCCTATACAAATTAAACAATAGAGCTAATAATAAAAAAATAAAAAACTGACACTAAAAGGACTAACCTTCTTTTCTTCTGTTGATGTAGTTCAGGGTGTGGCTGCTAGAAGAATACAAAGACAACCCCTTCAACGACTCTACTGATATCCGCGCCTTGCTCGCGTGTAAGACCCCGACCTCCAGAGACGAGCAGATCGTAGCTCCGGAACACCCCGTCCTAGCGACACCTGAGCGCTACTCCGATGCTAGCACTGGAACCCCATGACCTGGAAAGCACGAGCCATTGGGCACGGTGTTAAAGACTGATGTTTCATCTATTGAATCGATTGTAATGACATCGTGGGATGAGTCCACATTAAGGGAGACCATTAAAATGCGTTTGAGTCATTTTAGTGATGCCTGTTGGTAGGCCTACTGTTATCCCTAATTTATTCATGTTTTTTTAGTCAGTGTATGAACTTGTAGTTGCCAATGGTATGTCCGATTGAGAGAAATTATCTGTTGACCTCTATTTTCAATTTGTTTTCTTCTTGCATGACAGCATCAACAACAGCAACTGTATCAATCTCTTGCTATTTGGTAAATTGGTTGGCATTTTGTACCTCTTTGTTTTTGTCCTGAAAGCTTTGATTAAATAAAACATACTAAACAGTTTCAAATATTATTGGACATATGTATAATGCGTGCCTACTGATGGTCACTAGAGGGCAGCCAAACCGACCAATTAAAAGTGCGATGAGTTTACATAATTTCCACTTGTCAATCACTTGTTATTTTAGATTACACACAATGTTAATTGTATCCAGCTTGCTCAATAGTAAAATACGACAACATTATTTACTTGAGAGTAGACTACAAGTGTTTGGCTTTACTGTTTTAGGCCAATCCATAACGGATGCTTTCTATTGTACAGGTGACAAGCGAGGGATTCCCGATCGAATGGTTTTGCTGGCGCCAATAAAGTTCAAATGAAATCACCGCGTGGTGATGTAGACTGCATCTCATTGATCAGAGACGTTGGACTCTCTTGGCTCCTCCTATAATGGAGACAGTACACGAGGGGTGGCATCATTAAAGAATAGGACATCAAAAATACCCAATCAGATGTTTTCGGATGATATAGAAGAAGCTCATCCTGGTCGCGAACTTGATTGAGACCAAGTTGAAAATGTTCGAGGGTTATTGATAATTTTCGACATAGGTCAAATACATTTACAGATTATTTTTGTTAAACTTATGTCAAACTTTTAATACTTAATCTTACTTTGCATTCTCTCGTGGTGTTTGAACAGACATGGATTTCGAGGAGGACGTCAGCTTGTCTGTCAGTTGCGGCAACGGGAAACTTAGACAGTGGCTGATCGATCAGATTGACAGCAAAAGCTACCTGGGCTTGGTTTGGGAAAATGAGGAGAAATCCATTTTCAGGATACCGTGGAAGCATGCGGGTAAACAAGATTACAACAGAGATGAGGATGCTGCGCTTTTCAAGGTAAGACAAATATATAATTCTAAACTTCAGCCTTTATCTTCAGCGTTAACTTCAGGAATATCAGCAATTGTTGAATAATTGTAGGTAACTACCTGAACTACTAGACGTAACCTGATTTAATTGATGCATTTTACATCCTTTTTAAATGTATTTCAGATTTTTGTGGTTTTATTATTTATTTTAATTTGAAGAAGGCTACAGCCATCACTATAGTGCATTTGAGGGGGTTTAGGCATGTGGATACTGCAGCTGTGTTTGGTCTCTAGAAATAAAGTAAACTTAATATTGGTCATTGAATTCCCAAAAGTTGAAACCAAAACACACTTCTGACGTAAATGCACAACAATATTTCCATGGTTGAGACATTAGAGTAGATCACAGGAAGATAATCCCACGCCATGTGAATTTATTATTTGATGCATTTGTTTTGCAGGCCTGGGCGCTTTTCAAGGGTAAATACAAGGAAGGTGTGGACAAACCAGACCCCCCCACATGGAAAACCCGTCTACGGTGTGCTCTGAACAAAAGCAACGACTTTGACGAGTTGGTGGACAGAAGCCAACTGGACATCTCAGAACCCTACAAAGTCTACAGAATCATACCAGAGGGGGTCAAGAGAGGCAAGCTGATCAATAAAGTATCTGCAATATTCAGAGGGCTTTGTAATGAGAAGTCACATTCATTGTACTTACGTGCAGACTTCCCTGATTGCGTGCACATACACACTCACACACATACCCACACACACTGCAGACATCTATGTGGTCACGGTTAAACCTTTCCATGGCGTTCACACCTACGTGAAAACATGCAAACAGAGACACACACACACACTTTACAAAATACAAAAGCATTCAGTATTAAACAGGGCACTTGTGTAGACTTCACGGGCCAACACACCTACACCCCCTCCTTCATCCACCATCAACACCTCTCAAACCCACCCCTTCCACATTGCAAGCACATTGCTACAGCCATGCCTTCTGATGCATGTCTGAAGGGAGAGTTTGGGTTGCTCGTTGTTTATATGCTTTTAGCAACGACATTATGTGTGTGTACAGCCACCACTGTGTGCTCGCTTTGGTCTCTAGAGGCAGGAAGCCCAAAGGAAGCCAATAGCATCCACCAAACAGACTGGGGAGCTTTTTTTAGAGACCTTCGGTTAACAAGTGCAGAGTGCACACCACGCCAAATACACAACCTCTACCCTCAACTATAGCGCTTAACAATAGTGTGTGTGACAGAGCTGTTAGGTATATATATATGTATATGTATGTATATATACATGTATTCTTCGGATCGTGTAATATTTGGATCAAGGGTTATTTCGAACCAAGTCATTTCTCGAAAAAAGTAAGAACTTGTGATATGGGATTTAAGATTCGGCATGCAAAGTGTCACTGACTGCTCTCCCTGTGAGTGGATGGAAATAGCAATAAGCTCCACATGGTGCACATAACTAAGATACATACACACACATATATATATATATATATATATATATACATATGTATATATATACATATATATACATACGTATGTATATATATGTTGTCATTTTATAATCCTGAAATAAGATTTCCATATATTATTGTTCATGTATGCAGCCCTCAGTAAACGTTATGTTGTATTATGCTACAGGTACCAAGTTGAGCAATATGGAGGACCCACAAGTGCGTATGAATTCCCATGGCTACATACCGTCCTATCCGTCTCCTCCAAACCAGGTACAAGTTCTCATCCAGGAAAATAAGTTAATAATAAGTTCTGCAAATTGAGAAATCATTGTGTTCGCTTATTAGGTAAGAATAACAAAGTAACCTATACCCCTCCACCCCTACTCCTCTGCTGCGCTCCCAGGTGTCAGGCTACGTGTCATCCCAGGACAGCAGGGAGTGGAGGGAGTACCCTCAGGCAGAACAGCACCCCATGCCCCCCCCCATCACACAACTGCACGGACCCCACGCTGAACTGCAGTACGGCCAGGCCCACTACACCGCCACGGCCAGCAGGCCCTGGTCCGGGTCCATCCAAGAGAACGGTAACACAGCAAACACAGTAAAACCCAAACGTATAGAAGAAGTGCTTGTGATACCTGTTCACATGTATACATTTTCTACATACTTGATTGCTTTCTACTTTCCGTAAAGCTTTATGTAAGACAAAACTATATTTATACTAGAAGTCAATAACATGTTATGCTAAATCGATAAAATATATTACATATATATATAATTATAGAATTGAATAGCTCATCTGCATTCTAACCCTTTTTTGAGACAAGTGAGAGTAATTTAAAGTAAACTATTATTTATATATACTTTTTGTATTTAATTCTTTCCTACTAGGTGTGCAATGCAGTGGTTCCTTCTACACCTTTTCTCCAGAGTCTCTAACCACATTATCTACAGTTGATTCCAGCAGTGCCATATCTGGTAATAACATACTTCAGAAACACAAATACGTATGGTTAAACACTAATTTACAACAATGTTATTACCCATGTTTAATGTTTACCATTGAAAGATAAATGCTACTGATTAGAGATAATTTTTTAATAATAAATTAAAATCTCATGTTTGATGAATTGCTACTGTAGGCCTACGTTTTGATAAAGGCCTAGATTATGTAGTGGACCCCACATTAAAACAGCACTATTGGAAACACCTTGCTGGTCCTTGTTGACCTCTTTCTCTTTCTCTCTCTTTCTCTCTCTCTCTTGTTCACTCACACATGCAACTCATTTTTATTTATTTATTATTGCCCGGTGTCATACTCCTTCAGCAACCTCTTTATTTTCTTACACCGCCCACGTCTCCATGTCTTCCAGACTTCGGCCTGCACATCTCCCTGTTCTACCGGGAGGTTCTGGTGAAGCAGGTGGTCACCACCAGCCCAGAGGGTTGTCGGATCACCTCCTACCCCCCCACCTCCTCCCGGACCTCCTCCTCCTCTTCCTCTTCCTCCTCCACCTCCTCCTCCCCCTGCTCAGAGGAGCGACCACCCGGCAGCAGGGGGGCCGAGGTGGTCCTCTTCCCCTTCCCCTTCCCGGAGTCCCAGCGGCAAGGAGCCGACAAGCTGCCCGACGTGCTGGAGAAGGGCGTGGTGCTGTGGATGGGCCCTGACGGCCTGTACGCCAGGCGGCTGTGCCAGGGCCGCGTGTACTGGGAGGGCCCGCTGGCGCCGCACAAGGACAAGCCCAACAAGCTGGAGAAGGAGCACACCTGCAAGCTGTTGGACACGCAGCAGTTTCTCTCCGGTACGTATAGGCACACCCAGCTGTTAGGGATGGGGTGGGGTGAAACGATTCATGCGAGGATTTAGATTTGTTTCTTAATTAATGGTATTGTCCTACAGAGGGCGCTATAGTGAATTTGGCAATACTCAACTGGCGTCAAGTATGTTCTGTTCTGTTCGGCCTTGTTCATTTAAAAAACAATGGATGTGTAGAACCCAAGCACCAACCTTAGAGCCATATGGTAACTCACCAAAAAATATGAAATTGCAGCAAAATAAATATCGGAACATCTGGAGAACTTCAGAATAACTGCAACTTTAAAGCATTAAGAAAGCAGTAGTAAATAGTAATAGTTCCTCACTAATAAAACACTGTTCATACATGAATGCTCATTAGTAATCTATTCATGGTCAGTTATACATTTGTAATAAGATAATGGTTCATAAGATCATTTATAAAGCATAAGTTCATAATTTACTTATTTTAATGTGTCCATAATGCTTTTTAAACACACAAATTATGCTGCAATTCATGATTAGGTCAGGTAGTTAGAAAACATTAGTTAAGTCTTATTTGTCAGCTTATCTAAAGTGGGGACTATATGCCACACTAAGCATTTATAAATTATATTTAAAGGCTGGAAATGTCTCAAGTACCATTGAAGCAGTACCAAGTAATAAGTAGTTCTAAGTAGTAAGGAATATATAATAATCATGATTTGCAACATTAGTAAGTGTTTATAAAGCATTATTAACACATTGTAAATAATTTGTAAATCATCAATTTACACTTTATAAATTAGGCTATAAACAATTAATGACTGATTATGAATTGTTTACTATCGAGTATTCATTTAGGAACAATGGTTTATAAATGCTGAATTCAGTATGAATTCACTATTTACTACTACTTTATTAATGCTTTAAAGTTGCAGTTATTCTAAAGTGTTGCCGGAGTATCGTATCGCAATACTTACAGAATCGCATTACATATTCTATCGGCACTCATACATCATTGGATATTGTATCGTGAGGGCCTTGCGGATTCCTTTCCCTACCATATATGTACTTCCCCTGTAGTGCAAGAAAATTGTAAGAGTAAAAAACTGTCAGTAACATCTAAAGTAACACAGATTAGTCAGTTGACTGAGATAATGGTTCCTTACAAATAATGTGAAATACATATGAGATCATGATTCAAATCTACTTGTGTTCTAGATAATATTAGTATTCAACAATAGAAAAAAAACTATGAATTACAATAAAATGACTAACTAATATTGAATGTTCTATATATTAAAATCAATGCATTTAGCATTAGTAGTATTACCCATTGCAGTATAATAGACCAAAGTATAGACTATTAGTAGTCCTGTATAGATCAAAGAGAAAGAACATTCCCAAAAATGCCTTTAATTTGACTTATCCTATTCAATAGGTATTTAAAACAACACAAAACTGTTAACATGAATCCAAAAAATCTGTTGGCTCAACTTTTTATGAGAAGTCCAACAGGTTGGAAAGGGAAGCCATTGTTACTGTACAGTTATTCAGAACTGCGCAGATTTTTTTCAACCATTGTGGTGTTCTTACTTCTCCATGGACATCCGGATTCAGGTGCTTCGGAGTGAAAGTGATGGACAAGAGGATCTAACAACATAAAATAACCATAAAATATCACAGAGGGATGCAAAACTACCAAATACATTGTAAAGGAAATGTCAAAAAGGCGATTAATATACATCTCAAAGTCAGATGTATATTGACTTTGAGATAATAAACTCTGTTTTGGAAAGACTTGTAGGGGTGGTTCGATAACTCGGCTACGTCAGTGTACAGTAATTGGTCACCCAGTTGGAAAAAAGACTCTGAAATCGATTGACTGAAATTACGTGAGATTGCAAGGCATTTCATGGAACATCAGTTTCTTATGCTTAACGCACACCATGATAACTCTTAATAACCTAATTAGAAGTAAATTATGATTTCTGCTGTCCGTCACCTTAGCAAGGCTTTTGACATTTCGAAGATGTCAGTCATGACGTCATGACACTCATGATGATAACGATCATGGCAATGAAGGAGAGGCGTAGGCTGTAGGGCAAGTCCCTTTCATTCGGAGGCAACCTCAGAGGGAGTAGGAAACATGTCAAAATTCTCAGCAGAATCCCTGGTTGCGCGCGTGTGTGTGAGTGTGTAGTCCCCACCCACCTCCTGTGGTCTACTGTAAAGTAGAAAGCCGGCAAACATTTAAATTGTATGTGCTCCCCCCCCCCCCCCCCACACTTTCCCCACCACTTTGGCCCCACTTCACTGAAGAAGAAAGTAATCCATGAACACTAATAGCTTGTATTTCTCTTCAGAGCTCCAGGACTATGCGCATTACGGCTGCCGTGCTCCGAGACACACGGTGGTTCTGTGTTTCGGTGATGAGTACCCTGACCTGCAGCGACACAGGAAGATGATTACAGCACAGGTAACCCCCCCCCCCCCCCCCCCAAAAAAACAATCTCAAAGGTGCCATCTATCTCAGAAATTTCCTTTAAACTGCGGAAAATATCATGAACAAGGTCTATACTAGATAAGTGGTTCCAAACATGGGGCTTGGGACCCCTTCCCCCGTTACAAAGTGTCCCGACAGTCATTAGATTTAAAAGTATATATTTGAGCAACCTTACACAGACCAATCAATGGCTGATGGTGATGGGGTGGGTCAATGTAACTCAAAAGCATAATCTGCAAAAAAAGAAAGTACCACTGAAACCAACTATCTACTGATAATGACATCATCATTACCAACAATTACCCCCTCAGGACTAGACGACAAACCTCTGGCCTACACACATATGCTGTTTTGGCTGTATTTTTATCAAGCGCACATTTCGAGACGCAATGTGGGCTTCAGAGCGTTAATGGATGGTGATGTGGGGGTACTCACTACTCAGTTGTTAGTTGGAGATGTCTCGACATGAATCGGATGTCCAGGCTGGTTATTAGCAGCAGATGGATGATGATTTGAGTGCGTAATGCAGGCAAACTGAATAACAAGCTTTAGCTCAACTCAGACACGAGCGAACGAAAAAGCCAAAGTATAGTAGTTTAGATGCATCCAAAGCACTCAAACTATATGAAAATAAATTATAAGACAATGGCTTGTCTAACGTTCAAAAGAAAGATGTAAATGCTCAAATTAATGATGCATGGCGTCTCTTGCCAGCTCCGGCCGCATTCCAAAACAAACAACCAAAAAACCAGCGCAGTGTAGACCGCAGCCATCTAAATATCCAAGCAATCCCACAAGTGGACGAATATCGGCACGCACCAGAAAAGGAGAGGGGAATGGGCCAAAACTCAAAATCGAAATGGATAGAGTGCAGTACATTTAATAATCGTATAATCAACTTTATTTTATGACAAATACAATTATATTCAGACTGTATATGGAAATCAAATGAATATTCAGTAGACTGTTCAAACTGCATACTTTTTTGCCTATATGGCTCCAACATATGCTTTGGTTGGCAGGTGGAGCCCATGTTCGCCAGAAGGCTGGTGGGCTACTACCAGCAGCAACACAGCAGCCAGTGGCGAGGCTACGACCACACCCATGAGGAAGAGGCCACTCCTCCTCCTGTCCACTACCCGGCCCAGAGATCTGCCCTGCATCACATTCAAGATTGATCGTGCTCCTCCTCCACCCTCACCACCACCACCACCACCACCACCACCACCACCACCACCACCACCACCACCACCACCACCATCACCACCACCTCCTTGTCTCTGTTTCCCGATCGTTTCCCCTCCATCTCTTCTTTTTGTCATTCCCCTCTTATATGCTCACATGCCCACATGCTCACACGAGGACATGTGGGGACAGGACGCCATGAAGTGATGAGTGACTTGAAGAAACAACGACGACGCTCAAGAAGTCTATATGTGAAAAAACAATTGCAGGAACTTGGATGACCGACAGACGTCATAACATGACTAATCAGCCTATTTTCCATCCCTGTGCTAAAGGAAATCAGACACGCTGATCGTCTTTTGTTCGTTTGCCACCGCATGTATTTGTTCCATTTCAAATAAATGCTACAGAAATGGCTTAAGCCTATTTTGTTACTCTATTAACTATTAACAAGGGTCAGGGTTGGGGAGGGGGGGTTCTGAAGATCATGTTTTCCATTATTTCCCACGTTTGTTCCCCACCAGTGTGACTAAATCTATACATTTCTGACACATATTGCCTGAGCCTGAGTGTATGTTCTGGCTGCCTATACGTGACCTAACGAAGGATGCGGTTTTGAGGGTGTGTGCGTGCGCATGCCTGTGTGTGTGCATGTGTTGTTTGTGTGTGTGGTAGAGGGGGGAGGGGGGTGGGGGTGGTTGCTGAGGCAGGAAGTCTTGTGCACAGGTGCACAGGAAGAAAGGCCCCTGAAAGCAACACACATTTGTGAGAAAACAGTGGGGATTGCACCAGTTGTCATTATGTTAAATATCATGAATGAATGGTCTGCTTTCATTTTCATAGGGTTTCAGTTTATATTTCAGCATCACTTACATTCAGTAGTGAAAGTATAGTATTGGTTACAGTTCTTCTCTGTGTGTTTTTTATAAAGCCCCTTTGAAAGATTGGTGGACAAAACATAGGTGTGCATTAGAGAAGAGATACTTTACTTTACTGATCCCAGTGGGGACATTCAAAATTAACCTGAGTTAATAATTTAAATAGTTTAGTTTTGTTTAAGATATTATCAACTATTCATTGTTTTTTAGTAATACGTTTGGGAAATATACTCATAAATAATCACAGCATACCAAAACAGAAAACAACAAAATATTTATGTTGAACACTGAAGCTGGACTGAGCAAGTTTTGATGTGTAACATTTCAACTAGCTCATAACTTAAAATAACCTGGACATATATGTAGTCAATGCTGATCGATAGTGAGTTCAATAATGTTATTAATTAATCACATCCTTTAACTGATCTATTCTTCAAAAAAGAAATGCTGGCCAACCCCTACCTCTCTCTTGTTTACATTAATCAACACTCCCAAACCCCTCTATTAATCTTACACACTGCTACTTTAAATCAGCTTGCAGGTCTGCTCTACTGGGTTTTTGTACTTTCATTATGAGATTTAGTGTGGAAATCGGGTGTTGCTAGCCTATATGCCACTGACAGCTGAAAAAAAACATGTTATGATCGGAGTCGTGGTGCAGGGGAAAAATCTTGTCAATTCCGTTTTGATGACTGAATGAACTGCAGAATTAACCTACAAAGATCCTGTGGGCCTTTATTTCTACTACCTTAGTTGGTTGTTAGGCCTAATCAGTGCATGGCTGACTTTAACCCCTGTGACCACTGTTTCCAACCATTCTAACACTAACTGGAACTAGACTCATTTCTGACCTATTTAAGTGATGTGAAACCAATAAGGGACAAGCAGGGCTCAGGACATCAATCAGTGTCCACTTCTTTGTTTCTCGGTCTAGAAGGGCACAAGACAAAGGATTGCAATGTTTGAATACTGGATGGTTTCGTATACCGTCTGTAGGCCTCACACACACACACACACACACAATCACACACACATACACACACACACACCATGGCGTTAAACCTACTAACGAACAACTAACTTACTTAAAGAAACACCGGCAATGAAAAGTGCAGTGAAACACTCTGACACATGCGGATCATTTTGAAGGTAAAGATGGAAAATGTATGCTCACCATGTGACTCAGACATGGAAACTGCACCTGTTCCTCTTCACATGAAACTAAAGGCTAAAATTGGGAAGGAAAACTACCTATGTGGTCTCTCTGTCTGTCCACTATGGAAGGAGCTCTCAGGATCTCCAGGCCATGAGGAAGAGGCCCACGTACTGGGTAAAGTATCCACTCAAATCAATAACACCAATACTTTTAATAATAACAGTAATAATGCACCATATTGTTACAGCTTTAAGAGAGATGTGTGGTGTCATTAGCAAAAACGTAAATGCTTGAACATGAGGTTAAAGTCAAGAATTCAGTGTGTGTGTGTGTGTGTGTGTGTGTGTGTGTGTGTGTGTGTGTGTGTGTGTGTGTGTGTGTGTGTGTGTGATTGTGTGTGTCATTGTGTGTGTGTGTCTGTGCCTGTCTGTGTGTGTCTCTACATTCACTTCCCTCACACCTTAACCACATTACTTTCAGATAACAACAAGAGATGAAAGCAAAAGAAGTGCTGATGACTGAGGCTGTGTCATTGCCATTTGCGTTGTTATCATAATTATCAGCACAAAGAGAGCAAAACCTGCATTGCACTTGGTAAACAGTGTCACATACCTATTGTATGTGTCACTGTCACCCATGTTTACCCTTGTACGTGTTTACCTAACCTTTATGTTTCATTATAACTTTTCCAATAGCCATTTGGAGGCAGCCAGCCACATAACTGCAACAGTTTTGACAAGCATAAGATGGCGCTGTAGACCACAATTAAATGTGGCCTCCTACCTTCAACCCTTTCAAAATGTTGGGTTAGTGCCTCCAACTGATTCGGTGAATCATATATAATATGTTTTGCTTTATGAAACAATTGCATGTATGGTCTACTAAATTTCCAAACCTTCTGAATCTACATTTGTTGCAGCAGTTATGTTGCACTTGGCCTGTAACGTTTTGTTTTTGTTTTTGCTCCAATTTCTCCTTTTGCGTTCTGGTTCAATAATGTAAATCATGTAGACTTAAGCACAGCAAAATACAGTACTTATTATGAGTTTTGTTATGGCTACATGTGTAGCCTAGAGTGATTTTTGTCACCGATGGGGGAAAATGTATTTGTTTAATGTATTTTAATCCTTTTTTTGGCACACAGATATGAATTGGAATAGGCCAACAGTAGCTGAAGCCACAGTTAAGGACGTCATGCTTCCAGACAATGCATTTAATTCCCCCATCACTTTAGATAGTTTGTTACACAATAATGAAATGAAGTAAACGGCCAATTTACAGAACACAAGTAGAAACTGCTTGTTCATTGTTGTAGCTATAATTAAAAACCATACCTTTGTTTCACAAAACAAACAATTGAAACATAGCAATGAAATAGGCTATAACACATTTATGACATTTGATTAGTGTAGATACTAAAAAACTATTTAAATGTAAATTATCTGCATTTCTGATCTAAGATGGATCCTAAAATATATTGGTAATATATGTGAAGCCTAACATACGCCTATTCAGAATCCACAATTAATGATCACATTTTTGTATCACCCTAAAATAATGGTTTCTTCTGTGTTTTGCTGTCATCTGCTGGCTGTAACTCCAAAATAATCACAAAATGTATTTTGTATGCGCTGTGTATTTATGCACTTTAATATCTGACTTTTTTGTATGTATTAACCAAAACATATTTCCCATTCAGCTTTATATTTCAGCATATCTATATTTTCTTGTCTATTAACCTTCAAAAAAGTTCTTCAGATATGACATGGTCGAAGTCTAAATGTGTTTATTTATTTTTCTTAACGAATTACAATGCAGTTGGTGTTGCATTGTGTATTTCATTTGCATTGTGCTTATAATGCAACAGGTCCGACTTCTGGGAGGTCCAAGTATCAGTTTCAAACGGTACATACAGGCAATGGCACAAGTTACACAATGTCAAATTCCTGACACTTTCTAAGAAAGCCAGTCATGGCACACATATGGCCCCAAAGAGAACAGGTTCTTGGGGGTCGATTGATGATAAAAAAAAACACCCCTCTCAGCACTCTGAAGATCTGTGCCTGTGGAACGACCAGATCAGTTGTGATCTTAAAGCTACTTTTATTATTATTAGTTTATTATATACTTATTTTTTATAGAAGTAGTCCTAGTGGTGGTAGTAGCCTCATAATATAAATCATAATAATAATACAAATAATAATAATAGTATCAT
>JACYXH010000812.1:568217-603217 GCA_026745465.1 Lota lota | reverse complement strand
CCTCCAACACCAGACTCTACGGTCCCTTCCTATGCAGTGTAACCACCTATTGTAACCTATACCTCCAACACCAGACTCTATGGTCCCTTCCTATGCAGTGTAACCACCTATTGTAACCTATACCTCCAACACCAGACTCTATGGTCCCTTCCTATGCAGTGTAACCACCTATTGTAACCTATACCTCCAACACAAGACTCTATGGTCCCGTCCAAGCAGTGAGAATATGATTGCAGAGTGCTGCTGGGTCTGTGGATATTGATGAAGCAAAGGAAGCAGCAAGGAATCAACACACACTTCCTCTGATGCACTGACATGCTGACAGTAAAAGGACAGTCGCCTCAAAAAGCTAAACAGCGTGACAGTGACATGGTTTATCGCCCACTATTGTCCCTGAGGAAGCAAGAAAACTATAAAATACAGTCTTGTGTAAAGGAAGAATTTGAAGTAGTACAAATTGATTTGGGTTTTATTTGACCGCACCTCCTTACAGGGAATTCCATGAGTTCATTATGGAGGTGCCCTAGCTTATCAGCTACATTATCAGGCGTGTGCTATCAGCTTGAAATGAGGCATTCTCACTGTACCCTAACCCGTTCTGGGAACGTCTCTGCACCGCTGTTACGTAGCTAAGCCCGAGACCACCCAGGCGCTGGGGGTCTGGTAATATAAAGCCAAATTGTCTCTTTAACAGTGGGGGCGGGAGATGAGGGGTCAAGCCCCTCTCTCCAGAGAAATGCAGTTCTGTAATGGTGTGGGACGGCTCGTTTGATAGCAGCTGGATCAAAGTTTGATAGGCTGGCCTGCATGGCGCTAACCGGGCGCCCCGGCTAATGTGATGTGCCCATGCTTGGCCCCTGCCCTCTGCTGTGCATGCGGGGGCCATGTGCCTTGGGGCCCATTAGGTAAAATAAACACACAACTTAGCGTAATTACCCCAGGGAGCCAAATAACGGTCGGTCATATAAACTCACTTTCGCATTAGGAATGCCTTTTGGAATTTAAATCTACTCTGACGGAAAATATCTAGTATTATTTTAATCATCGTTTCATATTGTTTTGTTGTTCTTCCATTTTGAAAGTTATGCAGATGTGGCTTGTGGATTTCTGATTGATATTGAAATGTCAAGTTGTCCTCGTATGCCATGAAAACGGCTCTCCCAGTGATGCGGGTTTGGGTGCAAATCCTCCTCGTTCCTTAGTCTATTGTTCAGTGTTTATATTCGACTGGTCCTTTCCCTCCTTCTTCCAAACAGGCACAGAGGAAGCAGACAGTATAAACACAGGCTGGGGAGCCCGCGATTGGCCCCCAACTCAGGACGTCGGGACTGCAAGGTAAACAAGCTGTCTGTGACATCTAACTTCTAGCAAGTTTGTGAAAGTGGTTGTCACTCAAATATTGCCTGATTCATAGATACAAGAGAATGTCGAGTTTGCATGTGATATTGTTACACCAATAATGCTCCCACAAAATTCAGAATTAAATACAATAATTTTGAGTAGTATGACAATGTTGGCTTATTATTCTGTACCCTTCATTTCTCAAGCCCTTGATGAATGAAGTCAGGTAAGTTGAAAACAAGTTTTTTTTTTACTATTTCACATGTGGCTGCACAAATGAGAAAAATGCGGAAGGCAACTTAAAATTTCAAAGGAAATGCAAGCTGTACCACGCCAGCACGTTGAAAACTAAATGTGGAAGATTAAATCTTCACAACGAGGTGAATTTACAAGTATGAAGCAGGCAGCTTACTTCAAAATAAGTTATTAAAGAAATTGCTTGCCAACACCAAAAGGGTTATTTGAGGAGATACTTGTTTTATACTCAATGCGGTTTCTATTTGATCACGGAATGTACCATTAGTTAAGATCAATGGGGTCTCCATGGAAGTGGGACATCAGAATTCTGATTGCAGAAATAAAACAAAAAGGAACCCTGCATGCCTTGAATTTCTGACCAATCACACGTACGTTTTGCATTGTCGGTGGCAGAGGTTTCGGCAAGTTACTAAATCCTGGAGGTACCGAAACGATTCCGGTGAGGTATCACTTGTTTTCTGTACAATTGTGTCCTTTTTGTTGTGTTCTCGCCAAACTTATTTTCCGCAATAATTATGCTGCCCACTTAAGTATCAGATGCAACAGCTCCCTAAAGCTTTAAAACATAATTTCCCCACATCTTGCCAACCCAGTTGGCTTTAGAAAACAGTTAGCTCGAGGTAATGCTAATAAGGTGTGGCATTAGCACTAGCATTTTCCAAGTGAACCACTGCTACTTAATCTGTGAGAATGAAAGGTAGACATGAACGAGAGCTGTGCGCCAATATTGACCTTCCATTAAGTGGGTCTTACCGCCTATGTCAGACTTCAGTGCTAAGCCCACCGCGGCCCCCTCTGGGAAACATGTTTTTAACAGCAACATCGCAGCCCCAACGACCCTGGTTAGAACAACACGCCAGACACTGGTATGGTCAACACGAGGGTATGCATAATTTGCCTTATCCTACCCTCGCAGTGGGATAATAAATGGGTTTAAACCGAGAGGTTGACGCTTGTCGACCATTCAATATGAATGGTGCACTTGCCCACCAGGGCTGCCATTGTTCGAGTCAATCCACTGTCAGATATAATTATTTTTCTTATGTAACGATAGCAGTACACATTAGTTATGGATATTGTTGGCATTCATATGCCAATATTGCTATTATATTATTCCCTCCGTAATAGACCTACACACAATTTTAACTGTGCTGCCAACACTTAGAAAACAGTTAAACCAGTGTTTGCCAACAATAAGTACACTCCCATTCTTAGTACATACCATGGACACGACTCTTTATTTGCACAGTACAATTGTATTCAGATTCAGAGGACTTTAGTGATCCTGGAAAAAAATATTTAATTACTTACCATCCAAGTGTACAAGTGGTCTTAAACTGGACAACAATACACACACACACACACACACACACACACACACACACACACACACACACACACACACACACACACACACACACACACACACACACACACACACACACACACACACACACACACACACACACACACACACACACACACACACACACACACACACACACACACACACACCTAACTCTTAACGCCCAATCTGTTAAACAAGGTCCTTTCTGGTGTGGCCAATAGAGGGCATGTTTGATCCAAGCATCCTGTTAAGATCTGACTAATAGGACCCTGAATGTATTTAAACTGCTACTAACTAATGTTTACAGATAGTCATTACCTCAATTCACACACTCTGTCACTCACTTTTTTGACCTCGCGAAATCTTCAACTATATACTTGAAATACACATTTGAAGGTACTGCATGGTTGTGATGTGGAGAGATCCTCTTCTTGAAAACCTAACGAGGGTACATCAGTTACAATGCAGTCCATCCGTCTGTCAATCGATCCATCTATCAAGTCAGTCGGTCAAAATTGTAGGAATGTTTTGGTGAGAGACATGTGTGGAATTCTTTACAAGGTTTGCTGAAATTTAACAAGCTTACATAAACCTGTCTAACCTAACCTCTTCTCTCCTCATATATGTGTGTTTTTCTCTTCTTTATCTAGCCTTTTAAAATGTATCAAAATTACTTAATGTAATGTACACACACTGCTCAACGACAGGTGACCTAGATAGCTTCTCTCAACACAAACATTCTGTATGTATGTAGTTTGAAAGTTGAACCTATGATATATTACATCATTTTGTGTAACTGACGTGACAATATGAAGACAGTACATTTCTTTCCAGAACAGTACAAATACAATGTGAATATGAAAACTCTATATGCCCCAAGTTATAACCACAACTGGGCCTTCGAGTGTGGATTTTCCCCAAAGGCTTGGCATCACATTCAAAGACATGCATGATATTGCAGACATGCATGTGAGGATAGACATGAGTGTTAGGACACTACAGGGTGTTTTCCTGAAAGAGCATGTGATCCACATGATAATCTGTCCTGTGTGGATTCAAGTTAATTCAGATCAAATGGCTAAATGGCTTTTACAGCAAATAACTATTACTATAAAGTGATTTACACCAATGTTTTTAACGACAGTGACTTCATATACATATCATTCAGGGTTAGGTAGAAGGTGCTCATCGCTCAGGTATGCCTACAAGTAGACTATGGATACTGGGGATCGAACTCAGAACCTTTTGGCTGGGAGTTAAAAACCCTAACCCCACAGCTATCCTGTCTTTAATTATTCTATCTGGAACTAATTGTGTTTGTTTTTATGGCATGATAGCCTACTATGATGTTCAGCATAAAAAATTCTAAACATACAAAAATTGAGTAAATTACTCAAATTAGTAAACGTGGCATATGCTGTTTAGATGAAGATTAGCTACTGCTGAGGAATTATTTGTGATAGCATATATCATATAATGTCACTGACATTTATTGTTTTATTGTGTCTGGCAATATTCCCTATTGCCAATATTCCCTGGCAATAAGATTGTATTCCAGAGAACTCCAAAATCAAGTCTAGGTGCAAGTTCAGGTGTGTGTGTGTGTGTGTGTGTGTGTGTGTGTGTGTGTGTGTGTGTGTGTGTGTGTGTGTGTGTGTGTGTGTGTGTGTGTGTGTGTGTGTGTGTGTGTGTGTGTGTGTGTGTGTGTGTGTGTGTGTGTGTACTGGTTGACAACGTTTAACTGCAGGCTTTACTGATATACAGTACATTTGTATCCTCATATATGAAGCCATCTCTCCATCAACAACAGTAGTCCAGCTGGCGAGATTAGAAAGACCCCGGAGCTATACCTCTTCAATTACCTCTTCAGTTACAGTCAAATGCACATGCAAACCCTTCAGCTAACCGTCATTGGCGGTTCAACTGGGGTTTTCACTTACTTAGTAATACATCATCTGAGAAGAGTCTTCCGTGACTCACGGACTAAAATAAGGTAAACTTGATGAATTTAACCAGTTTCGACAATCCTGTCTCTTTCCTTCCATCTATTTCTCCCTTTAACTCTATCTTTTAATTGTTGCCTAAAACTGTTTAAAAAGGTACGTTTGTTTTTTTGTGAGTATTGTAAGATCAACAAATGAGGATAAAGTGGGTGTGCCTCTTACTCACTGCTTGCTCTGAAACGTGGTGAAATCACAGCTCTGCCCATTAGGATAGATTGCTCATATGTTCTTTGAATTTTTTTATCTACTTGTTTCTTTTCCATTTCCTCAATAAATGATCATTTAAATACCAAAAGATCTACACCTTAATTCGGACTAACATGAATTCAGTTGAAATGTGAGGTGCTGTGTTTGAGATAAATGGGGGACACATAACATATGAGCCTAACTGTTACAACATATACGTGTCTTTTTGAATATGTTCAAAGATAAAATATTGGTCAGGATCTTTTCATCTCGTAGTGAAATGCACGTATTTACATTTGTAAATGAATAAGAACTCTGTTTCATGAATAATTCAGGAAGCAATGAGAGCGGTTGTCCGTCGCGATAGCATGGCTCAGCTAAACACAGCTGTTAGAAGGTGCGGACAGGCCTCTCCATGTCTCAGCTGTGAAAATGGTAACCAAGAAGCCACACACACGCACGCACGCACACACACACACGCACACACGCACGCACGCACGCACGCACGCACGCACACACACACACACACACACACACACACACACACACACACACACACACACACACACACACACACACACACACACACACACACACACACACACACACACAGTTTTTGAGTTCTAGGGAATACAGTCTTCCATAAAACACTAAAACAATTTAACAATAACACAACAAATAGCATTGCCATGGTATAATATACACACTATAACAATAAATATTGTTGCAATGGTATTATATACTCTAGCACAAATCATTCCTCAGCAGTAGCTAATCTTCAGCAACACAAAGCATGGCAGTTATAAATAAGATAATGGATACAATATTTTCACCAATCCCAATCAGGGTGTTTTGTCTGAACTCTGAATAAAAGGGCTGATTATCTGCTACTTGATAACACTCAATTGTGTGCGCTTATTTTATCTTAATGTACATTGGTACCTGCCACCCATGGTCATCCATATTACTGTTCATTTGCAGATTTCGCAAAACAGATTAGACAGATTAAAGAGCATTATATACACTAGGTGTGACCACGCTAATGCGCTCATTTATGAGGCAGCCGTCATTTGCTGTTCCAAAGTATATTGTTGTTGAAATGCGTATGAGTAGATTTGAGAAGTATTCTTATAGACAATAAAAACTGAACAACAACAGACTTTGAATCAAAGGTGCGTCATTGTGTTAAATTCTATGAGCATTTGTAAACCAGGACACTCCACCCTCATGTCGTACACAGTGTCCCTAAAGAAGGTGACTAATAAACCTACATCAAAGGCCTCTTTAATATGCCTTTGATTGTTTTAAGACAAAAAAAATTTGAAGAACTTGTTTATGTGTTCTTAACATTAATGTGTAGATCTACTTGTATGTCGTAAATTACATGAGGCAATCTGTAGGATAGCACATCAAAATTATAATATAGATTTAATGAGAAGATGTCCTCAGATAGATGGGTAGATAAAAGGATGGGTCGACTGACAGACATACAGACAGATGGACAGAAATACCGATAGATATTTACTCTATATTCTGCCCAGTGAGGTTACTCATCAAAGACACCTACGATACATCCTTTCGCTAATCTTTTCAGGTGGCTCTAAAAATAAGTGTTATTGTGATCGCTCCCTGTGATGTATATGGCGTGAGTCGTACGACGCCAAAAGAAAGGAGCCAAAACAATTCCCTGTCGTACAATGAAAAGAAAAAAGAAAAGAAAATGGGCAGGCTGGTGAGCCTCAGGCAGGAGTTGAAAACAGGTTCCTGTCTGTCAGCCCACATTGCGTGCCAGACGGGACTCATCCACGTCAACACCCATCCCCAAGCATACAATTCTTGTGTAGAGACACATCGGCCGTTAGTGTATAGACGACTATTCAGCTCACTTTAATTCCCTGTTTTAGTCATCAGTTTATGCAACGAGCAAGCCGGGCGAATCCGCACAGTGAATGATTGAACGTATCGGTTGTTTGTTTACGCAAGCTCCCCCGCTCATCGTAATTGTTTAGACACAGACCTCTCTCTCACTAAAAAAGGTACACACAATGTTGAGAAAGAATGATACTGTACACAACCACCCCCCCCCCCCCCCCCCCACACACACACACACACACACACACACAAATGAAAGTAATGCGAGAAGGGTTATGGTGCCATTCGACATAGCTGATCGAAATAGCAAAGTGATCAACTGAATTATTCTTCAAATATTATTTTATATTGTTGTTTTTCATTGGTATTAGTGATCAGCCACTTGTTCACAAGGTTGACAACGTTATAGCTGTTTAGGTAAAAAAACACTCAAGCACTGCTTTCAAAGTAAGCACTCAAAGCAAGCTAACAGGGGGGCCTCTCCATTGACCTCAAAACAAGGTCAAGCAAGATGGCAAAGAGGGATATAACCTTGTTCTGTTGTGAAATAAAGTATAATCTGATTCGATACTATAGTTGTACGTGGCAACAGTTGATCTGGCTCTGGTTTGGTTTGGAATCATGTCATCATGTCTGATGTGAGATGAGCCATAATGGATCAATTACTTTATGTGTGTATCATCCATAAGCAACAACAACCACTAAAAAGAATACAAAACAATATCACCATTACGAAATGAAGATGTGCACGATTAATAAGCTTTTTAAAATTGATGCTCTTGTTAAATATTTTCATAACATATTTTATTCTACCCTCTGGGGGACAAATCTATCACCCTGTGCCCTGAGTTGTGTTTGTCAAGGGAAGTTCAACCCATACAAGTGCATGTCAGGCATATGATCGTGTGTGTATTCATGTCTAGCAGTGGTTTCTGCTCATTTACTGAGTAAACATTGGGGACTTTCCACTTTTCGTTTATTTTAGTGCAATTAATGCAATCTTTGTCAAAGAAAGATAAAACACTCAGGACATCCGTTGCATGCTCATGTGTACTGACTGCATTTCAGTTACACACGTGTAGGCCTGTAGGTGACATGAAGTGTCCATAGTGCCAAGGTTGGGTGTCTAGCCCAAGGTTCTGTCAGTTGTAAACTGTTCCCAAATGTATTCCTGTACCCAACCTTCTTGAAACTTGATAGAATGTGAACTAATTTCTTTTGAAAATCAACAATACTTCACCGATGTGTGTTTTTTGTACTACTTTAATTAAAGTCCCTGCCAGTTTATTATTTTATTATTTTATTTTTATACTTTTGCAATTGTACTCTAAACATAATTTGAATACACCAAGGTCTCTGCAAACAGCCTGATCCGTGGGACTTTTTAGACAATGAGTCCACGTTTTACCAATAGGGGGAAGGTACGTCGCTCTTTTCACTCCTGTGAAAAGAGTGGCCTACCGCTCCCAACATTTTTGTTATTAGGGCAGGAATAAAGAGCTCCCTACTCCTTTGGAGTGTTTTTCTGCACCATTCTACTCCCCATTGTTTGTTTTCTTTTCCCCTTGTCTTTCTTGTCCCTCTTCTTGTGTGCTGGTTGTAGTTGGGCTGATGCTGAATGCGGCGGCTCCCGTTTCAAAGGGTTTATTTTGATCTTGCACCACAACACAGCACGGTGAGAAGCTCCTCAAGGTCAACGGTTAGGAAGTGAGGTCAACGGGGGGGGGGGGGGGGGGGGGGGGGGGGGCTTAAGAGGGGTTAGGGTGGTGGTTGGGAAGAGTGAATAAAATAAGCCATAACAGTAACATTTCCTCTCCACTGCTCTAGTGATCCTTCTCTCGCGTGGTCGAAAGGTCACAGATTTTCCGAAGAGAGAGAGGGATATGGACTTTTCGTCAGAGACACTGAAATAGAATTCCTCCTGACCCCAGCGTAACCCACCGTCTCTCTTCAGAGCCTTACAAACACTGACTCCTGCCTACGTGAGGAAAACATCCTCTTTGCATGTCGTCAGACGGCCCGTTTCCTTAGAAAGGTAGAGCTGGATTCTCGCCTCAATGTCACCCATCATTGGTTGGAAGCAGCTGGCTGCTGGCGAAGGCCCTGCACTGGCTGGTGGGAATGAATAGCAAAGTCCAATTGTGGTTGTGGAGGAAGAGTTTTGTTCAATGAAATGGGACAGACCATATCATAAGATAAGATGCAGACATTTTTTGATAATGGTGGTAACCTGCAATTTTTTTCATATTATGTTTGTTGTTGTTATTATCATTAATGTTATTGTCATTGATGATGTTTATTTTGTATTATTATTGTTGCTCTTATCATTATTGTTGTTATTGTTGGTGTTGTCAATGTTAGTATGATTATCGTTAAAATTGTTATTTATGGTTAATGTTGTTAACCATAAATAACCATAATAGCCATTGTTATTATCATTATTTATAGTTATCGTTATGTTTATTGTTCTCGTGGTTATAGTTATGTTTTTTGTTGGTGCTGTTATAATCATAAATATGGTTATTTATGGCTATTATTTATGGTTATTCAACATAAATAAGATTCTGACGTCTCTGTCTGTCTAAAACAGAACCGTCTGCGGTCCGTGGTGCCATATTTGTATATAGGCCTAGCGAGTCTGAGCGGAGCAGCGATTTGGGCCTCACCCAGATGAATCACACGCGGCCTTCCGTTCACTATCAATTACTCAAGTTCACCAAACCTAAATGAGCAATGTTTACACAGACAAGTGATTTGTGTCACATTACCATGTGAGGTGAGATCCGATGGCAGGGGATTGTCCGTTTGAATGGGCTGGAGCGGCCCGCCTCTCACGCACTTCCGCTGTCCTCCGTCATGGAAGAATCCGTCATCGGCCAAACCCTCTCTTTTTTTTTAAATACAATGAAATGAAATTACATACAGAATTTCATGTAACTACAACTGGAAGACACTCTTAGACACGTGAAAAAATGTAATAAAAAAAACACTGGGGGTGAATAATGTGACATTGTGAACACAGGTAAGGGGACACCGGCTTTGGGAACTATCCCCGTTGGTGACTTGAAACAGCCAACATACTTGCGTTAATCTCACTTAGATCTCGAAATACCTCAGTGTATGCCTCAGATCACAGTGTTCTTGAAAAGAAGATCACATTTCAAGCACAGTTTACATTCTTCAAGCCGTAGACATACCACACACAGAGACATATTTGCATGCAGCCAAGGAATTTAACGGTACGGATGTTTTAAATCTAGGCCGAATCGGGGACGCGCGATGGGTTCCCGATAATGACTTGGTGGACTAAACTGTAATGGAATTATCCAAAAATATAATTACCCTAAAAAGTAACATTTACTTAACTTCTACTTATACTACCACTTCTGCTACTAATCTCAATTATTGTCATGATTTGTTCACGTTATTAAAATTACACGTAGATCCCCAGTCCCCGACAATGTGTGGGCCAGCAAACGGCTTCTATATAGATGCTGTTTATACTGCTTTACTTTCAAGAAAAAAAGGTCCTACCTAAGTTTAGCCAAAACAACAAACATGTCAACAAATTATAGAGGGAGGGTTGCTCTGAGTCATGTCTGTTATGATGCTGCATGTCACCTTATGTTTTCATCATGGATGATCTGCAGGGTGAAGCACCGAGCGTGCTAGTTACGCACAGCGTCTATTTTTAGTTTATGAGTATAATACACTGGTGTATAATACACACGACACAAAACACCAACACTGACGGCCCAGTTGCAGGTGGGTGACCCGAACACACCCAAACTGAAACATGACCCGTTTCTTTTTCTCTCTCAAGCACACACACACCCCTTCCCATGCTCACACAAACTGAAACGCATTCTCTCTCTCTCTCTCTCTCTCTCTCTCTCTCTCTCTCTCTCTCTCTCTCTCTCTCTCTCTCTCTCTCTCTCTCTCTCTCTCTCTCTCTCTCTCTCTCTCTCTCTCTCTCTCTCACACCCTACCCCTATACCACACACACCCTCTCCACACATACACACACACACACACAATCCCCTCCTCCTCCCGCACAGACACCCACTTACAGAGTCCCCCCTCGCCATCCACCCCCCCCACCCCATACACACACACACTCACAAACCGTATATGTATATATAATGAAAGGGAGATGGAAATATCAAAATCATCAACACACCTCAGCGTTTATTGTTTTACATGTCAATTATGTGATGTACAAAGCGTCACAGCAGAGATCTACACACAAGTCCACCAGTAGATGAGTAAGTAAGTGTGTAATTATATGGGAGAAAACCAGCCTCAAAATAGATTGTAAGGTGCTTTAAGGCCATGTCGTAACGGCGGCCATTGTTTGCTAAACATGAGGTTTACGGTTACTGACATCATGATGGTGTGTCTATTCTAAGAAACACACATGTCTCTCAGCTCTGCTCTCCCACAAAGACCCAGAGCCGGTGGAAACAACCATCCGCTGAAACACCAGTTGATTTCTGTGTGGCGGAATGCTGTTGTGGACCTTCAAGGCAGTTGTTGCTTCTTGGAGGAACACCTTCACCGACACTATGGGCTTCCAATCCGAAAGAGAGAGAGAGCCAGTGAAATCCATGGTGTCCTGCCATCAAGAAGCATTGACGTCATTCACTTGTCGGAGTTCACATTAAAACGGCATTGAACATGTTTATTGCGGTTCAAATTAATTCCAACGTGTAGAGAAAAAGTGTCGAAAACAAAGTGTCGAAAAAAGACAAGCCTATGAAATAAAAACAGATTCCCCAAATTTGCAAATATGCCCATGAACTCACGGCACACACAAACACACACACACTTTTCCACTGACTTTGACCGTGCCTTCAAGGCATGTTGTAACAACTGAGAGCACACACACGCACATGTACGACGCACGCATACTTGCAACTGTAAACATTCTCCCCCTAACACCGGCATAGGGGCAAACACAAACCAGATTCAGGCCATGGAGTTGGGGAGCTCCAGCTCTGCTCGGCTGTACGGGTACAGAACTACAGACCCAGCGCAGCCCTGGCAGCGTGTGGCCTGGAAATAAATATCATTAAACTCAGATGTCAGATCGCATTGGGCTTGGACGGCTGCACCATACCCTCTCTGTCTGTCTTCACATGCACACACACACAAACACAAGTACACACACACACACACACACACACACACACACACACACACAAGTATACACACACACAAGTATACACACAGACACACACAGACACACACACACACACACACAGACCACCTGGGAGCTGTGTTTATGGAATCCAACAGAGACCGCATGGAAAACAGACATGAGTTTAATTATTTTTTTCGTTTTGATCTAAACAGCCTAATTCAATAGGTTCAGTGTGTATTCTTTTATCTAACTGGTGCCTGGGATTATTGAAGATATACTGTGATCACAGGGAGAAATCTTTTTAAAATAAATAACGACAAACAATCCCATACGTGGGATTAGCGTAATTACAAACGTCGTAGGGGCATAACGTTCAAAATCTAAAACTTCACGTGCCACTTCTTGAAGTCAGAGTCGGACTGTTATGAGTCAAATGAAAGTGAAGAGTTAATTCCTTGACAACAGCAACACATGTAAACACAACATGGTAACCAAAAAAGGCTAAAGTAATTTGCATGATAATCACAGTCATTATTGTAGATGTAGAGTTTTGTCTCGTCTTGATTACAGAAGCCAAAAAGATGACTCTCCAGATGACTATCTCTCTCTGCGAATGTGTGGTGTGTATATGTGCGTGTGTGTGTAAGGTGTGTTGGGCGATATCTGCATCGCTTTCGTGCAAAGACCGTGTTTCACAGGCAATCACCTGGAGGGAGTTCCTCCTCCTGTTAGCACGCAGGGCTCTTTGTTGTCTACACTGTGTCTCTCTATACCTCTCTCTCTCTCTCTCTCTCTCTCTCTCTACCTCTCTCTCACCTTGAGCTTAATTTGAAAGATCACCCAAACAGGTTGAGTGGATGCTGTAACGGTAATGTTGCCGTGGCACACTGCACCTGAAGGGGGATCTGTCCGTAGCCCATTTTATTCACTGCTCTGAGGCCCTGAGCTTTTCTTTTCTTTTCTTTTTTTTACAGCCCAACAAGACAAGTTGAGCCCTGCTACCATCTTTCAAAACTGCTTCTTTTTTTTTCAAACAGTTACTGTAAATAGGCATTTTGTCGGGTGAATGCACGCGAGGTGTCGCGGTCGAAACGTGTGATTGCGTAAACTAAACTGTTGGCTGAACAAAACATTTCAGGGTGATGGTAAAATCTACAAAAATATGCAAATATACAAAAATAATTTCACAAAGTTAACTGCTTATACATCGCTCTGTGTGTGTGTGTGTGTGTGTGTGTGTGTGTGTGTGTGTGTGTGTGTCTGTGTCTGTGTCTGTGCTAAACCTAATCCATTCCAAAGCTGGAAATGCATTACACAAATGTCCATCTTTGCTCTTTTTCTTTGTGTGCTATTAATCTGCTTACAGCTGGCAGCTAAGTGATGTCCTGTCTACCATATCCATATGTGTTGCCTGCATTGCCAGTGTCTTTAACACAAATAACTATCATTCAGTCAGTTACAAACCGCAAAATAACCACATAATTAATCACAATTAGTTGGGGTGTTCAAAATTACAAGTAGATAATAGAAGCATAGTATATGGGATGGAAAAGTGTAGTACAGACAGTATCGTATACTATAGCATGGTAAGTATGGGATAGTATGGTACTGTATTGAGAAGTGTTAAGGGACATAAAACGTGATAATACTTTTAGTTTTCGGTTCGAAAGCCACACGCTGGTACAGCCGTTTCCAACAGTTACAAACACATGAGGCTACTTTTGGATTTGCTTGTCTGAGGGGGTTAGCTTGAGTAGAACTGCTGAACTGCTGGCCGTAAAATGCAAACATGCAAGTGTGCTTGGCGTCTGTTCAGCCAACGTTAACCCGGAACACAAAATCTTATCACGTCGCAAATCTGATGACTATACGACCACCTTGGCAACAAAACAAAACTTGAATTAAACACAGTGTAGGCGGGTGAAATGTTGCAGATGGTAACATTTTTCCGCTTCTTGCTATTTGATGTTGACGAAAACCGATACACAGGTTCATATGTTACATTCTCAGGTGCTGGCAGAAAGCAGGTCTTCACCTGTTAATAGCATTGAGTTGTATCTATTTTAGATACGTGATCTGTGTGCCTTGAGGCCACCAGGACAACCAAATAGATTGCTGCAAAATGTGTGCGTGATTGAAGAATAAAGAATTCCAGGGAGAGAAAGGTTATCCACAGGTAATGATGTTCCTGGTATTCCTTCCAGGAAATAGTTAGGCTGTATCATGTGATACCTTATATAATGTGATATGATGAATGCATTCAACATTAGTGCTCAGTACTCATGCACACTCCCCACTCCCCACTACTCCTACAAATAAATGGAAACTTGGATGAAAATACATGTCTTTGCAGGTTAATTTTGGAGATTATGTTAGATTAGTTTAACAAAGCAGACTTTAGATCAACACCTAAAGTCTGATGGCAGACAAGCTCAAATCTGGGAGAACGGCGATTTTCACTTTATTTAGTTTCCAATTTCTTTTGACCAATCATGTTGCTGGGGGTAGGATCTGTAGCTGTGTGTTGCATGGAATGAACACACAGCTACTACTGGAAACAATCATACCGGCCGAACCACAACAAATGGGATATGGTTGACCATTTATCTCAGATTCAGAAGAGGACTGATAACTCAAACAACCGCATCATCTTTCCATTGTCAGCGAAAACAAGCTCGGCAAGCACTGGTTATTTAAACTTTTCCCGTAACTGGTGGGAAGACAAGCTAAAATGTCCTGTTCGGACACCAACGTCCTTAGAAAAAATGTCTGTTAAGTTTGTGTACAAACATGTGTACTAGATTGTTCCGTAGATCCTTAACAAAACAGGAAATACTGCGTAGCTCCGCCTCTCACACTTTCTGGTTTCCGGCCCAGACGCTGTACAGTCTCACCCAAGAAGTTCCACTATGCTATAGTGGAACTTCTGACGCCGAGATTAACGTCAGGCCAATGTATCTCTAAAGCGTTCATGGTGGTGATGTATCCATTCAACCGTTATGCTGCAGTGAGACAACGCTAATGGACAAAGCTCTTCGCTTTGGCTGATCAATTGCAATTCTTAGAGGAACGTAAAAGACAGAAGAGAGGTTGCATGGTTCGTGTTCGGGATGCCAACAATCATGCTTAGACTAATGCGTTCCGCTGCCCCTTCTCATCAGCAAAGAGTTGCCATAGTAACGGATCCATCACTCAGCCATGACCACAACTGTTGTTTGTCAGTAACAGCCTGTGAAGACCTGGGGTCTCCTTTACTCGCTATAGCAGGCAATAAAGACTGAAGCAACCAAACCAACACCACCACTCCACTGCCAGAATATTTTCACTTTTTGCCTATTTGGTCCCTTGCTATAATGATAGTATGCCTGTTTTATGCAACATTGTTATTTTGTATTAATTTATTTTTGTTGATATTTGTATTCATTGTAAGAAATACAAATCAAACCAAGCAATGACTTTACAACTGTGGCCTCACCTTCACCTTCAGTGTGGATTTCTCTGTGTGTGTTTACATACTTGCTGTTATAAGCAAGGAACAAATAGCTCCTTTGTGTTTCTGTTTTACAAACATTCCTGTTAAATACCCATTGCTACTACCTGATTATGTCTTGATCCCAAACGCACACTAAGAATGTCATAACCTTGACCAGTATCAGTAACCAGTATACAACAGGATATGAAGTCAATGATTTTGATAACAAATGTTAACAATATGAATAAACGAGTATAATGATTTGTATATCCAGTACTGTCATGTGTCCTCAACACTGCAAACATCCAACACAAGTAAATGGCGTGATACACATTTACATTAGAAACTGGAGGCCCCAATTTTAAAGAATACAGTATATATAAGATATATTATAAACATATAAACAAGAATATTTGTTAAGACCTTGAACCTGCTGGTCTTATAATAGTATGTACTTTGATGTATGGAAATGACAACTCCAACAAAGGAGTACAATAAAAAAAGACGTTCCCATCTTGCCCTGCAGGGAACCTCTCCTGCGTGCTATGATAATTGCTGCTTTAAATACATTTTTGTTAAAATGTATTCAGGGTGAGCTAAACCTGTGGGCCGACCAAAATAGAAACAATTTGGAGCCGGCAGAACATGTAGAGGCCGGCTTTGACTCTGCTCCAACCTCCCTACTTTTTATATCAGGGGGCATGAAATGACTCAAGGATTGTTTACGGACAACGTGAAGTCCCTGGCTAATACTGATGCATATCAAATGCTCAAAAGATAATTCCTCTGGAGCTTACTACTCACATGAGCTCATGCATTTTAGTAGGCCTTCTAATAAAATAAAAGGGCTACCATATACACACGATACAGTGAACCGAATCGTAAGTGATAAATCTTCTAAAGCGTAATTATTTTTACTGTATCATTCGGCAGCTGCAAAAGTATCAAGTGCGAATATACGAGTATGAAGAGAAAGTGTGCATATGAAAGAGCACATAAGAATTCAGTAACCGTCAGCATTAGAGGGGCGAGATGTTCGTACCAAGCCATTCCGCACAAGGCCCGTACTCAAGAGGACACTGTAAAAGCGGCATTATAACAAAGCTGTCAAAATACCATAATTGTTGTGTCTAATGAAATACACACAAGTGGTGGGACAGATAGTTTCTACTATAAGAACGAACACACTGCTCCCATCATAGGGAGGTCTCACACAGCGCAAGGAATGTCTGGAGACAACATGGAATCCCTGTGTCTATTCTGAAACATTCTACTTCATGTCTGACTCAGAGTCTTTGTTATCCACAGCAGCAGCGTAGACTTCAGTAAAACATCTGAACATCTCACTTTTTGTTTTTCCCTCCTCTCCTGCCTGCTTCTCACGCTATGGTCTTTTTTTTTTTTTTTTTTGCATGGAGAGCGGGACACAAGCCCTGGAGCGAGAGCCAGGCAGACTCTATGCCTTGACAGGTTGACATCTTTACGGGGTTATTTTTAGATATCGTGCAATTAGCTGCGACAGTTTACATTAATGGCAAGGATTGTTTTTTATCTCAAACTTTGTCTCAAACATTTTTTTTCAGAAATGTTTACAACAACAATTTGTTGCGAAACGAATGGAGTTTCTCATACGTGTGTAAGACTATACATTATATAATCCAAACGGTTTCATGGGCACCCCCCAAAATTCCGAAGTGTACTTTCATCATCTCATCCATAACAAGAACTTAAACACAAAAATCACGCAAATAAAAGAATGTGTTCTTTACAATCTTCTGTCCTGACTGTCTCTAAAGAACATTTTCTCTGTTTAATAAAAACTAATTTAAGTTCAATCCTTTAAAGAATGTTCACTTAAGTGGCACAGCGACACACACACATACACACACACACCACACAAACACACGCATACACACACACACACACACACACAAACATTGTGCTTGTCCCTCAGGTTGCCCCGTCTATGGCAACTATCTTACAACCAAACAAATACAGAAAAACACACACAAATATAAAAATAAGACAAACAGGTCGCTACATGCACAGGACAGAAAGTATATGCCATTTGAGCTACTGTCATTGTGTGGTCGGTTCATGGCTTACGGGTACTGTATATCCAGACTCTCAACAACACTGACCTCACCGCTGAGATTGGGTGACAAAATACAACAAAAATAGATCATTACTGTTCAAAAACACATGCAACACGGGCCACCTCCGTGTCACAACAGAGTCTGAGGATCCGTGCTTTCGCTCCGATACGGTTGGTAGGCGGTTTGATTGGGATGGTGACATAGGAGGACACAGCCCATTAGAACCAAACAAGGGTATCTATTAAAATGCATCTCAACGTATGTTTATGAGTCATCGCACGGGATGGGTTATTCAGTCCTTGGTGACTTGTCAGGTGAACCACGCCATAGTGCGTGGGAGGCAGAGAGCTCGCATGTGTCTCAGATAGACAGAGCAAAGATCCAGGATGGGCGCTCCTCCTATATTCTATAGCTTTATTCTATGCTTTCTTTTCTCATCCCATCTTTTAAAGACCCGGAGACTCCGGGTCTTTAAACGACCCCACTCTTTTTCTTAAAGAGAAAGTCTAAAGTAATCTTTACCTTGCTTCTTTATTGATTTATTATATTGTCGTTGTTTTTTTGTTTATTATTACTCTATCTATTCTGTCATGTAAGTTAGTGGAAAATGTGAATTTAAGTTTAGGAGAAATAACGTTTCAATCTATAACTCTAGTATCTATCCATCTATCTCTCTGTTGATTCACTTTCCACCTGGAGGCTAGATGCAGTATTTAAGTGGTCTGATAATAACCCCAAAACCTTGATACTGAGGATATATTCTTACACAGACTCACTCAAGAATGCGGTCTTTACTTTGAGTACAGGATACAATTGACAAAGCCAGAATGGTAGCCTATATGATTTAATGCCACTATGAAGGTAATATTGAATGTGGGTTTTTTTGTTTCTTTTTCATCACAATATGCGTTTGGAAAACCATTGGTAAATAGTATATGAATCGTTGCCTATTTAATTGAGTGTGTATGTTAGTCTAAAGAAACAGCTGTACTGTGCAGATGAGGGCACATTGGCTCGCGACACATCAGAACAGTGTTCAGGCTGTCAGCCCTTCCAAATAAAAAGACTATGTACGCCACCTGGTTGTCTCAGGTAAAACAGCCATCGGATCAAATTACATTACACAATGTTTTACTGTAAACGGCTGCTCAGGGGAGAGGCCGAGCTAGACTACTACTTAGCATGTTGTGTGTCATCTGTGCATTAACAACAAAGTATGTAATTCGTGGAAAATATGAGGAGGGCGCTTAGGAATGTTAATTTAGTTGTAGTAGCCCCACCCCTTTGGGGTTGGCCCAGAGGTGAGGTTGCTATAAACAGCTTTCGAGGTAAACTGTAGGTGAGACTGAGTTTGGATTGCTCTTGGACTGTAAGTGTTTCTATTGGACATACACACACTCTCACTCACACACACACACACACACACACACACACACACACACACACACACACAGAGACTGTCGGGCGTAATTGGTGAACGCCGTACAACACTTTCATAAGAACGGACATGCGAGTTTAGATCCGCGCAATAGGAACTGAACAATTGATAGAAAACATGAAGTTTGAAGTGTTGTGCGGGAGCCACAATCACCACAGGAAACCGTTGGACCCGAGCGGTGATGTAGAGGGCAAAGCGCACTCTCCTCTTTACGGCGAGGAGGAGCTGGGGTCGGATGGGGATTACGTGTCGCGGAGCCCCCCACCTGCCACGGACAGTAAGGGGAAAACATACATACGGAGACCCAAGCCACCGTACTCGTATATCGCACTGATTGCCATGGCTATCCGGGAATCCTGCTCGGGGCGGCTGACCTTGTCCGAGATAAACGACTACCTGATGCAAAAGTTTCCGTTTTTCAGGGGCAGCTACACGGGATGGAGAAATTCGGTTCGACACAACCTGTCTCTTAACGACTGCTTTCTGAAGGTACTCAGGGACCCGTCCAGACCCTGGGGAAAGGACAACTACTGGATGCTTAATCCTCACAGCGAATACACGTTCGCCGACGGCGTATTCCGTCGCCGCAGAAAACGCATTGTCAAAAAAATAAGCGACGAGGGAGCAGACATCTATGGACAGGGAGAGCGCAGCACTGAACCAGCAGCGTCCGACACAAAAGTGGGACCATGTACAAAATTCACGAGTTCCTTTGCAATAGACAGTATCCTTAGCACACCGTTCAAGCAAGAGCAGTTCAAAGACAGTTTAATCGTTTCCCCTGGCCTCATGTGGCCGTGCTACACAGGTTTCCCCGTACCTCAGTCCAGTCATTCCGCGCTCTTCCCACTGCAGCTCAAGTCAGCGTTCCAAATGGACTCCATAGCTGCGCATGCGCTGCCCCCATACACGCGGTAGCAAATAAGGAATTGGAAAGACTGAACTGAACTTCGAGTCAGAGAACGACGTTGTGACAATGAAAGCGTCACCGGGTAGAGCACCTGCTGAAAATACGTAATATTGTGTTGATGATGAAGATGGACAATTATGGGAAAAGGGGACCGACTTTTTTTTTACCTTGCACTTTTTTTTTAACAAGGTTCAGCGTTGTTTGAACACTGATATGTTTAATATTTTATTCAGGTAAAAGGTGGCCCACTCTGACAAAGAGCTTATGGTCGTTGCTTCATCGTTCATTTCTAAATTCAACCCAAATGCAAGCTCGATGTTATACCAAGTCAATTCAACGTCAAAAAAAGACATTTTGCCTTTTGTCTGACCTATTGTCTTGACTTATTTCCAAGTGTATATTCTGTCCTTAATTTAATTAAAAAAAACATGCTTTAATGACGATCTGTAGTTTCAGTGTTTATTGTTGAAAGTGTTTGAGTTGAATCTGAGAACCAATTTTTTTTTATTACAATCAATCAATATTGTTCATGTGATGACCATGATGATAATGATTATGATGCATATTATTGCTATTTTTATTAGGCTTATGTTTCAATATTATAATTCTTTGTTTTATTAGGCAATTTGTATTTTTATTATTCTTAGGTTCATGGCAGGCCTGCACATTTAATTGTGTTCAGTGGTGGCTACACTCAATTTATTATGGGCCCATTTGGGGGCGTGCCAGTAGGCCTACGTAGCCTAGGGGGCTACATTTTAAGTAGGCTAACTCAAACGGATAATTTGTTGCAGAGAGACTCATAAAGTTGTCTCGTGTGTTTGCGTCCTGGAAGGTTTAGCGGACATGGATATTCAATATTTGTATTTTCTGTCTGGCGCTGCAAATAACTGTCGCCTCGTTTTACGCAAGCGCAGAGAACCCATTATCCTCACACCCCCTTCAGCCAAACCATCCTTAAAATTAACTGAAAAATCACAATCGACAAAGGCGACATATGGTTTCCCCCTGTTGTTAGATGTAGGCCAACTGCCTTAAAAAATATAGAGCACAGAGAGCACACGGACATTTTCGAATAGTCCATCATTTAGACCTCAATTAAAAGTGTGCTCTTTGACATATGGGTCAGGCTCGAGACTCGTGTTGTAACCTTTACTGTACTGGGCTAATCAAGTCATTTCTCAGGGGTCACGCCGCATGTGGTAAACTGACACTCGCACCTTGTGTGGTATGCTGGCAGGCGCTGATGGAAAAGCATGCATCTGCTCGCTCGTGCCGACCACGACAAACAAATGAACACTGCAATTTAACTACTATTTCACCTAATCAGACATTGCTCAAGCCACACACACACACACACACACACACACACACACACACACACACACACACACACACACACACACACACACACACACACACACGCATGGCACATCCTATGTAACGTAATGCATGCATAAACGCATTGCATTGCAACGCAATACATTACGTAGTTTATAGACGCCCCCTTTCTTTATGGTCTTGGTCATGCTTAAATGGGGATGGAGGTGCTTTGGGTGGGTGGAGGTGGGAGGGGATTTGAGTTACTTCGCTGTGTCCGGCTTCTACCCTGGTCCCAAGCCAGATAGGGAGGGAGGGAGGTCTTCAGTTCCTGCCGATTTCTAGGAGGGGATTGGGGAGTAGGCCTATACTAGAGGTTTAAGAATTGATAGGTGGTCGCGTCGTGTTTGGCTCACTGGATATGCACAACAAGCAATACGGAGGAACAAGATTTCATATTTAATTTGACACAGTTCTTCTTCTTCTTCTTCATCTTCTTCTTCTGGGATTACTGCCAGCAATGGACAGGCAGCGGAGGAAGGAGGAGCAGAAGCTGCACTGATAGACTGGGATATTTTACCAACAAGTGAGTCGCGGCGGGGACACTAGACTCCAATTCCACTCACGTGCTACATTTATTTTTGAATATATTTATTGTTAGATGCATCCTTGTAGTGGCCCTGCTGCTTAGTGTATGGGATAGCGAGAGAGCGAGCGAGTGAGAGAGCGAGAGAGCGAGAGAGCGAGAGAGAGAGAGATCATGACGACCGAGAGCACCCAGCAACATCTGGACCCAGCGGCAGCAGCATCTAACCTTATGGATACAGATATGCTGGGCGCACATGCGGTGATGGAGAGCTCACCCGACGCGTCAGCTAAAGGGAAAACTAAAGGGAACTCCGGCATGAGACGAACCGAGAAGCCCCCTTACTCCTACATCGCCCTGATAGTGATGGCTATCCAAAACTCCCCGACCAAGAGACTTACTCTGAGCGAGATCTACCAGTTCCTGCAAGCCCGATTTTCTTTCTTCAGGGGGTCGTATCAGGGCTGGAAAAATTCAGTAAGACACAACCTCTCCCTGAACGAGTGCTTCATGAAGCTGCCCAAGGATCTTGGTAGACCTGGCAAGGGGCATTATTGGACCATTGATCCCGGCAGTGAGTTCATGTTCGAGGAGGGCTCGTTTCGACGCAGACCCCGCGGGTTCCGCAGGAAATGCCAAGCGTTGAAACCCATGTATAGGATGATGAACAGCTTCGGGTTCGGTCCACCTATGCTGCAGCAAAACTTTGATTTCCAATCAACGTCTGCCTCGTTGCCTTGTCATGCCAACGGCTACAACATTGACTTCATCGGGAACACGGTGCCAAGCAACTTCGAGGGGTTAGGAGGTGGTCATCATGTCACACATATGTCACCAAGCCCCGGTTCATCTTATATGAGTTCATGCCAGGCAACCTCTAATCCGGACTATTGCCCAGAGAACAGTAATAGCCCATTGCAATCATCCCCTGGAATGGTGGCATCATTGGACCGTCAATCCCCGTATGGCAACACCAACTCGCACTGGACATCGCCTTCTGTCCCGACATATATCAAATCGCAATCGATGGCCTCGAATTCTTCCACGTATTCTGCTCTACACTCAGGGATGTCACCTTATTCTCTTGACCAAGGCTATCTTCATCACGGTGGACGAGATGGTTCTGACATGTCAGGTATAACATGTCATTGTATTGCTTAAGACGCACAAGGCACAACACGCTCAACAATAATATAAAATATTGGCCCTACAATTAATAAGATAGCCCAAGTCAACTCACAACAAATTGATAGTGAAATCAAACTTAAAATGTAAATAGTGTATATATAATGTTCAATAATATTACAATCTTAAAGATTCCTTTTAATCTCTGAAACAAACTAAATAAATTAAACTAACTAACAAATCGTGTGTAGGCAATTGCATATTATAATGTAAATGGCAATCATTATTCGACGCTAATACTAATTGCCAATAAGTATAATACAACTAGGACTAGTACTGCTACAAATGATAATGATAATAACAACAACAACAACAATAATAATAATAATAATAATAATAATAATAATAATACAATAAATAACACTTTCATAATAGACTTAAAGCTAATGGATGCAATTTTTTACCACATGGATGATAGGTCTGTATAACGTATATTATTTGTGTTTCTTTCTGACTTTCTGATCTTTTCTTTGCAGTGGGACTATCTCGGTATTCAAGCCATTCAGCACCAGGGTGTGACAGAAAGGACTTTGTTTTAAACCTCAACGGGATATCCTCTTTCCATCCCAGTACCAGTGGATCTTACTACCACCAGTTCCCCCACCATCACCAAAGTGTGTATCAAGATGTGAAGCCATGCCTAATGTGAAACAAGAGCACAAGTGGTGATCCAATTTTCGTTCCCAAATTAACGAAACCCTCAGACTCATTTTAAGTTAGAGAGCCAATATAAAAAAATATACATGAATACATAATGAATAATTAACTTTGCCGAAAGAATCGCTATAAAGGGGAAATAATAGGCGTAAAATGGTTTTCTCTTTAATGTTGGTATTTCCGCGTGAATTACATTTTGCCAATGTTTGTATTAAACGCTATTACGCAAATACACGTTTGCATACATATAGGTCTACCTGAATGTATTATGTTCAAGCACTTATTTCTGTTTGATGTCCATGACAATCAAATAAAGATATTTATTTGTATGTGCCTGTTAGTCCTACATGGGTGTATTTTATTTTATTTATCTATGTTTCACCATATTATTTTCACAGTACAGTTGATTATTGGCCTAGAAGATATTTGAGGTATTTCACAGCATTTGGTTTTGGAATTATTTAAAAGCCAGTCGTCTTTATACGATAAATTATATAACCCTATAAGCATTAAAGCGAAGCATTTATTAGACCCTTAAGGATTTGATGCATTTACATTATAGGCTGCTTCGAAATGTATATTTGTTAAAGCTATATTATCGCCTATTCATGTTTAATTTGCGTCGCAGTTTGTGGCTGAGACTTAGGCCTACATCCGTTTAGGGTGGTAGTATAGGCTATAGGCCCACAGCGGTGGGCCCACCGAAAATATAACAGTTCATACATTTAGGGCTTTGACGCATAGAACCCCGATGCTCGTCTGCCTTTTCTTAACAGACCGATCATTTTGCATGGATATACCGCCACCTATTGGTGAACATCTAGAATCGAAGTCTTTGCTTCATGCAGTACAAATTGCAAACAAATTCGTGAAATGTTGGTTGATTAACATCAGCTATAATGAATACATACATACATTTACACCCTTGTAAATACATTTATAATAACTGAAGGGATACAGTGTTTCCTGTTCTACACAAATTTGTTTCAGCTGTCCAGAAGACTGAAGACATTTAGAAATTTGGAAATTAAACTCAACAAATACATATCAACAAAGCTATGCAATGGGCTGTACTCATATTTCATATTTGTTGTTTTTACTTTATTTTAGAAGAACGACACGATCATGAATCGGACCAGCAATTACATTGAATGCAGGTGGCCTGATCATAGACTCTCACCATTAACCATCCATTAAACAACATGTCATATAATGATAATATGGGCTATATTCATATTGAATGTATCAGTGATTTACACAGTTTATAGTTACATTGGTTACACATTTAACTTCAGGTGGTTCGTTTTATCGTCACTCCACGCCACAGAAGACGTATAGTCCTATAAATGCATTGCCTTTATTTTGTTTCATTTGCAGCCTGCCCTGTGTCCAAAATAAAAAGTCATTATACTATACTAGGCCTGTATGCCTATCTACCTTGGCCTAGATTTAATTATCCATTCAATGTTTATTAGTGCCAGGGTGGCTCCGCATTGGGGCTTCACAGCAAGAGCGCACAACAGAGGGCGTTGTCTTGCATGATCTTTCTGAGCAAATCAGGGTTCACAAACACGCAATATATTCACATGATAGGGCTAGAGTTCTTCCGTTAACTTAAGGTAGGCTTTAGCCAATTGTATGGATACAATTGTATCAGAATCAGAATCAGAATCAGAAAAGCTTTATTGCCAAGTACGTTTTTTAGACATACAAGGAATTTGTCTTGGTGATGTAGGTGCACGTCACGTTCTCTATTACAGGTTAAACAGAACAAACAAAAGAAGTATAAATATATGTATAAATATATACACACAATTTAGATTTACAAGAGCAGATTAAGTACAGTGGCATGTAGAGCCAGGGGCGGGGTGTGGAGAGAGTCAGGGTGGTTTCTGGGCCTTGTTAATAAGGCTAGTGGCGGAGGGGAAAAACTGTCCTTGTGACGAGAGGTTTTGGTCCTGATGGACCTCAGCCTCCTGCCAGAGGGGAGTGGCTCAAAGAGATTGTTGCCGGGGTGGGAGGGGTCAGCCACAATCTTTCCTGCACGCTTCAGAGTCCTGGTGGCGTAAAGGTCCTGGAGGGACGGCAGATTGCAGCCAATCACCTTCTCAGCTGAGCGAATGACACGCTGCAGTCTGCCCTTGTCCTTGGCTGTGCTAGCAGCGTACCAGGTGGTGATGGAGGATGTGAGGATGGACTCAATGATGGCTGTGTAGAAGTGCACCATCATTGTCTTTGGCAGGTTGAATTTCTTCAGCTGCCGCAGGAAGTAAACCCTCTGTTGGAGGTGCAGCTGTTGGTATACAGGGAGAAGAGCAGAGGAGAAAGAACACAGCCCTGAGGGGTTCCGGTGCTGATGGTCTGTGAGTCGGAGATGTGTTTCCCCAGCTTCACATACTGCTTCCTGTCAGACAGGAAGTCAGTGATCCACCTACAGGTGGAGTCAGGCACACCAAGCTGGGAGAGTTTCTCCTGAAGCAGAGCCGGGATGATGGTGTTGAAGGCAGAGCTGAAGTCCACAAACAGGATCCTGGCATAGGTTCCTGCGGAGTCCAGGTGCCAGGGGATGTAATGGAGGGCCAGGTTGACTGCATCGTCTACAGACCTATTGGCTCTGTAGGCAAACTGTAGGGGGTCCAGGAGCGGGACGGTGATGTCTTTGAGGTGAGAAAGCACAAGGCGCTCAAAGGACTTCATAACCACAGAGGTCAGGGCGACGGGTCTGAAGTCATTACGTTCTGTGGTCCTTGGCTTCTTAGGAACAGGAATGATTATTGAGGACTTGAAGCAGGCTGGCACGTGGCAGTGAGGTGTTAAAAATGTCTGTGAACACTGGAGACAGCTGGTCAGCGCAGTGCTTCAAGCTGGATGGGGAGACAGCATCCGGTCCAGAAGCTTTCCTGGGGTTTTGTCTCCTGAACAGTCTGTTGACGTCTTCCTCATTGATGAGGAGAGTCGTCACTGAGGTGGGTGGGGAGATGGAGGGGGGGACCTTTAAGGTGGCGGAGGTGGAGGTGATGCACTGTAGCTGGGGCTGTTGGGAGGCGTCACGGGGGATGGTATCAGGGAAGACCCTTTGTTGGGAGGTGTTGAGGGGGATGGTTACAGGACCGACCCCTTGTCTATCAAAGCGGCAGTAGAACTCGTTAAGGTCGTTGGCCAGGCGTCGGTCGTTGGTGGAGTGGGATACTTTGGGCTTGTAGCTGGTGATCTGTTTGAGCCCTCTCCTGACAGAAGCAGAGTCGTTAGCTGAGAACTGGTTTTCGAGTTTCTCAGAGTACCGTTGTTTAGCCTCTTTCACCGCCTTGCTAAACTTGTACTTCGCTTCTTTAAGTCTGTCTTTGTCCCCACTCCTGAACGCCTCAGCCTTATCCAAACGTAGCCTTCTGAGTTTGGGTGTGAACCAGGGCTTGTCATTGTTGAAACTCACCCTGGTGCACGATGGAACACAGGTCTAACACAGATCACCATGTTTATGTTCAAACTAAGACTTTTCCTCAAATGTGATGCAATGTTATTACCCCTTATAAATTATTATTTGATGTCTGAATATAATATAATAAATCGAATCTAATATATACGACACTATAATATATATCATATAATATCATATGATATTAGTTGGGGAATAATCTTGATTTTATTATGTACAATGTTTATTTCTTATCATTTATTTACCAATACAAACCAATCAAAATTCTAACTTGAAACATGTTTGACACCGATTTGGCACTTTCCGTTATATCCTTATTCAAGATGGATTGACGTCACGCCAAACTAGAAAAAACAATCAGCAGTTTATTTATTTATTCAGGCCATTTATTTTAATAAATTATGCTGACACGTCAACGTTTTATATAGGCCAAACCTTATATATATTCTCTAAAACGTTTGAGATTTGTGATCAAGGGCTATGCACAAGCGTGGGATTTGTTGTTTTTGTTTAATTATTTATTTCACATTGAAGAAGGGGTGGCTATGGGGCGTTCGTTGTCTTTCACAAAGCTACTCCACTTCTAAGACGTATGCTACACAAATAAACACAAGAGGGCAGCAGTGTCCTTTTAATGGACCTTCTAAACCCTGCCGAATCTCTCAACGACAAATAGCACACAGATGATGCATCGATTTCTGAATGCCCGTCGTGTTATCATATTAAATATGATAACACGACGGGCATTCAGAAATCGATTGCATACTTTCTTTCAATCAAGATACATATTTTAATGATTTTTATAATAAAGGTAAAAATGTATACATTTTCACAGAGGGCCAAGCACCAAACTACTTTTCACAATAATCGACAGAGGGAGCCAAATTCATATTTTTGACTTTCCTTTGATTTGCGTCTGTACTACTGCTGTGTATAGGCCCAATATGTCGGTCGGTCTGTCTGTCTGTCTGTCTGTCTATCAGATTGTAATTATTTTGTTTGTAGTTTACATTTTCTAATCAACAATCACTCCATTAATACTCTTCCAAATGTATTTGAATAAACCTCGAAAAATAAAAAAGCATAGGCCTATGCTTTCTTTAGGACCGAAACGGTTATGAACGGGCCTGCTATCCTAATAGTTCAATCTAGGCCCTCAACATTGTTAAGGGTATGCCTTTAATAAAATAATATAAAATAATATAAAATGGTATGCCTTCTGCTCAAATCGGCTGGAGGCCCATTATCCATTCAGGCGAGCGGGGATATTTTGTTGGAAGAAGGGATAATGGTGAAAGTGAAAGGTGGTGGGGTGAAAGGGGAGTTGGCAAAACAGCACTAATGGCTTTTCACGAGCGGTCCACAGAAGGTATCCTAAAATATATAATTGTTGATGAGAATATGTTACTGTTGCTTCACTTTAGACCAAGCGGAATAGGAGAAGTTAATGCAAATAATGATTGTGATCGCATTCGTTTTTGCTCCATTTTCCTTTTTTTTTATAAATGTATTTATGATATAAATTTGATAATAGAGGAATCCGGGGGATGGATTTTTTTGCAAGCTTCGTCCAAATAAAAAAAGAAAGAACACGTTGTGGTTGTGAATTGAATAAACAACCAAAGGCAGTGAAGAGAGTTCATGCCCTGGTCCTTGTAAGAAGAAACCAACGGTGGACAAGGCCAATCCGCGGTCATTTAATTAATACGACCTGTAAGGGATTACTGCAATATTGCGACCGTAACTTTGCCTCACAATGACCACCTCGCAAACGCAACTCGTTTTCCACAGTAGCCCAGCTTTTTGTGTATTTTACCCCTTTATAAATTACACCCCGTCAAAGTTTAAGTTTGATATCAGTTTAATTGTAATTAATTTTACTTATATTGTAGTGCATAGGTCCTTTAATGTCACTGTGTAACAAATACAAAACTATAGGAACTATTATTGGGGTCTCATAGGCCTATAGATTTTAATTCAGGGATTTTTTGATGATGCTGCATATCCTACAATACAAAAGCATTTCGTTGTTAATATGTTTAGTACAACATTGCAATTCTATAGCAGCCTATATAATAAGCCTACCCCCACACATACCGTCATTTACCATCGCCTTGAGAGATTGAGACATTTTAATGAAAAACGGCAGAATGTGAGGTGTTGCTGTGGCCCCATATGGTTGGTCTTTTAATCTTTTTTTGCTCCGAGTCAACTATCACACCTTTGACCGTTCTCAGGCCAAACTCTCCTAATTTCCCTTGTAATGAGAGATAGCACATTTGCCTGCCACCCACCGCCGATTATGCGAAGGTCTCCATGGTGCTTTGATGTCCCAGGGGCCTGTTGCTTTTGTTGATTGTGCTTTTTAACATTCGGATGGCGTTATCTTATAATGTGTCGAATACATCAATACATTATTTTTGTTATTCACTTCTTCGTTTTTCTATGAGTGATATGTCTTCTGAAATTAAATACACTCGGAACATACTTTATTTTACCAAAGGGAAATAAATATTTTGACTGTACCCTTATTTAGTCATGGAACGCATTTCATAAAAAAGGTATGTCGTTTATTGCCGACTTTAATTAATTTTCTGAACATTGTACGCCTTAGATTTTATAAAGACCTAAATGTGTAGCATTTTGAAGGCCAGCATGTGATAGGGATCTGTGTCCGAGCTTCGCTCTTGAATCTAAAGTCTTGGCTGTAGTGGGGGAGTTACCAACACCTCCAGTTTCAAAAGCCCTGTGTGTGGCCACAAGTTTGTTCATTTCTGCTCTCCGAGTGCTGCCTGGCTTCCAATTGGAGGACTCCTGCACTTTTGGGAGGAGCTTCATTGGCAGCAAAAGGGAGGAAAGAATTTAACTGCGCAAAAGTACTGTGTGGTGACGGATGCCCAAGGTAGCCTACAGAACTTTTTAAATGTGTGTTACACACAGAGATGGGACTGCTTTAAACGTTATACAATTCCCGGGAAGCACGAAGTAATAATTCAATTTTTTGTTTCTTAAAGTGAGTGGATAGTGGTTGTGATTTTTGATCGGCGTTAGAGAAAAGGAATAAGTGGAGATCTCCGGCTGCGTATTTTTGGAGCGCTCTTTTCGTCGGATTGAAGTTGAACAGCCAAGGGGTGAAGACATGCAGGCTCGCTATTCCGTCTCAAGTCCCAACTCTTTGGGCGTCGTGCCTTATATTAGCAGCGACCCGAGCTACTATCGGGCCGCTGCTGGTGGAGGGTACACCGGGATGCCAGCACCGATGAACATGTACTCTCACGCGGCCCACGACCAATACCCAGCGAGCATGGCGCGGGCGTATGGACCTTACACTCCTCAACCCCAGCCCAAGGATATGGTAAAACCACCGTACAGCTACATTGCGCTCATCACGATGGCTATCCAAAACTCGCCTGACAAGAAGGTGACCCTTAACGGGATTTATCAGTTCATCATGGAGAGGTTCCCGTTTTATCGCGACAATAAACAGGGATGGCAGAATAGCATCAGACACAATCTGTCTCTGAACGAATGTTTTGTCAAAGTTCCCCGCGATGACAAAAAACCCGGCAAAGGAAGCTACTGGACACTGGACCCAGACTCGTACAATATGTTCGAGAACGGAAGCTTCTTGCGAAGAAGACGGCGTTTCAAAAAGAAGGACGCAATGAAGGAGAAGGAAGATCGACTGCAGAAGGACACGCCAGCGAGGCAGCAGGGCCGTGACCAGGAGCAGCCAGTGCAGGGCTCCCAGCCCGTGAGGATCCAAGATATCAAGACGGAGAACGGGAACGTGACACCGCCACAGGCCGACTCGCCCTCCTTGAGCACCGTGCCCAAAATAGAGAGCCCAGATAGCAGCAGCAGTATGTCCAGCGGAAGCCCGCAAAGCATCCCGTCCAACAGGTCCATCGTCATGGAAAACACAGACCACCACCACCACCACCACCACGGGCAGGCTTCCACCCAGGGCTTCAGCGTAGACAATATCATGACCTCCCTGCGCGCGTCACCCCAAGGTGCAACCGAGCTGCCCCCGGGCCTTATATCCTCCAGCAGAACACCGGGTATAACACCGTCGTTGTCCTTGAACTACTCCCCAAACCAGACGTCTGTCTATAGTTCTCAATGCAACCAAAACTCTATCTCCTCTACCTCCAACGCAACGTATCATTGCAACATGCAAGCCATGAGTTTATACGCCGGGGATAGATCGAGCCACCTTGCTCCGAGTACCACCGTGGATGACACGTTGCCCGATTACTCGATCACCACATCATCCCCCTCTCTCGGCCACGGTAATCTAAACTCCGGCCAGGACGGAGGCCATCACCCCCACCAAGGGCGGCTCACCTCATGGTACCTCAACCAGGCCGGTGACCTCGGGCACCTGGGTGCCACCTACCCGGCCCAGCAGCAAAACTTCCACTCTGTGAGAGAAATATTCGAATCCCAGAGAATCGGCCTAAACAATTCACCCGTCAATGGGAATAACAGCTGTCAGATGTCGTTTCCAACTAGCCAATCTATCTATCGCACTTCGGGAGCTTTTGTATACGACTGCAGCAAGTTCTGAACAGAATGGCTTCCTTCATGCTGAGTGACTCTTCGAATGAAACCCAGAAAAAAAAAACTATTCATTCACGTGCCTATACTTGGACTAGTATGAAACAATGCTCGAACAAGAGACACAAAGACTTGATTTTGGTTTAAAGAACAGTGTTACTGCAAATAACACGTAAGTCTCTTCTTGCTTTTGCGGCCTTTGCGTTATGTGTTAAAGATATGTGAACTTCCATGGACATATTCGTGTAAATTGCCTATAGTAATTTATTTCTAAACTGTAGCCGGATATTATGGACCAAACACCAAAAAAGTGTTTCTAAATTGAATGGCCTTAACTGTCCACAAAAATGTTCCATTATAGCGGAATAAGGAGCATGTATATCACCGTACTATTTCAAAAAAGATCTTCATTTGTTAAAAGTTATTTGAAGGACTTGCATTGTTTGTTTAATAAATTGTAATTTCATGTGAGTTTACGTTACGACTGATTATTTTTAAACGTTTTTAACAAGGGCTAGTATTTTTTTACATTTGACATTATAGAGGTAAACACTAAATACAACTTTAAGACGGGATTCAAGTCCAGTCACAATTTAAGAAGCCATTATTAATTAAAGCATATAGCCTTTATCAAGGCAAATATCGTTGGCTACTGTCTGCAGAGATAATTTATATAAAATGTTATTAAACTGTATTTCTACCATGAAAATAACCCTGTGTTTCAGTTGTTACAGTGTACTAGTTGCATAGACTACCCATAGGAGGCATGCGTGAAGTAGGCCTAGCCATTTATCCATCATATTTTCTATTAAGGTGACGTATAAACTAAATACATGCTACCGTATTTACAAATTAATGTCATTGGGCTATTATTCAGTTTTTAGAGTTAGCTATTATTATTTGAGAAGTGGTATATTTGTGCTTCTGTCAGATTATGCAGACGACCTGACATCACGTTGACCCCGGGCCCTCTTGACTCATAACAACACTTCTAGACATGGGCTACTAAAATACCCAACACAAACGTTTGTTTGGATGGCCACGTGTATTTATGAGCGCATTCCTTTCCTTGGTAAATATCGTGCCTCCAGTGCCAAAGATAGTCCTGATGTCACTTGTGTGTGGCTTCTAAATGTGTTCCAGTTTCCATTTCAATTTATAGGTAACCGCTGGTAAAAAGGTAAATAATTGTTGAAGATAAAACTACAACATTATTTCGTGCACATCACCAGAGGGTAAATACTACTAATACTTGTTAGTTGGTATTCCAAATAATTGTCTTCATATATTGTATGACTGCTGTAATGTAATTGTTTTTATATCATCTCGCACAGTGCAAAATAGCATTCACAAATGCACTAAGCCTACACGTTTATTGGTAGTACTATATTGTTGGTATTATTATGGAATTTAGAAACAGTCCAATTTGTTCAACGTTATGATTATCTTGAAGCCTACTGCGCATTGATATAAGGCAAAAATGCAATTGGTCACATTTACGTCTGAAATAATCAATTACCTCCATGTATTTGCTAACCTGTCTGCATGTTTGCTTTTGCGCACTATGTTAATTATTATGTTTACGTTTACGTTTTGCCTGCTTCTATTTTTTATATCGACCCATGTCGACGACGAAGATGATGATGATAATTCAATAATATTATTAATAAATAAAAATAAATAATAATAACACTAATAATAATATTATTATTAATAATAATGAAAATAAAGTATATCCAAGAAATCAATATTCAACCAGCTAATAAAATAAATGTATTCCGTTTTAATCATAACACGCAGGCCTTCAAACAGTTGACAGTGCACAAGCAGGGATTTACCAGCATTGCTGTGTATGGTTATCATGTATACCTCTGGTCCACAGTGAGGCCTATAGAATAACAACAATGCCATCCATGACAACAACAGTAGAAAACATAGCCTATAGTCTACATATCTTGTCCACTCAAATTCTCATTATCAATGTAACGTTTACTACGTTAGTAGCCGAAGTTAAAAAACAAATTACGAATATTTTAATGAATAATGTTAAATAATATTTCAAAGTCGTATAGAAACACAAAAAAAAATGCCACTAGTTCCATTCCTTTCTTGCATAACGGTAATCAGACGCATAAAGTCATTAGATCCTTTTCCAAGTAGACCTAATAAACAAACGTCATGTTAGTCTAGAGATGAATGGCGCCCTCACAGAATACACCAGGTCAGGAAGGAATAAAATTCAATCAGAGCCCTGGAATCATTTTTCATGAGACGGAAAAGGCCGAGTGGGAGACGGGGGTCAATTAGGAGGATGTCGGCAGCCAGAGCCTTATCAACAATGGAACAGGACATAGTACAGTGTGTGCCCACCTCAATATTTAGTTTCAATACACGACCTCCTTAAGTATAGGCCTACATGATTCATGTTTATTGAATCTATGGGCCTATTTTGTACTGAGGATGCAGCCTATATTTTATTTGTATTGTTTAATAATTAAGTTTTCGACAATACATTCATTTAATTGGGTTAACATGCCTGTATGCACTAGGATTTCATTGAAATTGCATCAGATTTCGCAATTTAGGACAATACGTGAACTCGCGTTGCAAGCCATTCATATTCTCTGTAAACGTTCCGCTACATTCCTGGAAATTCAAAGCCTCGCATGCGCGTCAGCACCCTCCTGTCACACAGTGGAGGCAACCTTGTTGACTGGGCTCAAGTACCAGAAGCACTAGCCTTTGCATGATAAAAAAAAAAGGATATTCAGGACACTAGGCCTACATTTTTAGGATGATGATGATGATGAAGATGATGATGATTATTATCATTATTATTATTATTATTATTATTATTATGATATAGCCTATTAGTGACGTAGTAGTGTAGGCCTATTACGATAGGCTACCAAATTACCCTTGACATTATTCGGGTGCAGTAAATCTAGGACGTCAGGATGCTGGTCGTCAAAACATTGTTAAAGGATTTTAGACGTAAAATATAAAGTTATGAGTTTAAGGTGTATATTCTATGCGTATATATATATATATATATATATATATATATACTGCTCAAAAAATAAAGGGAACACTTGGAGTTACATTGTGTTGTTTAAGTGTTCCCTTTATTTTTTTGAGCAGTATATATATAGTATTGACAACTTTTATTAAAAGATACTGCTACACACA
>JACYXH010000812.1:525717-563217 GCA_026745465.1 Lota lota | reverse complement strand
TTAAAGCTCTACAAAAAAAGAATAAATATATTAAATGAAACAATAAAAGGGTTTAAAACAAAATAAAAAAGATGCAATGTGATAAACATAATATAATGCAATGTAATGTTATGTTATGTAATGTAATACAATATAATATAATATAAAATAAAAACAATATATATGCTAGAGGTAGACTGCGTAAAGAACCCATTATGTTCGACATAGTTTCCTAACTGAATCGTACCTACCCGGTCGTTCCCCGGGGGAAATACTTTGCATATTGATACATCAAGATGGGGATTTTAGAGGCGACCTGCTGGTGTGACGTCTCCACTGTGCTGTGCAGCAACTATGCAGCCAGATGGTGTGTGTGTGTGCGTGTGTGTGTGTGTGTGTGTGTGTGTGTGTGTGTGTGTGTGTGTGTGTGTGTGTGTGTGTGTGTGTGTGTGTGTGTGTGTGTGTGTGTGTGTGTGTGTGTGTGTGTGTGTGTGTGTGTGTGTGTGTGTGTGTGTGTAGTCCCTCTCACAGATCACTACTCATATCTCTGTTCCATCTCCAGCCTCTCTCTACTCGTGTAAACATCCCCGGCCTGCTGGCCTCTGATGTTTTCACCATTGTGTTTACAGTGAGAAGTCAGGCAAATACTTGAACTTTAGGACAAAGAGGAGGAGAAGAAGAGGAAAAAAAAAACCCAGCAGGACAGGGCAGCGTGGGTTTGATGTAACTACGGCGGAAAAAAATTATCAGTGAAAATGTCAAATGATTTATGACTGTGAAACGATGAAGTGCATCGCTTTGTAGTGGTTCTTGTTTGCTCCATTTTGTTTGCCCAAAGGATTAAGGCTTAAGATCGAATGTACACACGGGGACTAAAACAGTAAGCATTCCCAGTTCGGTGCCATTACCGTAATTGTTTCTTACATATGTTACTGCCTTCCAGCTAATTGGAATCTCACTACCTTAAACTAAACTGTCTGAGCTCATTCATATGTGAATGTTCAATGATGGGACGCTTTATTTGTCTTTACTGCACTTACACAAACAGACACACACACACACACACACAAGCGTGCATTTCAGCGTATATGTGAAGTTTGTGGTAATCAGGATGACGATAAACTAAATGATAAGCAATGACGTACATGGACACACATGTACACACATACATACACACTGACACACATACACAAACACACACGCCCACACACCCACACACGCACACCTACATACGCACACTCACACACGCACATGCACACGCACAGGCAAACACACAGAAAAACACAAAAATGAAAAATTAAGTAGTAATCAAAAGCTTTGAAAGGAAACCAAATTCATAATAAATACTCAGAAGAAGTATATAAATATATACAATTCATATAGTCAACCAAACCAAAACGCTGTGGTCTCAAGATCAAAGCCTCTCTCAAAACGATCAGATTTTCCCCTTATTTTCTTCCTGGCTGTGTGTTTCAGCGGTGTGCAGCAGAAATACCCTGGACATCAAAGAGACAGACAGAGAAAGTAATTTAGCCTTATCTTAATTGGACCGCAATCGTAATAACGACCTTACACTCAGGGACCCAGGCCTGGAGAGAGAGAAGGTGCTATGGTGGGCTCTGGGAGGGGAGTGGAGGGGAGGCGTTGAAGCTGGGGGAGTCTGGTCCACACACACGCACGCCGTGCTACCCTGCTCTCTCGTCTAATCTGGGGGGCCACCGTCGCCGTCCAGAGAAAAGCTTGGTGATTAATGACAACATAATGTTTTGTTTACTTCACGGTCATAACAGGCAAGTGGATGGCAAAGGAGCACAGTGAAGGGGAAACATGAAAGCGATTGGTCTGCAGTCCCCCCACCCCTCAGAAATAAACATCTCCGTCCTCCAGCCACCTGGTGTGGGCCCAGCCACCACCACCGTCACCACCACCAACACCACCACCAACACCACCAACACCACCACCAACAACACCACCACCACCCCCACCACTAACACCACCACCAACAACACCACCACCACCCCCACCACCACCAACAACACCACCACCCTCACCACCACCACCGACACCACCATCACCACTGCCACCATCACCATTGACACCACCACCAACACCAACACCATCACCGCCTGTAACACCACTGCCACCATCACCACCATCACCACCTGTAACATCACTGCCACCACCTACACCATCACCACAACCACTAGCACAATACCAACACAACCAACCAACACCACCACCAACACCACCACCGCCAACACCACCAACCCCACCACCACCGAACACCACCACCACCATCACCACCACAACCACCAGCACCAATACCAACACCACCCCCACCACCACGACCATCTACACCAACACCTCCACCATCAACACCACCAACAACCAACACCGCCACCTACACCTACACCACCACCACCAGCTACCTATTGAGGAGCTACGGCTGCTGCCGGCTTTTCTGGCATTCTAATTGGGTGCCTGTGATTGGATGGTGCTGAGCAGTTCAATCAATCAATGACCCAGAGGTCACAGACTTGATTGGACCTGGTGCACCGTGCAGTGAGCACCTAGGCTGTGTAGCGTCTTAATGCACTTTCCATACCACCCCGATTTGTCTTATCGTATATAACAACTGTTAGGGGTGGGGCAATTTGCTTGACAGCGAGGTCAAGAGTCTAATGCATGTGTGTCCACTTTCAACATGTTGAGTGCAGCTTCTAGTCGGCGGTTTTCTGGTATTCATCGAGGCCGTTGAGAGGGGCTCAAGCAGTTCCACTTGTTTCATACAGGAAATGCTGCAATGCTATTGAAAACAAACACAAACGTAACTCTATATAAGCAGGCGATTTCAAATAACAGAACAGAATCCCTGATTTGGTCTATGTCCGAATGAGTCGGTTAATTAGACTGAGCAAGATTGACTCTATTTAGTTTTTTTTGTTCCATTTTACTGGAAAAGATCAAGGCGTTAAGTGAAAATTCCTGGTATTTGAGAAACACTTTCTCCCTCTCTCCCCTCAAAATGTCTGATGTGAAGAGGGAAACAAAAGCCACTTCATGTCCTTAAGTGTTTAGGTCACTTTGTCTACTTAAAAATGACAAATATTTTGGCTCACACATATACACACACACACACACACACACACACACACACACACACACAGGCAGCCCATCCTGGCAGTAATAGGGCAATAAGCGCACAACACCCCCCTCTCTGACCTCATGCGCAGCCATGGCTTGATATAAAATATCGGAACGTAAGCTTCAATACTCAAACGCATCCAGCAATAAACACGTTTCCTCCTGCCAAGATGTCATGGCCATTGAGGTAAAGGATGGACGTGTCCCTCCTATAATGTATTCATTTCAGCTTTGCTTGGTGCACGTCCATGCGTTTGACACAAATATACTTTGCTGAGGAGACGTTTATGGGCTTGAGTTCCCCCTGCTGAGCCATCGCGGCGGGTTCTAATATTCAGCAATTTGCAGACTGCGATGTGAAAACATTTAGGATATTTTTTAGAGACCCTTCTTTCCCTAGTAACTGGTGTTATGACTCATTTCTCTGACCAATTAAACTCATTCTCTCGGCAAACTCCTATTGCAGGTTTGTCAAGTACAAACCCTTGAATATTAATCTCTCGAACTTTGAGTGATTCAAAATATCAAATGAGAATAAAAAAAATCCTCCCATTGAATGCAGTTAATCAAATCTCTTTGCCCTCTTTAATATAATATATATCATATGTAACATATTTTCTTAATTAACATCATTCTTGAAACTGCCGGGAAAATGATGTTGGATGTGCAACTCTTTCTCTCACTCTCTCTCTCTCTCTCTCTCTCTCTCTCTCTCCTTCTCTCTCTCTCACTCTTTCCCCGACTTTCCGTTGAAAAGCCAAAGTGAAAAACCCATCAGATAGGCATTTCCTCCATCTGCAGCAGCAACCAGAGCAGACCACTAGCTACATTCTTATCTTATCGCCGGCAACAATCTTGTGTCTCGTCGTGCCCAAACAGGGAGAGGGATGGAGTCACAGGAAAGGTGCCATTTTAGCGTAGTGCACAACTCCCTGATGTGTGCGCTAATCTAACGTAACACACACACACACACGCACGCACACGCACACGCACACGCACACACACACACACACACACACACACGCGTACACACTCTAAAAACACTTTAAACAAAACAACAGACCTTCCACCAACACATACACAACGCAGACCGCGTGGACGTTGGCTGTTTGTCAAGCCAGAGAGCAGAGAGGTACAATTCTCTTAGTAAGTTCTCCTTCCTTGTTCAACAACACACAGACACACACACACAAACACACACATACACACACACATACACACCCACACACAGCGACTTCATTTGTTCCTTTTCTCTCGTCAAGAGCAGGGGTCCATGCAGCGAGATCAGCCTCGGTCTGCACAGGAAACGCGGGGAAGTGGGTAATGTTGTCCGTCAGCGAAGGGCTCTGCAGAATGCCTGCGAGACCCAGAACAATGGCCACTGGGTTCCCTGGCGCGGGGGAAAATGTACTCACCCTGCAATCTAGGCAGCCACTGACAGAGGAGATAACACGTGGAGGAAAGTGGAGAAAAGGGTCAATGAAAAAAAAAAAACGATGCACACACATGCATAGAAGCATACACAGGCACATGTACACGTACGGGCACAGACACGCAAACATACACACACACAAGCACACACTCGCACACCCACGTACACACACACACAAGCACACCCACACGCACTGGTGCATACTCTCTCATACACACACACACACACACACACACACACACACACACACATACACACAAACATAAACACACACACTTTAAAGTTAGCTGAAGTTTGTAATAATGCTCAATCAAGATTACAGCCGCCATGCAGAAAGGGGGAGGGGAGAAGAAAAAGGTCTAACAATTCCTTTGGTGTGTGTGTGGTTTCATATAACCCTCTAAGCTCCGTGTCTCCCACCATTTCATCACACATAAGACCCCAACGTTAAACAACTTAAGCGACGTCCTATCTAATTACACAGAAAGGACACCATTTCAAGCCATTTAACAGTCATTTATCATGTTCCAGTTTATCCAAGTGACACACAGTAATAAAATAAATAAGCCTTGATCTGTACTCAGTCAACACTTAGCAAATAGCAATGGGACCGAGAACCCATTATCGACTGTAAGCTATAAGATCTGTGTAAGAGCGAAAACGAAAAAGAGCATATAATTGATATCGACCCCGGAGTGTAATGTATTGCTTTCTAATGTTTCCATCAAAACGTTTACGCTACAGCGCTGTATGATGCTGTATAGGCATGATAAGCAACATTTGTATACACTCTGTGACCGTGTCCTACATCAGAGAGGGTGTCTTGCACATCGTTCCCGCCATGGCTTCCCCTTTACACTGCAGGAAATATAACCTCAATCAACCAATCGCAGCGCAGGGGGGTGGGGGGCAAGATACACAGTGAAAACAAACAATGCATACAGCCTCGTTGATTTAATGCCGCAGCATACGTTATTGCAGGGGACGCATTCTTCACCGCCAACATAAACACATTCCACCCACACGTTGTGAACACACATATATATATATATATATATATATATATATATATATATATATATATATATATATATATATATATATATATATATATATATATGTGTGTGTTTGTACTGTAGGAAGGAGTAAAATCATAAATGGGGTACCTCAATAATGGTACTGGTGGCAGACTGTATACGGTTATGCCTGTACGATGACAGATCTAATTGCTTCTGTAAAGCAATATGTGCATGAGCGTTTGAAGTAAAAAAAAAAAAAAGAGGATTACTTCCGTTTTTGGGGGATGGGGAGGTTAACTGTTTGCCTCAATGACAAATGTGACCTTAAATTAACACACTGACTTCCTTTAATACACACGCAAACACACACACACACATGCACACACACACACACACACACACACACACACACACACACACACACACACACACACACACACACACACACACACATTAAACACAGAGAGAGAGAGAGAGAGAGGGTGAGATAGAGAGTCTCCCACTGCACACAGGTTTTGCAGGAGGACAGGATATTAGACAGAGAGTGGAGTCCTCAGGCTTACAGCGAACACTTGAGTGAGGGGGAAGTCATGCCTTCAGGCTGTCATAGGACGTCAGATTGTGATGTAGAAGAGACACCATTTATCACCGGCCACCCAACATGGAAACAATCATAACATCCTGACAGGAAGATCTTGTGGAAAAGAATCAAGATGGGCTTTGATAAAACAGAAAAGAAAGGGAAAAGGGAAAGAATCTCTGCTCTGTGTTTGTCTTGTCCTCTCAGTAGCGGTCTCCCTCTCTCCAGTGATCCCAGAAATGCCATTTTTAGACCTTAATTTTTTTTTAACCGAAGGTTTTGTGTACTAAGGGGATATGAGTCAGTTGCGTTGCGATGTGTGAATAATAAAGATATGTTATCCCCTCCTGATAGGAGGATGGGATGTTAAGATAACACTGTCCTTGACACTCATGTCCTGTGTTTGTACCCCTAGATACTGGATGACTCATGTGTCTGTGTCCAAAATATGTGGTCAAATCGAAGGAGATAACTTTGAAAGGAAATAATAAACAACGCAGCGATTTTTATTAATCGTTATGTGATGATGAACAACAAAAGTGTTGTCATTGCTATTCCGAACTTCCAAAACAAGATGTAGCGGAGATGACCGCCTCTTTCCAGGGACCGTATTCATTCTGAGGTGCAGAGGTTGCTCGAGCCCTTTCCTGTTGGAGCAAGACACACACACACACACACACACACACACACACACACACACACACACACACACACACACACACACACACACATTCTCCGGTTGCCTTATTTTTTGTAAAGGACCTGCTCTCGATTTTTCTCCTTTTTCTTTGGCAAGGTCAGGAGTGTAGCGTTTGTCACGGGTCAGAAGAGTGTTGGACAGCAGCCAAGCACGTCTGAAGGTCTTCCTCCTTTCACACTCTCAAGTCACCTGAGGCTCAGTGGAGCATGGCAGGGCTCGGCCCGCACCGCGGCCTGAACAATGGAGAGCAACATGGGCCTCTTTCCAAGCCGCTCCTCACTGCCAGCTTCCCCTTCAAACGCTGTCTGCTCGCGCTGTCACTCAAAGCCGCGACAGCCTCCACCACCACCACCACCTCCGCCACCTCCTTCAGGACGCTGAACATGGAGAAACATGCCCTGTAGCCATGTCATGCCACTCTGAACACTCACTTTTTCCCTCCCTCTCTCTCTCTCTCTCTCTCTCTCTCTCTCTCTCTCTCTCTCTCTCTCTCTCTCTCTCTCTCTCTCTCTCTCTCTCTCTCTCTCTCTCTCTCTCTCTCAATGTCTCCACTTTCTTTCCCTTCAGAGGTCAACATTTTAAGGGAGATGTCCAAGCAGGAAATGCCAATGCTCTGAAGGAGAGTCTTGTGTTCTTGTGTGTTTGTGTTCTTGTGTGTGTGTGTGTGTGTGTGTGTGTGTGTGTGTGTGTGTGTGTGTGAGTGTGTGACTGTGTGTGTGTGTGTGTGTGTTTTAAACTGTGTATTACTGCTGTTATGTAATGACATGAAATGTCTAGGTGTTGACAGGGGTATGACAGAAATGACTCCCCTCTTCTTTGTGACATAAATTGCAAATTGTGTATGTTTACACAGAGATAAAGGAACAATTATGTATTTTCTCTGCGAAGACATTTGACGGACTCTTCAAAGAGGGAGATCTGTGAATGGAACCTTCAGGCAAATGCGTAGGCACTTTGGTTCACTTGAAAATAAATAGTAATGTCATCATATTTCTCTTGGCTGTTGTTTTTGTACATCCACCAGGAAAGACCAGTATATTTACATTCAATATCATATATTTCACATAATCAATCAATATTACATAATCAATCAATATTTCACAATCACATACTATTCATATTTACAAGGACTATATACATATAGGATAGCATTATCTTTTATTTAGCCATATTAATAGCCATTAAACGTGAGTATATTGTAGACAAAAACAAGCAACGGTTGCTATGCAATTAGCACGCTAAAACATTCATTAAAAAAAAAATCCCAAGAGATTTCTAATCTCTTTGCAAGACATAACAAATCCCACCCATGATGCATTGGTGTCTGTCTAAGTAGTCACCCTGTTCTTTAAGTAGGAGAATAACACACAAAAGGAACATTTAAGGTGATGATAGGTTGATACAGGACAGGAAACGGCAGTGAGAGATATGCTCGCACCCGGGCCATAATTTACTTTGTTCCTGACTAGCTCATCAATGCCCCATGTGTGTGATTTATGAAATGCTTCACCCCTGTAAATCACCTTGTCATAGGGGCAGGCTGTCGAAAGGGAACCCAAACGCATTCCATATCGCTCAAAATATCTCAGACGGGCGGCTGAGCCAAAGTGGATCCGCAGGTCAGGTGGCTTCTGAAACTGACAGTATGAGCCTCCCGCCCTGTAAATGGAGGATCATCATTATTGTTATTATTTTTTTTTTACGACATGCTTACCTCGGTAGCAGGCAGCCTCATTCGGAAGACCTTGGCCACGGATCACACGCGGCTGAGCTGAACGGATACTCAACAACCTGATACAGTCAGTCAGGGAGGGTGGACATGAGGCCACTGTGCCTAGCGTTAGCACTGCAGGCTTGCGTTACACACGTAAACAAGTGCACACAGGCACACCAGCGTGTGCACAAAGCCTATTTCATCTGCCGGCATTCCTGCCCCCAGCTCAGGCGCACACACCAAAAAGAAAAAAAAACTAAGAGAAAATAAATAAATGACTTTGCTCCTTTTGCTCCTGATAAATGCATACCTTCACCGTCGTAAAAAATAAAAGAAAGGGAAGAAAATATGAGGCACCTGAATAGGTGTGAGCGAGGAGGAGACAAACGGGTTGGTGTTGGTGTGGTGGTGGATGTACCTCCCATCATGTTCATCTCCACCGGGGCTGCTGGGAGATGAGGGGGGAGGGGGGAGGGGGGGTATGGGTGGGGGTCGGGGATGTGAGGACAGATAAATCTCTTTTTTTATGGCTCCTCCGTCATCAGGCGCAGGAGATAGAGCGCTGGCTGCCATGGTGGTGACTACTTACCCCTATCGGCGCGCTGGGCGGAGCCAGGATGGAGGGCGGCTAAGGTTTGACCGCTTGCCCCCTAGTCTGATCCATCAAGGGGATGGGTCTGAAGTGGGGGGCTTCATGTGATAGGGAACATCTTTTTTCAGGGTTGAGAAAGGGGGGAGAGCTGGTCTACTGTACATCGATGAAATATGTGAAACACTCTCCGAGGGGCTGTATTTTCTTTCGAGCCGAGGTAACAGTTGGTCTGTCTTACAATAAATATTACATGGACTGTGTGTAATACGAAAATATTGCCTTTCGGTTTCAGTGGCGTGTTCGACTGCGGGATATTGGCGACACATGTTAAACACGTTCTGACAGTCGTTTCTCTATTACGGCATTAAATGCGATATCCAACACACACTAATGTTAGTGTAGGTTACCATCGTGGTGAAGTAGCACAGACTCCGGCCTTAACTGTACAATAACAAATCCATGATGTATTTGAAAGAAAAAAGTTGCAGGTCAGGCTCGCAGAGAGCTCTTAAAAATGATTGATCTACTCAGAAAAACACGAGAACTGGGGTCACCCAGACGAGGGGAGCGAAGCAGACCGATTCCACACAAATAAAATCCTTGTGGCAGCCGAGCGCAATCGCCCCCGCAAACCACACTCACACACACACACACACACACACACACACACACACCAACCGTGTAGACACAACTTCAATCTCGGTTTCCTGTGAGAAATAGTGTCATCGTGAGGTCAGATGTTTCAAGCATAAGCCGGGACTATTAGCTATTGGATAGCTTTTGGATTTGGCAAATGTCATTTCCAGTCCATTCGTCCTTACGCTTACAGAAGGTATAATTCGAAAGTCGAAGAAAATAAGGTAAATAATGCATGATAATTGTTTTCTTCTTCCTATTATTCACTACTTTGATCAATACACTGTTCTTAACATTTCTGCATTTAGTAGGATTGTTACCTGTGGTAAAAAGGCAGAGTAAATGACCTGTATTTTAAGCTCAAAGGGTAAGAAATAAAAACAAAGTATCAATATTAATATGAATTGTATGAAAATATATTAAGAAAGTGAATACATTATTTTAAATTAAACCTCATATTAAACATATGAAATCTGCATTTAAAATGAGGACAACTTTTTTGTCCTCACAAATCCGTGAACGTGTGTGGTTGAGGGAGGGTGGCAAGTGGGCGGGGTTGTTGGGTGACTTGTCCAATGATCTACTCTTAACAGCCCCGGGGGCCAGCTCCAAACCACCGGGCCTGTCCATCAGCTCGCTCCAGCAGCCCCAGCAGCCCCTGCAGCCCCTGCAGCCCCAGCCTCTGGGTTAATGGTGAACGTGTGCAGATAATGTCAGCCCGCTTACCTGCTAGACTGACGGCTTTACTGGGGCTTGGCTGCTGCTAAGTATCTCCCACTACTCGTTAAATCTTTCCTATTCATGATACACCAAGATAACGCTCGTAAAGAGCGATATCTACGGAATACATGTTGTAAATTTGTAGTATTTTACAAATGTCTATGAAATATATATATTTTTGGTATTAGCCAAGGACGTTGGTTTGCATTTGACTTCGGAGCCATTTACAACAGAGTTACATAACGTTCCAAAAGAACAAAGGAACTAATTCTCTTTAGTGATATCAAGAACTTCCAAAATGATTTTAAAAGGTCAAAGTCAAACTGCAAACATGTAACATGGACAGCTCGTCTTGAGTATGATTAAATGTGTCAGGCAGGTGCGTTCCCCAGTTTAACTACTTCATCTCGCTGCTTGTCAGCTCCAGTTTGATAAAGAGCAGCAGATAATAATCTCTCTGCGCATTTGTTTTGCTCCTCGATTTCAAGTAATTAAAGAAACCCTGTGTGACCTTTCTACGCCGAACATACAAATGACGGGATATAGATAGATGGATAAATATCTGATGAGATAAACAATTGCAAACGGACGTTGAGCTAAAACAGGCCCCCGGGAGCCAGACCGCAGGCTAGGAGGAGGAGGGTTTATTTCCCACCTGAGCGGAGCGGTTCTCGGAGCGCCGTCATAAACCATGTGACTGAAGGAGATGATAGCGGGTCGGCCGCCCCGTCCACGGCAGCTGTCAACCTTGGCTCGTGGGTTCCCTTCCCCCGGGTCAGAGGTCATCCAGCTGTGGCCCCTCCCCCAGCCACCTTTCTCCCCCCCCCCCCCCCCCCCCCCACCCCCACCCCCCACCCCCCGACACAGCAGATGTGGTCGGACCACCATGCTGAGGGCCCCGGCCCCGGCCACATCTGGCTCTTATTACGGCCAGACAATCCAGCTTTATCAGCTCCGCACAGCTCGCCCGGTCTACTCTAGGCTCCCTCTCTCTCTTTCTCTCCTCCATCTCCCCCCAGTACCCTGTGACACGCTCTCAACGCGCCAACACCACCTTTACAAGATGATTTATGTCGAAGTCATAAAAAGAAAAGACTTTCTATTGATGAACTCGATTATTTTCCAGGGTCCGTTATTAGAGGTATTTCAACAAGCAAACACATAGCATTAAATGGGTGAATGAGCACTAGCATGAGCTAACTAGCATAATCACACTCTCTCATTCTTATCTCCACTCAATCGGCCATTGTTTTGTCATCCTTTCTCCTCCAGGAATAGTGATAAATCCCCTCTTGTCAAACACACATAAAGACAAACCTAATGACATTGTGCAGCGACATTAGCACGTAGTTAATGGACACCGGCTAATGGTGGTGCTCCATTAAGAGGTGGCCGTGTGACTTTCTACTTCATCAGAAATGTGTGAACCAAATAAGAAAGAAGAGACCAGTCAAAGGCTTTACCGTTTCACAACACATTACCAAAACACACAATCAATAAATGACCTGTGTACAACCCGGCTATTCTTCTCCGAGACGAGAAAAATGTCACACACTCAGGTATAAATCCCAATATCTATAAACAGGAGACTTATACTGAGGGATTCTGTTGCACACAATGATCCCCTGGCTGCAGTTTATTTTCCTAGGGTGCTTTTGCTGTTATCCAGAGGCCTATCCAATGAAACTACGCAGTCCACAGGACTCCTGCGGCTATGCTAGAATATCTGTAATCCGTCCAAACAAACAGTCGACAGATGAGATGGAATTTCATAAATGCAAAGATATTAACCTAAAACTGACTCCACCTCGAGAGAATTCCTAAACTCTAAGTGGAGGAAGAATAGTTTTTTTTCCTTTAAAGCAGCAGGCCATTAGTATAAATCCAACAGAAGTCAGTGTGCACAGCCAAGCATCTCCTCACGGCTTCACAGGACTTCATGAGACTTAGGCTAGGAACTATGTCAACAACAGATGCATCTTGCCTGCACTCTCCATGGGGCATGGTTGTGCCATGGCCTGGCCTTCTCGTCAATGGCCGACGTTCTCCCAATCAAGAACACCATTGTTCTGTTTTGGGGTCTCTCTCTCTCTCTCTCTCTCTCTCTCTCTCTCTTCTCTCTCTCTCTCTCTCTCTCTCTCTCTCTCTCTCTCTCTCTCTCTCTCTCTCTGGACCCTGTCTTTGCAACCATCATCACTCCCTCAACCCTAATGCCAGGAGGAATGGGTGTTGTTTCCCCCCGTGTGTCAGAGGTCCCCGTGCAGTCCACTCACGGTGACATAGTCGCGTGCACTAAACCTGTCGCCACCTCCTAGCGCTGCTGCCAACGCTCGGAGGGCCTATCTTCTGCTACTGGCAGGCTGACTGTTTACAGGGCTTTTGGATCCCTTGAAAACCGCTGACTGTGGGTTTATTTCTCGTCTTCCTTTCTGCTTCCTCTTCTTCTTTGTGGCTGAATGTTTCTTAAAGTAGACATGCCATTTACCTTTGTTAAATATGGCCGTTTACCAATCTAAATCCTGAAGCCAAAAGCACAATTGTGGCGTGGCCCAATCATGAAACAGAACCATATTTTAATGGAGCAAAGCACACAGAGTGAGAATGTTGCAGTGCTGTATTTTTTGCTTGCTTCGTATAGGACTCTCGTAAAATTCTTTCAGAGAGTTTGGGCTATAGATTAGAAGTATTTTTTTCCCTTTATTCCACAATCTAGACATCGGAAGAACTTGTGGAATGGGTTTTGATCATATTAGTCATGTGAATAACTGGGTATGGTTTGCTGCTCTTGAACTGGGAACAAGTAAACAATTAAAATAGCTAACCAGAGAATGTAGGTGACCAGGGGCTGCCTGCCAATCAGCCGGGGAGGCGGAGCAGAGGTGGTGTCAAGGCTGTTAGAAATGCAGTGAGAATGACTCCTAAAGGCCCCTGCTCCTTATGTGACAGCTAACTGTTAAAATACCACTGAAGTTTGGTAATGCTAAATAATACAGAATTCATGAAAACAAAATGTGGTTCAAAGACGACAGGTAAAGCAGGTGGTTAAAAGCGGCAATCCAATTTATTTTAAGTACATAGAAATAGCAATGTTTTTCAGAGGATTAAATGAACAATAATAATTGGGTTCCATACATTCAAACTAACTAATTATTAATTTCCTACAGGTCTGCTGCAGAAACCATCTGCATATATGTGATCCACATGTGAAGGGGTGGGTGGGGGGGGGGGGGGGGGGGGTGGTGCATGAAAAAAAGGGTAATGTGTGGTACAGTCTATTGCTATGTGGTGCTTTATTACTTCAGTTTTTTTTTGTGTACCAAAGACTAAAAGTCTTTAAAAACCCTCCCAGTTGGTGAGTCCCTTCACATGTGTGAGGTTGTTGTTTTTCTTTGGGGGTGGGGGTGGAAGGGGGTCTTGGGAGCTACAGGGGGCTAATTAGAAGCCATTCTCAAACTCTGGAGCCAAATGGAGCAATTATCTGGCCCAGCGAGTAGATAATTCCTTCCCATTCATCTCCCACACTGTCAGGGTGCTCCCAGTGCCCCACCAACCTGGGCTGCCTCACCCCCACACACACACCCATTCCACCTCCCGCCATCCCTCCCTTCCCCCGCTCCTGTCTCCCTAGCAACGAACAACATGGTGGATCACCTGGACGATAATTTCTCCCGTGGCTGTCACATACCATTGCCCAACCCCGTCCCCCCCCCCCCCCCCCCCACACACACACACACACACAAGAAAGATTTATTATGCATAGGTTCAGCAAATGATGTGGTGTGAGGTGTGTGTGTGTGTGTGTGTGTGTGTGTGTGTGTGTGTGTGTGTGTGTGTGTGTGTGTGTGTGTGTGTGAGTGAGTGTGACACTGGTGGGAGGTGGGAAAGCCGGGGCCTGCAGGAGTGATTAATGCAACAGACTGATAAGTACCATGCCCAAAAACGGAGAATTATAGAATTAGTGCTTCAACACATGGCCTCACTGACCATATATTTCAATACCTGGAGAGGCTTTTGTTCAAGTTAAAGTTAAAGTAATTTCCGGATGTGCCTATGGTAAAACGGGTGATACATTCACTTGTTTTCACCGTGATTCCTAAACTATGGCACGTCCTGCAGGAATAAATAGGTGGAGGATGATATCTGAGACGAGTTGATGACAGACTTGTGTCCAAAGTTCAGAGAATGCATCAAGGTTGGTAATAAAGAACGCGCTGCTCCAAGGAGTTTGAGTTCATTAAGGGCACAGCTCTCACTGACACACTGAAGGCATCCTGTCAACAAGTATGTAAGAAGGGGCTCTCCTTCTCTCTCTCTCTCTCTCTCTCTCTCTCTCTCTCTCTCTCTCTCTCTCTCTCTCTCTCTCTCTCTCTCTCTCTCGCTCCCCCTCTCTCTCGCTCGCCCCCCCCCCTCTCTCTCTCTCTCTCTCTCTCTCTCTCTATCTCGTGGGCACAGTTCGGATGAACTAAAAATATTGTGTGTGTGTGTGTGTGTGTGCATATAGGTTGATATGACTGTCTATAGTTGTAGGTGGATGTGTGAAAAATGTGCTGCATTTCTCATTCGGAATTCACTTTTTTCAAACAAATGAGTTTCCTTAAGGTGGAGTGACTCCCATATGTGTTTGGGATTGGCTGTAAGGAAACACTAAAACACATTATGTTTGGCTTTCCCCCAGGCCAGGGGAATTCTGGGGACCTGAGTTGACCAGGACCTGAGCTGACGAGGATATGACTGCAGGCTAACTCCTGTTTAATAGAGCAGAAATGATGACTCAGAGGAAACAACAAGGGCTCTACCAAATAACTATTATCAGGTGCGTATGTGTGTGTGTGTGTGTATGTGTGTGTGTGTGTGTGTGTGTGCCTGTGTGTGTGCCTGTGCACGTGTGTGTAAGCTTGTCTGTGTGTAATATTGACGGTTAGCATAAGGCCGTATTGCAGTCATATGCTGTGCTTCGGCAAGGCTGTGAATGACAAGAAGCATTCATCACTTCCTCCTACCTTTGCGATATAAATAATATTTAATATTTAAGCTATAATGCTCTCCAACTGCATGTGATAATGATTTTCTCAAAGATTTATTCATTCTTACATGAATAACATTCTTACATTTAATTACTTTTTTATTCAAAAAGAAAGAAAATCACTAGGTTTATTTAAAATAGTGAATAGTACACTTAAGACACTCATAATCTCAACACATTTTCAACAAAAGCGATGGCTGCAGTGAATAAGATAGATTGTGCTGGTTTATTCATACGAAAATCACAAAATAACCAAGCCCCCCCCCCAAAAAACATGAGGACCAGCGAAAACATTATGTACTGCTTTGCTTTGCCGTGCAACAAAGCTTTAAACCGCTGCATGACTTCTCTGGTTTTTCCCACACCACTCCCCATGAAAACAAAACACATTGTGGGCCTCCCGTATCTCCAGTGTATATCCTCACTGGAATCAGGTTAATAGAGGGCCATGAGACCTCTCCTCTCCCTCTCTTCTCTCCTCCCTGTCTCTCCTCCTCCTCTCTCTCTCTCTCCCTCTCTTTTCTCCTCCCTGTCTCTCCTCCTCTCTCTCTCTCTCTCTCTCTCTCTCTCTCTCTCTCTCTCTCATCTTCTCCTCAAGGTATCTGGGGCCTCCACCACCTGAGAAGTGTTCAGTCACCGAGGGAGGGAGAGAGAGAGAGACAGATAGGGAGAGAGACAGATAAAGATAGAGTGAGAGAGAGAGACAGAGAGAGAGAGTGAGTGAGAGAGAGAGCGAGCAAGAGAGAGAGAGAGAGCAAGAGAGAGAGAGAGAGAGAGAGAGAGAGAGAGAGACAGAGAGAGAGAGATTACGGGAGTCTCAAGTTGCCGTGGCGCTGCTGCTGATTGGACAGCAAGACAGATCTCTCCCCCCCACCTCCTCCCGCCGCTTCCCCAGGTGCAACGTGCTGAACCTCTCAGCCCCCCCTCCCCCTGCCCTGCTTGACGCTCTCAAGCATGCCCACCCATGACCGTGTGATGTAGGTGTCACTCAGCTGCTCCCCTCCTGCCAACCAGCACCCCGTTCCCCCCCACACTCCTCCTCCTCCCACCCCTCCACTTCTTCACTCCTCTCCCCTTCCCCTCCATTCAGTTCATCTTTTCCTTACTTCCTCTCCTCCCAATGGGATGGAGTTAACCGGCAGGAGTGTGTGTGTGTGTGTGTGTTTATGTGTGTGTGTGTGTGCACATGAGTGTGTATGTGTGTGTGTGTGTGTGTGTGTGTGTGTGTATGTGTACGTGTGTGTGTGTGTGTGTGTGTGTTAAGGAAAACGGGGTGGGGGGGGGGGGGTGGGAGGGCATCCACATGACCTTGGAATTAGTGGAACTCCAGGGACGAGCTTGTTGGGTGGGACTACGTTGCCAGCTGCTTCCCCCCCCCCCCCCCCCCCCCCCCCCCCCCTATCCTTTCCTGAGTGTAAGAGATTGATGCCTGCCCCGGCAGGGAGGGAGGGAGGGAGGGGGTGGGGTTGTGAGGTGCGAGTGCTAAGGTAGTGGAGGTGATTTCATTTTATGTCAGAGCAGGGGCCATCCAGGGCCAGGGACCACTACAGTGCAGACACAGCCCACGCTCACCAGGAGGAACCCATGCCTGAGAGCCCATGGAGCAGCCGGGTCGGCGGGGCCCCTGATCACATGACGGGGAATGGTGTGGGAAACGTAAGGGGAGATAGGCTCCAGCACGGAGGAGGAAGGTGGGGTCCTCAGAGGTACTGGAGGCCGACATGTTTTCACTGGCTGACCCTTACACCTGCAGGCCTACCCCCTGCCTCTGCCTCTCTGTTTCGCCCACTCGGGCCACACACACGCAGGCTTCACCTGGAGGAAGGGGCAGGCAGGGAAAGTGACGGGTGGCTGGGTGGGCGGACTGATGGACAGACAGACAGATAGACAGGAAATCAGGTTAGATTCTGTGTGCTGAGGCAATTAGCTCTTTCTCTTGATTTGTGAAAATGCGTTGGTGGGCTTTATGCACGTCTTTGCAGGGTGCACTTTATCTTAGAATGTGTGTGTGCAGAATGGTGTGTATAAAGAACGCGCTGTGTTTGTGTGTGAGAATTGCACATGTGTGTATGTGTATATATGTGTGTGTGTGTGTGTTTGTGTGTGTGTGTGTGTGTGTGTGCGTGTGCATGTGTGTGTGTGAGTGTGTGTATGTGTATATGTCTGTGTGTCTGCATGCGTTGGTGTGTGTGTGTATATGTGTGTGAGTGTGTGTGTGTGTGTGTGTGTGTGTGTGTGTGTGTGTGTTTCAAATGCATGCATGTGTGCATGTCAGTAGTGCATTGGGGGCGCTAATAGCTCGGGCAGCATGCGTATCCTATCAGCACCACATACATGCCTCAGGCCTTGGGTCCAAGGAGCCACCAGCATGGACTTATAAATAATAGAATTGAAGACCACTGCTAACTCAGCTGTCGTCAAACGGCTGACTGGCCTGACTGCATGTATGTATACTCAGGCAACACATAGGCCCTGTTTATTCAACTGTATTTCAATTTAGCAGGAGAAATGGACAAGTTAAGTGAAGAGCGCTGCGGTGGCTGTGAGATATTTATTTACTCTGGCACCGTGAAGCACTTTATCACCCAAACCTTTTGGAGTTTTCATGTGTAAACACGACTGGAGATTATGCGAAAACATTTCAAGGATTATGTAAAGGACCAATTAGTCAGCCAGTAGAGTACATGGACACAGTGGAGAGACACGGCACTCGTCAAGCTCTTTCGTCTCTGGGATTAATTTATATATGTAATCAAAAGTTCACCCTGCTCCTGTGTAGGTTTGCCTGCTCCTCTGACAGGTGTTTAGAACAGCAGCGCTACTACACCTGCTAAAGCAGGACTTCTACAGACACTTACGTGGAGCTACTACATGCTAAAGCATCACTAATAAACATGTTAAAGCAGCGCCACTACATATGCTAACTCAGCGCTGCCATACATGCTGAACAAGTGCTACTTGACATGCTAAAGCAGCACTATGTAACATTATATCACAGCACCACTACACAAGCTGAAGTTGCCCTATTGCACATGCTAACGCTGCACAGGTAAAACCACGGCTACCACACATGCTAACGCTGCACACGCGTTCAACCAGAGCTTCAACATATGCCAAGGCAGCATTCATGCTAGTACTCGCACCTCCTTGATTCCTCTCAATGCAGTTGGTTTCCCTGTCTTTATCTGAGATCCCAGCGGCTCCATGACGTAGCGTGGAATCATGGGTATTAATCAGGACTAAGGCCCCGGGCCCCTCATCTCAAGAGTGTCTGCGGAGGTGCCCGAGCGGACCAAATCCTGGCTTCATTTCTTCATAGGAACTCATTTCCTCGCGGTGGTTCTCCAGTTCATGGTAATGTAACCTGAGGAGAGAATGGCCCGTCGGCCCCCAGAGGATGAAAGCATTCAAAAGCCTGAGAATTAACCCCCCGGGTCAACTGCATTATCCCCCTCTATTTATAGTTCAACTTTCATTTTTACCAGGCCGAAAACAGGCAAAAAAACTGGATTACTGGGGTCACAGCAAGAGATTTGCAGTTAATTAAATCAATCGTCGAGATTGACCAAATCTGTGCTTCCCCCCCCTTTCAATATTGCATGTACTTAGTGTCTTAATTAGATTACGGGACGTGGACTCACTCAGTTTTGAGTCACTCAGTTTTGAAAGACTGCTCTCCTTTTTATCTTAGCAGGCGCCATTTATTTGAAGATTAAGCTTCTTCATCTTCAGACTTCTATTTAACTTATATACGTTATAAATGTATGCATATATATGTTTGTGAATTTATCCAAAGTGCCGTACAATCGTGCAAGTGCAAATATTCTTGTGCATGGTTGCAGTGAGAATATGATGTTATATATTATGTATTCTTCAATCCAAAACTTCTGCCTTCCTCTTCGCCCCAGCACCCATTCATTTCAAATATTTGCTATAAAATCACTGAAAAGGAAAGGGAAGGAACAAAGAGGTACTTTGAATGTTAGATGAAACTTCAATAGCACATTGTCTTAAGCCTACAAGGCGTCACCGTTCTTTTGTATTTGTGGAATCAACAAATATTGTCAACTAACTACATATCTCGGATCTCAATCACTGTATTAGTCATTCTCCACTAACTACATAGCTCGGATCTCAATCACTGTATTAGTCATTCTCCACTAAGTACATATCTCGGATCTCAATCACTGTATTAGTCATTCTCGTCTGACTGCATATCTCGGCTCTCAATCACTGTAGTAGTTAAGCATTATACGTTAATTCATCTGACTACCCTGAAAGGTAGTGGGGGATATGGTATGTCTGAAAGATTACAAAAGATTGAAAAAAAGAAGAGAAATTCAAAATTGTTCAAATCTCAATTATTATATGTCTATTAAACTCCTACTTTTTTTTTTATAGAACTGCTACTGGTACAGTTACTAGTTAGATGTGTAACTAGGAATAGCTGAAGCGTGGGTGTCTATGTGTTTTAGAGATACAATCATATCCCTGCGCCTGCCTGCTTAAGTTTGTGTGTGTTTGTGTGCAACGGTGTGTGTATATCTGTGTGCCAATACACATCTCATAAACGCACACACCCACGATTGTACTAGCGTATGTGTGAGCATGTGTTGATGAGTGTGTGCACTGTGCTCAAGATATATATATATATATATATATATATAAATATATGCATGGTGAAGTTGTGATTGCAGGACATGGCTGCAGCTCCCTGGGTACTTCACCAGTGGAGCAGCATTTCCTCTCACACGGCTCCCCGGTGGAACAGGCTGCCGAGAGGGAGGAAAAGCAGGAAGGCCACTGCTGCATCCACTCTACATTTGACACAACACAGTCACACACATTTGCAACCAGCAACGAGCACGGCCAAGCCTACGCTCAGGTCGCGTATTCAGAGTCGTGTATTCGATCTGGAAAGTGTTACTGGGGGGTGGTGAGAAAAGGGGGCGGGGCTCCATTGGAGCCAGTGTGTAATGAATGCATATTGACCGGTAAATGAAGACCAGGTGACACCTCGAATGAGAGAAGATAGATGATCTTGTGTTGTGGTGTGTTAATGACCATGGGGTAATTGCCCCTGCAGTGTGTTGTAGCACAGCCCCTCTCCCCTGGTATATTCCACCACCTTAACCCCACACACCCCTGCCCCTCCACTCCACTCATACCCCCATCATGCAAACTTCTGCTGCCCCGAGCACAAAGGGAGCCTGTGTGAGGTGCTCAGCCACCCAACGCTCCACCCACCCCACCCCCACCTCCACCTAACCCCTTCCAGTCTAGGCTCCTCCTGCCCATAATACTGCGCCCTCTCTCTCTCTCTCTCCCCCCTTCTCTCTCTTCCTCCATCCCTCTCCTTCCCTCCCTCTCTTTTTCTCACCCTCTCTCTCCCTCCCTCCTGCTCTTTCTCTCCCCCTCACTCTCTCTTTCTGCCTCCCTCTCTCTCCCTCTCCCTCTCCCTCTCCGTCTCCGGCTCCCTCTCCCCCTCTCCCTCTCCCTCTCCCTCTCCCTCTCCCTCTCCCTCTCCCTCTCCCTCTCCCTCTCCCTCTCCCTCTCCCTCTCCCTCTCCGTCTCAGCTTCCTCTCCCCCTCTCCCCCTCTCCCCCTCTCCCCCTCTCTCCCTCTCCCTCTCCCTCTCCCTCTCCCTCTCCCTCTCCCTCTCCCTCTCCCTCTCCCTCTCCCTCTCCCTCTCCCTCTCCCTCTCCCTCTCCCTCTCCCTCTCTCCCCCCAGCTGTGTGGCTGATGTGCTCCATTTGCTTGATGATGGGCCGAGCAGGACGAGGCAAAAGTTCACGCGCACACCTTTCCTGTTCACATGGTCGAGGGTGTGGGTTGGGGGGAAGGGGGCTGGCCTGACCCCCCTGACCCGCTTGGGAGAGGGAGGCGGTTGGGGTAGGTGTGGGGGAGGGCTGGGTGCCACAGGAGCACCCGTCGTGCTCCTTGTGCTACAATTTGTCCCCTCATTTGGGTGCAGCTACGCCCCTGTGGTCCTACTGCCTTAACTTCTCTCTGCAATACACTCAGGCACATTTTCAGGCGGGAACCAGCGGGGAGATAAGTGGTAGGATAAACAAGGACTATAGAAAAAACAGCTGTCAGTGTAGTTGGCATAGATATAGATAGCATAGATAGTTAGCATTATACACCTTGGCTTCAGATATTAAGATAAATATATATATATATATATATATATATATGGGTTGTATAGATAGTAAGACAAATAGATACTGTGTAGTGAAATACAGTGTGGCAGATTTGAGGTTATTATATTATTGTATTCACAAAGCCACAGTGTTGTGTCTATGTGTGTGTGTAAGCCTTACATCAGCCTGTCTGTTACGGCGGTTGGCTTTGCCAACCAAACAAATGGCAGTCAGAGCTTCCTCCTTTCCCACAATGCAGCTGTCTCTCAAAATGGTTGGCGAGTGAGTGACGGAGGCCAATTTGATGACAACACCCTCCCCCCTCCTCCCCTGTCCTGCTTGGCTGATGCTGCCACCTTCTTTCAACACACAGAGACCCAGACCCCCAGACCCCCTGACCCCCAGCATACATGTCATCTTCTCTTACCCCCCCTACACCCCCGCCCCCTCACCCACACACACACAGACACACCCTTACTAGCACCCCCCCCCCCCCCCCCCCCACACACACACACACACACTTCACTTAAGACCCAAAGGAATTCATTTTCTAATTTTCCTTGACTGAGCAAACAATACACACGCCTTAACAATGTTGACATCTCTAATGCCTTAAAAAGCTGTGGTAATGGAGCTTTGATTGGTAGTAAGTGGATACACACACATGCGTGTGTGCGCACACACCAACACACCCATGTGCACGCACTCACACACACATATACACACATGCATGCACAAGCACACGCTCACACATGCACACACATCACTGCACTTAACAGGTTTCAGCTCTGCAATGTTACAGAACTGAGTTCACAAAAACACTTACCACTGACTTAAAGGTTATTGGAAAATGTCAAACGTTTCTCTTGATTTGTGAAAATGAGTGGCAAAATGCAAAACTATACCACAAAGGTTTTGCGGTATAGTGTAATCCATAATAATTGCAATGCTTTGATCCAATTTTGAGTACAATGAAATTACTGATTACAAATATATTAACCATATTATGTCCTGCACTTTGCTACTCTCTGCTTTCATACAATGTGCATTGGTAGTAAAGTCATTTTGAAATCAGTTTATATTAATTAGTTGGTGATGGTTATACACTAACCATGGAGGGACACATTTAAACTTTATATGTGAGTTATTTCTAATGGAATAAAGGACGGACACACGTGAGTTCACAGGGATTCACCGGGCTCTCTCAGGACATCCAAGAAACTACACACTGTTTATAATGTTGACTACTGTTGTATTCTTTTTAAGAGGCTAGAAGGTTGTATGTGTAGTTTTTAAACACACTTGAGATATTGGTTTAATTCCTTAACATATCCTATCCAAACACTACTAATTTCAGTGAGAAATAATTACTTTTTAATTTAATTACTATTTAAACCAACTTTTCCAAAAGCAAATCTATTTTGTAATTGGTTTCCAAAAAGTCTATATAGTCTATCAAGTCAAGTCTAATATTATTTCCACAGAAATTCTACAAGCAGTTCTTGAAGGCGTACATACAATATTAAAATTGTGTTGACAATAACAGGTAATTATATAACGCCAATGAGATTAGACAATACAAACTAAAAAGTATGAAATAAATTCTGCATGAATCTAAAATGAAGTTTAACAAAGGAAAGTGAATATATCTTGGGGCTAAATGTGCTAATATATTCTCGAGTAATGTTCAGGTCTGTCCTTCAAGTTAAAATCCACACAGCTTCCCAGGCTAAGGCCCTTGTCTTCTGACACTGATTAACCAGTTTGTCTTCCATCAACACCTCTGTCTGTTACGGAAGCTAATTGTTAGCCAACTTAACGGCTCCAACGGCAACTTCTCTTCCTCAGTTTGGAGATTTATAGCTGTTCGCGTTTTTGCCTTACTAATATTCAGCCATTACATTCCCAAGAAGAAAATAATAGCACTGATGATTTAAATGTTACCAGACCAAAACAGTATGCAAAGCAGGTTATTGCGATATTTGAAAGTTGTTGTAGTAAATTAATTCCAATAGTTAAATGCATGAATGCATTTTATGTTCTACTGAGGACACAGCTACCATTTTAAATGCATACAAAATAGTTGAAAAAGTTCCTCTTACTAGCTACAGTAGTTACAGCAGGGTGCCTCTGAAAGAGAAGCATTTGGATGCTCTACTAGTAAACCCTGGGGGGATGAAGGTCAAATGAATAAAATAAGAAATGGCCCAATGTAAATATGTTTAAGTGTGCATGAACACACATCAAAAGTATGTCCATGGCGATGTCATGTGCGATTGTCTTGAAAGACTGTGATTGTATTCACGTCAAAATAAAAACAAATGCATTCAAGTCAGATGATAAAAATTTACCATGTCTTGTTTGGCTCGTTGCCATGATACTTAATGTGCCTCCTCCATGTTGCTGACTGCTAGACCTGTCTGTCCTCTCTCCTCCACACACAGTTTTCAGGAAAAAAAACGTTGTGTACTCAGCAAAAACAAAACAACATCTGACTTGTGCTGGAGGCACAACTGTAATCCCCGGGTGTCTCAAGTCAGCCGGACAGGAAAAAAGGAAAAGATAGAAAGAATGAAAGAAAAAAGAAAAGAAAAAAAGACGCCTTCAATCATTCCCATGGCTCTTTTTCTGGCCAGTGGACATGGCATTACAAGTTTCCCAGGCTCCTCCTGAAGAACATGACACATTCTCAGCCAGCCAGATGCTTCAGAAAACCAGTATAGAGCTGTGATTATTAGCAGCCCTCATGTCCCACACATACAACCTCACAGACACACACACGCACACCCACATGCACACGCAAACCCATACACACACACACACACAGACACACACAGACACACACTCACAAAGACATGTGCGCACATAAACACAGATATGCAAACACATTTTTTTTTTTTTTTTTATTGTCAGAGACTAGGGGGTTGGCTATTTTTAACCCAGGGATGAAAGTTTGTGTGCCCTACCACCCCGTGAGTACGGCAGCCACCACTGGCCGATTTTCTTTGTGTTGCAGCGTTTCAAGCCAGACGATGGTTGCAGGGGGGTGCAGTCTGGGGCCCTGTACCTGGCCATCACCACTCCCATTCAGATCAGTCGAGACGCAGAACACCGTGGGCATTACCTCACGCTACATCTACATCCTTCACACATTCATCACCCGATGTGATGCGTAGACGTAAGCAGGAGTGAAAGAGTGAGTGATCCGACTCTTTGACAGTATGTCACACAGAGGAGAGGTGCTCAGTGTAGAAGCCAGTCTGACTCCATGATGTTTCCCTTGTTGTCGGTTGGCACTGATTCGGCAGCGGCATTCCACTGGAGGCTGTGTTTCCCATACATTCCTGGATGTCTGGGTGGCTGCGCCGCGGCGTGGGCTGTCAGGCAGGGGAGGGACATGGCGGCTGACAATCTGGGATTGGGAAAGGGGGGGGGGGGAAAGCAGAATGAGGGTTGTCAAAGCTAAATAATATATCTGTCATACGGTCCAGCGATGTATTTTTGTTTGGCAGGGACATGTATTTTGACCAGAGACGGAACTTGGGAAGCCAAAACCAAAACCAAAAGGTTTTCAGGTATTTGTTTTGGTTCTGACTCCCTCATCTTGCGTTGTTCTTACAATTGCTTACGATCTAAACAGAAGTCAGTCACACACATGCACGTTTAATTCATCTCATTGTCTACCGCCTGTACATAATGCTTCCAGGGTGCGGATAGACACTTCTGGCCTGAGTCTTTGCTGCCTTGTTGTGTGGAACTATACAGCAGGGAGAATGATGGTCATTTGGTTGGACACCTCTCACTACAAAGTGCCACGTAAACGTATCGGCGTTGGTTGCCGATTTCCAATCACAAACGCTTCCACCAGCCAGGGTGACAATAAAAGTCAGGGCGGGACTTGTTCTACTGAGCTCAGCCGAGGAAAATCCCACTGCAGTTATGCAATGGAGCAGAGGCAGACACAGCCAAATGTAAATCTTTCACTGCCAGGTGTTTAGACCCAAACATGTTTTTTCCCACCCAGTCTGCCTGTAAGAGACCAACCTCAGGCCAGGCTAGATGGCCAGGCTCCAGGGCTCCTTTCCAGTATCAACGGCGCGGGAGCAGGAGAAGCAACTTAGCAGTAGGATGATATATGGTGTGAGGCGGCGAGGTCTTGCATCCTCACAGTATTTAGTCAACAACCTGACCGCAGCTGTAAGCATTAGATAAACTGCCAGCAGCACCGTTATATGTTCTTAAGCTTGCACCCCATAAACCGCTACAGGTAGAAGTGATGTGAATGTGTTTTGCATGCCCTTGTAAGTCATAAAGTTGACGTTTTCTTGTGCGTGGCGAAAATGGCCCTCTGTTAAACAACTCATCCAAAAACCATCCTGCTTCTCCTCCGCCCGGTCGGATTCTCGCAGGCGCCGGCCGCTCGTTGCCACGGCGACGACTAGGCCGGAGCAGGGAGGCAGAGGGAGAGAAACGAGGCTGAACTCTATTTTAGGAGATTGCCTTGAAAAATAGTCCACCCGATGAAGACAGAAATGAATGAACACGGGGGGTCAACGGGAGTTCGTGACTCACTAGTAATGCGTCGGGGTGTTGGCAGGTTGAGGTTGAGAGGGTAAAACGTATGCTTGGGCCGTGTTGTGTTGATCTGCGCATCCTGAGTGCGGCGGCCTCATCACATACGAGACCTTGCGTCCTCCCAGAAACACTCTCTCTTCCTCTCCACTGAAGCTTTGTTTGACCTCATATCTCTCTCTCTCTCTCTCTCTCTCTCTCTCTCTCTCTCTCTCTCCATATGGGGTTGGGTGAGGGGGGGTATGAAGGCAGGTCTCAGGACATCTCAGGAATGTTGCCCTGTGGGTGGGGGTGTACGCCGGTAGGGGTCTTGACCCTCTGCCTCCTCCACCTCCTGCATCCCTTGGAGCCTATCAGCTAACTTAGTTAGCATGAGATAACTCAGCACCTCCCCCCACCTCCACCTCCACCCCCAACCCGACCTCCTCCACTCATTTATGAGCCTCTTCTTCCCCCTTTCCCTCGCTCGGAGATTTCCCCACCTCGGGCTAACGCGAGACAGGAGCTTCATTAAAACATGGTGGGAACATCCATCCCACTTGTCCAACGCTGGCCTGTAGCAGAGAAATGTGTCTTTCAACCGCTGTCCAGAGTCTTGTTTGCTTACACACACACACACACATACACACACACACACCGTGCCCTGTGTCACCACTGATGAGATGTTCATGTCTACGTCACGCTAACTCAACATCGGCATGATGTCTTCATCACATGCATAGCTTGACTTACTCTCTCTACATATACAACGCCAGGTACATGTACCAATGAAATGCATTTTTAATGAGGGAAATTTACTATGGCCATTGCACTCATTCATAGGTACCATAAACCACGGTTATACTAGTTTGCCGAATTATGGAGATAACATCTGCACACCAGTGGATGTTCCAGCTGTCCACCGCGCGGCGATCAGTTGAACCCCTGGAGGATACGCTTGTTGCCTTCTTTCAGTGCCTGGAAATGACTGCTGAGGTTTACAATGAAGTCAGGTGCCATGGGGAAGCTTTTACATGTCATCACCACAATACAGATCAGATTCACTCTCAGATGGGAACTGCACGTGTCACTGTGTGTGACTGTGTGCCTGTGTGTGTGTGTATGTGTGTGTGTCTGTGTGTGTTTGTCTGTGACTGTGTGCCTGTGTGTGTGTGTATGTGTGTGTGTCTGTGTGTGTCTGTGTGGATGTGTGTGTGTGTGTGTGTGTGTGTGTGTGTGTTTCATTCTTGGGCACGTTCACAGGAAGAGCCGTCCTTGCTTGTTTGATGGTTTTCATTGTTTTGTTAGTCATCAGACGTTTTCGCTGGAATACCCAAGGAAGTTGCTGGAAAGGATCTGGTAGTTGTAGTGCAGTTTGCATGCAGCCATGTGTGTGTGTGTGTGTTTGTGTGTGTGTGTGTGGGTGTGTGTGTGTGCATTTGTGTATTTAATCAATCATGCACCATGTTACTTTTTGACTACAGCCAAACTTCAGATTTACTGTCTGACGTTTGAAGGATCAAATTGACTTGGATAGACTTAAAATCCCCAGTATGACTGATCCATGGTAGATGAGTTTAATCATTTCAACACCAATAACTTTTTAAAAACAGTGACCCTAGTAATAAAAGTTACACATTGGTTTAGACCCAAGAAAAGGGTTGGCTCTGTATGTTTAGATAAGAGTAAAAAATAATTCCCACATAATTCAACACAGCTAAAACCTCCAACTTGCTCTGCTCCTTATAAGTCTTCCAGTCTCTCCCATTCGCTGTGTGTCTGGGCGAATGTCTGCTTTAAACACGTCCTGTGTACAAAAGGCATCCACCCACAACAAGACATTCCCCTTCACAACGGAGGGAAAGAAACTGGGTTAAAAGCCAATTTTATTTTGTCTCTCTCTCTCTGTCTCTCTCTCTCTCTCTCTCACGCACACACACACACACACACATGCACATACACACACACACGCACACACACACCCACACTCACACACACACACACACACACACACACACCTTTACCTTGCCCCTCCCTGAAGAGTGAGCTCCACACTGCGTCATGGATGGCTGGTTCTTAGTAGAGTGGAAATTACAGGCGTCACTCATACTGCACCGTCCACAAACTACACAACTATGGCTGGAAAACCTAGAGCTTAGAGAAGGCAGAAGAATTAATGACAAGACAAGACTGGGGGCGGGAGGTCATTAATATGCACTGATTGTTAAGTGTTACCATTAATCCATTAACAATATATTATAATCATTATGAACTATTACCATAAATGTGGCTTTATTCCATAACCACAATGATAATCATGGAACACGACGGATGTCTTTTTTTTCCATCTAAACTTCCTCAACTTTAGAAAGTATTTTTATTAACGGGTCTTCAGGTCAGGATGTGACCCCCCTCATCCCCCCTCCCTCCCTCTGCCCACCCTTCCCTCCCCTCCTGTCCCCCACCCCTTATGTTCTCCCACACACTGTGTAGCATCGCCTCACCCCTGACACCCAGTCCACCTCTTGTGCTTTTCACCCCTGCGTTGCGCCTGAGGTGCTGCTTGAACTTAGGGACGCACTCTCTGTCCCTCAGCGGGAGGAGAACTTGGGGGGAACCGGGAGGAAATAGCCCCCCCCCCCCTCCTACTGTGAAGATGGGACAGTCCAGGCTACAGGGAACATGAGGACTGGCTTTAAAGAGGAAGCATGGAGATTACTGAAGCCTCTTCCTTCCGATGAGAAAAACAAAATAACATTGAAAAAAGGGAGCAAAAGACACAAATAAGGATTACATCTGAGCTACGGATGTTATGTTAATGAGTATGTTGATTGGGACAGAAGACAAATTCAGACTTCAGATTTCGCATTAAAGACGAGTGAACTTTGAACCCATGACCTTTCAAATCTGGATTTGGTTATGCTACTGCCTGTGACAGAAAAGTTTTGTTGTGCTATCACTTTTACAGAGTAGAGTTATTCTCTTGCCTTGTTGTGGCACGCTCCAAAAAAATAAAAACTCATTGAAAGACACAAAGCCTGCTATTATTTTTTATTTACGATTTCCATCCCGGAGCTGAAAAACAAAAAAGGAAATAACCATTACCTTGTTTAAAATAGAACCACACAACCCTCCTCCCCACTCACTCTCTCTCTCTCTCTCTCTCTCTCTCTCTCTCTCTCTCTCTCTCTCTCTCTCTCTCTCTCTCTCTCTCTCTCTCTCTCTCTCTCTCTCTCTCTCTCTCTCTCTCTCTCTTTCTCTCTTTAGTCCTCTATTCCCGGCCCCCTAAATGAACTAGGTGCTTAGAGATGGATATTAGTCATGGCTATAGCGACCACTGCCAAGTCCTTGTCCATGGCCCATTAATGTGTTTAAAGACAGCCATTCATTTGCGTCCTGGATCCCCTTTCACCTTTTAAACATCCCCCCGAAGATTCTCAGGGTATTACCTTTTTGTTCATACATAGTGTTTTCAAATAAAATACAGCCCTACTGATTGTCTGTAAGTGTACCTTTACCGTTATACTATCATTCAACACGTATGATATTGTTCTGTCTCGTTACGTCACAGCATGCGGCTTGAGTATATCCTGCTGTGTATCGTTTTTACGCAGAAAGGTGAATTTCAGTTGAGTTTTTTTCGTGAAAAGGTAACTCACTATTTATTGCTTACATGAGCCCTGGCCCTTCTCAATGTTTACAACATTACAACTATTTGCTTTCGATCAACGGAAGCGTTTTTTCCAATCGTCTTATTTCACAGCTTGCACCAACTCTAAACGTTAATGTTGTCTTAGTTGAAAAAGTGAGAAATGTCGACGCCTCTGTATTTCAACTTGTTTATAATGTGTGCAGGATAGAAGAGCACACTGTGTGTGACACATTCCTCTAGCAGTTCAATATATAGGATTGAGCTAAACTCACCCTTTTTCCTCTCCTGTGTGCTTGGGCCAGCAAGGGCCCCTTGGGTGTCCTTCACCCTGGAAGACTCCCTATATACTGAGGGGGGGGGGGGGGGGGTCCAGGGTTGGTTTGAGTTACAACAGGCCCCCATGACCCCTGGGGGTCAAAGTGCCAAATGCAAAAGTGACAATGTGGATAATTGCCTGCTAAAGATAATGGACTGGTGATTGAGATCAATTACTTTCCCAAAGACTAGAGCGCGGCAGCCAGGGGTGAACTCTAGAAACTAAAACGTGGGGGGAACAATGGACGGCCCATAGTAACTGAGACGCTCAGCTGGACCAAAGCGTGCAGAGAGATGGCTCTCAAAACACCGCTGCCAATCACAACACACACACACACACACACTCTCAGACGCCCACGCCTGAGTGCACGCAAACAGAAAACAAGACAGACATTCACGTGCACACATTCACAGAATGTCTCTAACTCATAAATACATATTTACACAAACACACACCCACACACACACCCACACACACAACCATAACCGCGACCGCAATGTCTCCATTAAGAATAAAGTGGAAAAGCTAAGTGAACTGATAATGTATATTAAAACAAATGTATATAATGCTGAAGACGTACACACATGCATACATACATATATAGCATATAATGGTTTGTTACCTTATTCATTCTTAAATCCATGTAATCCATTCAAAATGGATACCAATAACCATACTACCATTATCGTGATAGACCAAATACCTACCCCTTTTCATCAGGGTTTGAACCATTTTAAACTCCAGGGTAATTGTTCAGACTCAGACAATAAAGTGTGTTAATTTACACACTTAATTGGTGTAAATATCCGCCACAGAAATGAGTTTGTATGTTTGTCTTTTTACAGGTAAATCTAGGATGTGTCTGTCCAAAACTATTTATTCTCTCTGCATTTATGTGCACACACACACACACACACACACACACGCACACACGCGCACACACTATTCATCTATACATAACATTAGACTATGAATGAGTGTACACGGTCTGTCAGTCAGGGCCTTTTTCTTTAATTACTAACACAGGCTTCCCTTCATGAAGGCACAAACTGTTCTCACACAGTTGTATAGTGGTCCTCTGGAGGAAATCTCTGCTAAAGTGAAATAGTGTGTGCACACACAAACACACGCACACACACGCGCATCACACGCACACACCCGCACACACCCGCACACACACACACACACACACACACACACACACACACATATAACCACACACACACACACACGTGTATGGTTTCCATATTATGGTCAATGTAAAATAAATGCAATGTGAGAAACAGTTGTATTTATGGTGTAGGATCAGCAGGGTTGCGTGGATATTTGATAGGATTGCACAGCGCTGGGGTATTTTTCTCTCTCTCTCTCTCTCTCTTTGTTTCCCAATGTTAACGACTTCTGGAGCGGACGACTCACTGTTGTGAAACCCGAGCAATTAAATTTTTTCTGCTTAAGGAGCATTTAATCAGAACGCGCACAAAACAGTTTGCACACTGAGATGTCATTTTCATCAAAGCAATTGACGTGTTTTTCCACCATATGCTCCAATAGCCCACAGATTAAAAAAAAACGTTGACAACAAACTAAAGAAAAGATGTCAAAGCACCACACATGTGAATCAGTTCTTCCACTCACACCCATCCTTCTTACACAGTATAACTACAGACCCACTGTAGTGCTGGAGTACAGCCACCACAATTGCAGGGTTTCGAGAGGAGAGGAGAGAGAGAGAGAGGGGCGGAGGGTGATAGCACTACAGTCCATCCATCCTCATCAAACAGTCAGGCTAGCAGATAGCCGACTCCAAACACAGCCGTTCCAGCAGCAATGGACCTCTGATTAGGAGTAATGTATGGCAGGAAAAGCACCAGTGGCAAAGCGTCATGTGTTGGGTTTGATGCTGATGATATGGTGTTGTGCTTTTTTCGTTTTTCTTTTAAGGAGGCATTGTGGTGGAGCGGGTGGGTGGGGTGTGTGTGAGGGGTTGGGGTGGGGGGGGGGGGGGGGGGGGGGGGGGCTGATCTAGGTCCGCTGAGTAGTGGCAGTGCTGTGGGGGTCTTTGATGTAAACAAGATGAATATCTGGCATGTTTACGCTTTAATTTGGTGCCCAATTGTGAGAAGATTGGTTACAAATTGAAAAATGAACATCAGGTGCAGCATGTGCCTGGGAGCAATACTGGGCTCCCTTACATGAACCTTTGGGACGCATGCACGTGCACACACACACGCTCTGTCCATGCACGCACGCACACAAAGGCATGAGCACATTTAAACACACAGACTCTGCACGCACACTCACATGCACACACAAGGTTTTTCTCATTTGTGCTCCTTGTTAAACTGTATTTGTGCTCCTTCAGAGTACAGCCAAGGAGACCCCTGGACCAGCCCTGCAGGTTTAAACTGTTTCTTTCTCTCTCTCCCCCCTCCCCAATCACCCCGCCCCCCTGCCCCCCCCCCCCCCCGACCTGCCAGGCTCGTGGCAGCAGACCCTCGCCTTGTTTCCACCCGCCAAACCTGTGCCCATAAACCTCCGTTTATGTATTTTTGTCACATATTAAGGAAAGTCGTAAGAGTATTTATAGAGCGTCCGCGGGTGAGGAGAGGGGGAGGGGTGGAGGAGAGGGGGAGAAGGGGAGTGAGGGGCGGGGGCCTTAACTTGAGCCGCTGCTCCGCCGCTGCGCCGAGGCCCTGGGTGCACTGGGACATCTTGTTTTCATTACCGCTGGGGTGGAGGCGGGAGGGGAGGAGGGGAGGAGAGAGGGGAAGGGGGAGGCGAGGTCAGGGGAGGGAGAGGGGCAGCAGAGGCAGGAGGGAAGGATGTACTGCTGGGTGTGTGTGTGTGTGTGTGTGTGTGTGTGTGTGTGTGTGTGTGTGTGTGTGTGTGTGTGTGTGTTTGTGTGTGTCCTAGTATGTGTGTGTGTGTGTGTGTGTGTTTCCTAGACTGCATGTGTGTGTGTGTGTGTGGGTCTATGTGTGAGTCTGATCATCTGCATAAGCCATCATGCCAGTGGTCCATCCAAGTGCTGAGGACAAGAGCATCAGGGACCAGGTGAACTGAGACAGGGTGAGAACACGCTGACGTCCGCCCCCCCCCCCCCTCCACCTCACCTTCATGTCCCTCTCACCAAAGACAGCGTTAGCGTCCGTTTTAATACGTTATCGTGCCGATCTCTGAGTGTAATGCTCTCTCTGCTACATTGGCATATCACACCCTATTGCTTTATATTGGTTGACAACCGAAGCTGTGTGAGCCATGTGACTTAACAACGCTTCCTTCCGTGAGAGATTCAGTCCAAACGACAACTTATCTCTCGTCAATCTAGTTGAATGTAGCTTACACCACCTCCGGAGGTGGTTTTGAGAACGGTTGTCTACATCGAGATTTTAAGAGAGTTTACAAGCACTTGTGTAAACAAGGCCATAGTGAATGCCTATACGTGCACAAACAGCATGTACCGTACAAGCACAAGTAGGGCAAGCAGGCTGGGCAGACTGGCCGGTGGGGAGGCACGAGGTAAGGAGACAGTGGGGGCGGAAGACTGGCAGGCAGACAAACAGAAAGACAGACAGACAGGCTGGCAGACGGACAAGTGAGTTGAGCAGCCTCCCTTACCCCTCAACAGAGTACACTCAGAGAGAACCCACACCTGTAACATGAACACAGAAACGTACATATACAAAGACACCCATAGACACACTTACATATAGAGTCACAAGACGCATTAGACAGAATACACACTCACTAAACCTAATTTACATTTCTTGCAAAGAAAGAGCCTTTTGTTCACCCAAAGGTGTTATGATGCCACCACGGGTTCAGAAGGACTCCAAACATCTGCAGTGCGACATTATCGATAGTGTTAGCATTAGGACAGGTCTGTCATAACATACGAACCCCTGCAAAAAAACAAACACGTTCCCATCTAAAACAGCCAAAATGGCGGTCACATGCACGCTACGCGCAAGATGGCGCCACGTCCTCCCGGTCTTCCCATGGGAATGTTGTTGTTACATCTCTCCCGTGTTTTTAATAGCTGCTATCGAGAACAGGTGCAACGCACACATCCTGCCCATGTTCCTGACAACGCTTGATGTTTTGACTGTGCTTATCACAGCCAGTGCATTTATTGACCACCTATCCAGCTCTGCCAACACACATCCTATTATGTCATGTGTAACTGCGTGTGTGTGTGTATGGTGTTATTTTATAGATGTTATCGGAGATAATTACTGTCTTTAATGAGTACAGTTAATGAGTTTGTGTGTGAATTCTGTAGTCTATTGTTATTGTGTGTAGTTGTGTGGAGTGTGTGCTGTTAGTAACCGTCCTCCCAAAATATGAATCTCTGTTCACTGCTATTATTGTTGACAGTCTGTTAAAAAAAAGAAAGAGTTAATAGTTACTACTACAACTACTACTGCTACTGCTATGGCCAGTTAGACTAGAATAACATCCACCATTGTCATTTTACGCCCAAAACGGAGTTCTTGCATTATCTAAGATAATAGCAATAAAAAATAAAAAATGGAGAGGTACGGTAGCCTGGAGGGACACTCTCAGAACGTGGCTTTATTTTCATAGTGTCTTTGAACACAGCAGCAAGCGTGTGTAGTTGAAGTGTGGGAAACAGGTGCTCAGAGGTTCTCTCTCTCTCTCTCTCTCTCTCTCTCTCTCTCTCTCTCTCTCTCTCTCTCTCTCTCTTTGATATTCTTTATAAGAAACAGACGGTAAGCGTGGGGTGTTTCTATAAACACAGTGAGCACGAGCACTGCGGACAACCCAGTGCAATGGTCCTCTTAATCATATGAGCTGTGCTTACACACTCCACCTATCTATCTATTCATCTATCTATGTACAGTATATATCTACATCTATCTGATTGCAGTGTCTGTCTGTCTAGTATACAAAACACACAACATACTACAAACAAAATAGAGCAATGATATGGTTGAGGGTCTTATTTGGGTCTTGTTTGCTTGTTTTCTTGAGATGTGGTAGTGTATTGTTACTTGGCATATAGAACAGTGGCAGGCTGAATGGACATCTCTACATAGATAACACTAATAAACAATACATGGTTTTGGTGGTTACAAATCAGGATATATCTAATTTACACACACACACACACACACACACACACACACACACACACACACATACACACACACAGGGAGTTCTCCAAACCAAGCTCCACTCCAAAGATTCATCTGTCGAGAAAGAGAGAGAGAGAGAGAGAGAGAGAGAGAGAGAGAGAGAGAGAGAGAGAGAGAGAGAGAGTCATCCACACAAGTCTCCTAAACGCTCCCCCGGGATAGGGTGAGGTTTTTACTGCTGACACGGCTGACCTTCACCCAAACAACGCTGGCACAATAAAAATAAATGGCGGCCTCGGATGTGTTAATCCACTCTGACAAAGCATCTAGCCTCAGAATTAACATGTCATTTTTTATCACCCGACTGACACCTGTTTATAATAGGCGGCCTGACATGACGAATGTCTGTTGTTATTCTAGCCCCGCGCCCAGAGGGAGCACACACAGGGAAAGAGAGAGAAAGGGAGAGAGGTGATGGAAAGGGAGTAATGTGTGGTCCACCATCAGAGCACGGGTGAAATTAGCTCACCAGGAATTACTCTGTAATCTCAGCCAGGCTATTTATTTCCAACAGCTAGATTGGATTCATATTATATAAGCAGAGGTTCTCTCTTACGTGTGTGTGTGTGTGTGTGTATGTGTGTCTGTCTGTCTGTGTGTGTTGTTGTGCGTTCTCTTGCATATAGTCGGCAAGACTTCACATCGACTTCTGCTGCAATGAGAGCACACAGCCCGTATATAGTACATTGTCCTGGACTTTCTCTTGTTTTCGTCCTTTACATACTCACACAAGAAACCGATACAGTCACACACTTGCACAATCGTACCAAAGTGTTGCCACCAACTGTATCATCATCATCATTATCTGTGTGTGTGTTTGTGTGTATGTGTGTGTTGTGCATGCATGTGTGTGAGTATGTGTGTATGTCTACGAGTGTGTGCGTGTGTGTGTGTGTGAGTGTTTGTGAGTGTGTGTGTGCAAGTGTGTGCATGCTTGTTAGCGTTTGTGTGTGTGTGTGTGTGTGTTTGTGTGTGTGTGTGTGTGTGCATGTGTTTAAGTGTGTGAGTGTGTATGTTTGTGTGTGTGCATTTGTGTGCATTTGTGTGCATACGTGTGTATGTGTGTGTGTGTGTGTGTGTGTGTGTGTGTGTGTGTGTGTGTGTGTGTGTGCTGTCAGAACAGTAACCACAATGGTGGCAGGGGAAGTTTGGGAGCATGTCATCCAGATGTAGAGCCATGATGTCCGCCCTCTTGGGCTAATCAGATTGATTAGGGGCAGTAATCTGGCGGGAGCGGCGCTGGCGTTTGCACTTTGTGAAGCCGGGTAGCGAGGAGAACTCACAAGTAGGGGCCCCAGCGTTACACAGTCCAGAGCAGCTGCAGCGGCCGCCTGCCTGCCGTCCCCCTGCACTGGCATGCGGGAGCTATGGCGGAGCCAGGCCCTGGCTACGGTGTTGTGTGAGGGTCTGTTTTAAATCAAAACTGCAGACTTAGAAAAAATATGTACAAAATACAAAAAGAAAATAGAAGGACCAAACCTCGTGGGCAGTCTCTGACCAGGTCTACTACTCATATATATTAGGTATTTAGTTTTTGTATCCTGTTTTTTGATCTGCTCTTTTGGAATGGTTCTTGCCTTCTTTTCAACCTGACTTCCTTCCATCGGATGAAGCTGCCCAAAAACTTTAAAATCAAAGGCGTCTGAGTCTGAGAGCGCAATGGGTCTCAAGGCTGAAGCAGCCGCAACAACAGGGGGTCTCATTCAGCCCCCCCCCCCCTCCCCCCTCCCTCCCCTCCCGACCCATTGAAACGATGGGTGTGGGATAAAGGAACTGAGATATCAGTGCCGGCCCAGCGAGCCAATGATCGGCAGAGGAAATGCTGCTCTCAATGACCTTACTGTTACCCTCAACAACGCAGCATAAGTCCCCTTTTCCTGATACCGGGTCTCGGTCTGAAGCATCCAATTCAGTCCTGTCCCAGGAACTGGCCTTCCTCTAATTTCCTGTCTGCGCTACAGCCGTCGCCTGTTTAAATTACGCCCCAGTGTCTCCATGGCTCCCTGCGCATATAGCTGCCCTCTTTTCTCTCTGTTCGCTTCCGTTCTCTTCAGAAAGAAAAAACACACACCATGGAAATGTAAAACTGACTGTTATTGCTAAAGATGGCGATCATGATCATGATCATGATCAATGTC
>JACYXH010000812.1:483217-523217 GCA_026745465.1 Lota lota | reverse complement strand
GACTGGAGAAAATTGTGTTGACTTTGGAGTCTCCTCTGTTTCTCCTCATCACATGAGTGAGGGGTCCAGTGATTTTTATAGGGCATATGGCTGACATTTCGATATTTCGGCAGTTTCCATCAGACTTTGATGTCGACCCCTGCACTTTTTCCAATAAAAGGGGTTGTGAGACTTTAGGGTGGTATGTGCAATGTTTACTGTATTTTCTTAACTGGCCTTTTCAAACGCCATCCTATCCATGGCACCTAAGTGCTTAATGTATCTCAATGAAATCAGGTGGATCTGAAGTCATGTGTCTAATCACATGATTTATACAATGAACACAACACAAAAGCCTAGGAATCCTTTGAATTCTACATGTTTTGATGACATAGACACTTAGCGCTTACACACACTCACACACACGCACGCACACACGCCAGCACACACACACACATACACACACACACACACACACACACACACACACACACAGACGCACAGACGCACACACACATCTTCCACCTCGGCCTTCCATGCTTTTTCAGAAATGCTGTGTATGATCAGAAACATTAGACCTGTTAGACCAGCAATTTGATTCTGGACGCCAGCCCAACAAAGCACATGGGGGAATTCCCAGCATGCACTGTGAGAGCATGTGTTAGCAACCAAAATGGCTATGTATCCCTATCACCAAAACAGGAAACAAGCATGAGTTCCATCCAGGGAACGTTGGCGTCGCAGGGAACAGCCTTGGGAATGTTTTCGTCAGTAGAAGTCATCGTGGCGTGGTGTGGCGTGGCACAAGGATAATACCGGCTAGAGTTACTCATTATTATGCACAACTAATTCACACTTGACGTGTCATGCGCTGGTGTCAAAACGCTGAAACAGGGCGTACCATGTGTTTGTCTTTTCCCTGCTTGTGCCTATGAAAGGCCATTTGGAAGCAATTTGACTCTGTTAATGTGAGTATTATTTTAATTGTCGTAATTATGGGTTAAACGGCACAACCACTCACAAGGTGCACTCTGGTTTTTTGACAAGAAGAATACTTGACTCCTCCCATTATCGCGTTTATTCATTCTTTCTTTTCTCTTTCTTTTTGTTTTTTTGTCTTTGTCGTAAGGATGCTAAGGCTAAAAATAATCCCGGGCCAAATTATTTGAAATCGGAATATTATTAATAAAATACACAATTTACACGGACAGCCAGCATGAGTTTTGTTCAGGGCGTTTTGACCTCAGAAGGATGGGCGGTGTGGATTTAAGAATTTCATCTGAATTTCATTATGATATAACAGCAACCCTAAAGGAGGGAACCCCCCAGGCGCACATAAGGACAGTAAATCATACCTTTTAACTGTGAACAGCCAGTCCTTGGCATTTAAATATAAAACTTTATTTATATTAATTTATATGTCGAGGTTATATGCTCATCACATTCACTTTTTCTCTCAATTTCCATTTTCCATTTTTTACTGATTGTTATTAGTGATGGTTTGAATATTTAATACTCCATATACAAAAGTTATTTCAGTAGTAGTAGTATAATTATAATAAATGATCATTCTAACAGTAGCAGTTATACTTATAGGGGTAATAGTATTACAATTAGTATTTACATAATTTAATTCATTTTATTTTTGTGTAGTCAAGCTTAATTGCAGGGAGATCAGAAAGGCAATTCAATGTGTTTTCACTTTGTCTAAATATAACTGATTAAAATGACAATCAAAATCAATTTCAAAGTATTTGAGAATGTCACGCTTACATTCTGACAATAAAGATAGTTTGGGGAGCCATGAAGTCAGTTTAAAGATCCAGCTTAAACTATGACAAATCATACTATAGGGCCGGGAAAACACAGTTTCCAGGACTTGGAGTGTTTTCTGGCTAACCTCCCTGTGGTTTCCCCCTCCCATGACCCCTAAATCACAATAGAGATATAGTTGTCCAGCTTACAGTCTGGTATAATTTAACCTTCGGCAGACCTTGAGGGTGGGTGGTACAATATAGTTGACTTACACAAAGCCTTGTTAAAACTCAATTATGCAAAAGGCCCAGCTTGGTTTTCAAAAGAGATTATGAAAAGCTGTGCTCCTAAATCCATTCTCTCATTGCATATGAAAATCGTGTTTTCTTTCGATGGGGGGACGGGGGGGGGACGATGTCTTACCTGAAGGCCGTATGAAAAATGGCTACCTAAATACATTCTGTATCTGTTTGAAGCAGCCCCGGGGACCCGTAGAGCCCCTTAAAGTAGGCTTTGCACAAGAACTGTTTGTATGAAGTGTATTAGGATTTTTTGGTGAGAAAGTGAAAGTGGTAATTGTCCACATTCCAACCGTTTCAATACATAAACTATGAGAGCGTCTGTCGCGAACAGCCCAGCTGCTAGCAATTTCTGTAGCAGATAATAATCAGGCTACATGCAAAGCAGCGTTTCACTGACAGGCATTAGGTCCGTGGACCATGCTGTAAGGGATTTCGAGACATTCAAAGGGATGGTTGGTTTAGTTTAAATAACCTTGGGAGAGGGGGAAACTAGACCACCTCTGGCCACATTAACTATTTCACTCTACGAGCAAACTCTGTCTGGATCATTCATCAGAATTGACCTGGGCTTGAGTGAACGGCCGTGTGCATACACATACACACACACACACACACACACACACACACACACACACACACACACACGCACACGCAGTAGTTTACACTAGAACCCCGTGTGGCAATCATACAATAAACTGGAGATTTTTTTTTACTCAAACCAAATTGCGTAGGACAGCCACATCCAATAATAATCAACATTTGAGACACATTGGAACCGGCGACCTTAAAGCGACCGTGAAGCGACTGTCTTGGCGACGAGATGTTTGGTTGGGATCGCATATAACAAGATGTACCGTGGATTACCCCCTTGTAACAAAAGCACGCTTTACAGGACGTTTCTGGACGCTTATCACTGAAAAACAGTGTTGACCCAACCCCACGTGCGAACACAGCAATAAAACCAACACGGCCGATGACAGGCCTTCAAAAGCAGTTATGACAGAAAGTGCAGCATTCCCCACCGATGGGCGGGCAGGGTCGGCAGCTGTAAGGGCCTCCGCTTTGATTTATGTGAGATCACATGATCAGCGCTCCTGAACAGCTGGGCACATGATATTTGATTGGTTGTCAGAGAGGGCTTGCGGGGTTGTATTGTGTGTCTCCTTGTTGATGTTCCAATCGTCCATAAATTATCTGATTGGCATTGGAATTGTTTCGGAAAGCCACGTTGTGACTTTAAGGAGTGTGTTGCTACATTCATGACATACTTTTAATTAATTAACTATGAGTATTGATGGCTAATTCATGATAGGGTCATATTTAAATCCACTGATCCAAAAAATGTACAGATAAGTGCTTTGAGACCGCGTTTAATGGCATACAACATTTGCATAGGAAATTAAAGTATATGCGTCAAAAAGTGTTGTTTCTAAAATGTGGAAATATGTTTTTGTTCTCAATCAGGTCCAATCGGGTCCATCCAGCGTCTTGTCTGCATACCGATGATGATTGACAGCTGGTGGGCGAGTGACAGGCCGGACCATCCGATACAGAGTCAGGGGTATCAGGTCAACCCCAGAGCTGCTAGTAAACCAAATGGATCGGTCCCCTTTCTCCACTGCTGTCTCAACAGGTGTTGACCTAAGATATGAGAAAGAGAGCAAGAGAGGGAGAGAGAGAATGGTTTCAGGGATATAGAATGAGAGAGAGGGCAGGGTTTCAGAGAGAGAGAGAGAGAGGAAGACAGTGAGTGAAAGAGAGAGAAAGAGGGGATAGTTTGAGAGAGAGAGAGAACGAGAAAGAGCAAGAGAGGAAGAGCATGAGGGAAAGAGGAGAGAGAGAGAGAGAGAGAGAGAGAGAGAGAGAGATAAGGAGATGGGTGCCCGTAGATTCCTTCCTGCTTGGAATGTTCCATGTGTTGGACATGCATGGCATAGCTCTCCGAGGGGGGGCACTACTGTAGGTGAGCAGATTGGATGACCAACGTGACAGCATGTTAATCAGGGAAATATAGCTGGCGTCTTGGATCTCTTATCACAGTCCAGTGAATACGGGGAATCACCACAATCTCATGGCGCGACGGTGTATTCACTGTAATGAGGAGATGGCAAGAAATTGATGAGCCGGTAAACGGATCTGGCGGGCGATCTGGCTGTTACTGAAGCAGCAGGGGCGTCATACGCATCCAGAGTTAGAGACACTGGTCATACAGTAATGAGGGAGGCATGGATGTGCGGATGGGGGTTTGGGATGGAGAGAGGCAGCAGGGGGGGGGGGGCATTGTGGGGGTTGCAGGGCTCAGGGGTGAGCGGGGGTCACGCATGCTTTGTGTCCCCCTGGGAGCCCTCTTCAGGGGACCAGACAAGAGTGGTGCCTCCGTCCGTTTGAGGTGCAGCTCCTGGGCGCCACGCAGCTGAGCTCATGAAACGCTACCCAACCCCCCCCCCCCCCCCCGGAGGGGAGTGGGGCACGGGGGCCGTGAGGAGAGGGCATCCCTGCCATCAATCACCCATGGAGGAGGGGGGCCCACGGCCTGTGCCCCAGACACCCCTAGCACCAGGGCCCTGGATCAGTCCGGCAGGCTTGGGGTGGAGTGTGTGTGTGTGTGTGTGTGTGTGTGTGTGTGGGGGGGGGGGGGGGGGGGGGGGGGGGGGGGGGGGGGGGGGGGGGGGGGGGGGGGGGGGGGGGGGGGGGGGGGTTAGAACACCAGGGGTCAAGGACACATTAAAGGACTCAAGTGTCCCAGCCCCTTATCCATCGCGTCTTGGCTGGCTGGTGGTGGAGGTGGTGGTGGTGGAAGGGGTTATGTGTGTGTATGTGTGTGTGTGTGTGAGGGACTGCAGTAGGGTGGGATGGTGAGGAGGGGAGATCATGAGGTGGGGTGTGGCGTAACTGGAGATATGTAGAGATCACAGAGACAAAAGGGAGACAGAGATGACCGAGGGGTGTGTGTGTGTGTGTGTGTGGGGGGGGGGGGTGGGGGGGGGGGGGGGGGGGGGGGGGGGGGGGAGGGGGTTGGGTGCGCTTCCAGGGCAAGAGGAGGAGCAGCAGCCTGTGAAACCCGATGTTGGACCCCGGACAGCAGAGAGCTGGAAAAAGGAGAAATAAGATAGACACATTCAAAACCACCACCATCACCAGCAGCCCCTCCACCTCCACCGCTCTACGTTTAGGTCCATTGGCCCCCGGGCGCCCCCGGTCACGTGTTGCTATGGAGCTCGGAACAAGACGACTATTCTCCATTCCACTCGTCTCTCAAACCTTTCCATACGTTTTTTTCATGTGTTTTTCCATGCCAGAAGTCTGACTGTCCGTCCCGTCAGTCAGTCCGTCGGCCCGTCAGTCAGTCTGTCAGTAGTTTAGGAGCCTGCTGTGGCCCTTGTGCACTCACAGTGCACTTTGACGCCCGCATGTTGGCAGGCCTCGTAGACTTCTGGGAGAAACGGACTGCCAAGGGCATGAGAGACCCACTCGCACAATATGTTGACACACACACACACACACACACACACAAACACACTCACATACTAAAACCCATTTCAAAACTCGTTCGAATCGTTACAATGCTTGTATTGGAATGTTCTTAGAAACTCAGCTCTTTCTTCTACTGACATATATTTCTAACGAACAATGGGTTCGTTTCTACATGGTCCACAAATAGTTTGGGGAAAACGAATTGGCCATATGAGTATCATTGTGTTTATTGAACTTGTGTGTGCTTCGTAATTAAATGCATGCACATTCAATGTTTATTCATAAAATGGGCATTAAATGAACATGAAATTCAAAGTGAAATTCTCATTTCCATGCTAAATATTAAGTTACGTTCAATTATCCTGGAGATAGCTTTAAGGATGTTTATACTTGGACCAATGTTGAAATTGATCTCTCGTGGTATAGATTATATATACACAATTCCACATACTTTAAAACAGGTTGTGGAAGGTGTTTATGCAAAACACATTTAACATAAAATCAGCATTGCTCATAACCGACTGGGCAAAAAAAGCACATTTCACAGCTAACCTGGGTTTCCCAAAATGTTATGGATATTTTCCAATATCCACCGCCAGAACACTCAAACCAAATTCATATGTTTCAATTTCACTATTGAACAATTTGCAAGCCTATATATATGGGCACGGGTTCTTTAACCGTGGTACTGTTTTGTTAAAGAGAGCACCTGTGACACATAAATCTGTAACCAACTTCCAGACCAGTATGTTACATTTCTAATAAGCATCACCGAACAGGGAAGGGAGAGGTGGGGGCAGGGAGGTGGGGTCAGTGAGGAAGATAATGGCTACTGTATAGGCCCGTAATAAGAGCCAGCTGTGGCGGGCCGGCCCTCCGCCCCCAGAGCAGGGCGCTGCGTTACGGGAACGCTCTGTGACCGCGGAGGAGAAGCCTGGCCGAGCACGTCGTAAATCGGGGCTCGTTTGGGCCGTACTGCCTTCTGCTGATGGAGCGACCTGTTGATTAGCGAAAAGAAGAAACAGCCCTCCTGTCTGTCCGTCTGCCTATCTTGCCTGTCTGTCCGCCTGCCTGCACAGAGCAGTCCAGAAAGAGCAGCTGATGTCCTCCTCAAGCTCCAACTACTACAAGGCTTTTTAAAGGCAGCCGTGTATCAACCTGACGTTTATACCCTGGGAGGAAATTAAAGACAGTGGAAGTAACGTTCTCCAACCACAGTATGCGACGGAGCGGGGGACTTTTACTGGAATAAAATCAGGTGGAGCAAATAAAGTTGAGGCGGTGTTGTGAACATTTAGCCCAGTCAGAGAGGGCAAGTGCCCCCCCCCCCCCCCCCCCCCCCCACACACACACACACACACACACCTGGGAAAGAGATAAGGACGAAACAGGAAGTGACGGTCGTCGCTTGGAGCAAGGTAGTGGGTGGGTGGGTGGGTGGAGGGGGGATTCTGAGTTCCAAACCCCCCACCCACCCACACACCAACCCACCCAACCACACACACACACACACACACACACACACACATATGCACACACACATGCACACACACACACACACACACACACACACACCTTCCAATGACCCGATGCTACCTGTGGGACAGGAGGGTAGGCTAACACTCGACAGTGCTAAACCTGCCTCTAAAGATGTTTGGCTTGCTCTCCGTTCAAAATGTCCAGAATGTAAATACCAAAAAACCAGCGTGGGCCACCATATGGGCATAAAAAATATTAATATTTAAAATAAAATCTTGTCAAGCAACCCGCTGTTAGCACTACATCATGTTTATTAAGGGTCCTAAATCTACTGCTCTGGAGCTGCAGGGAGCAGGGGGAACCCTCTGGACTGGAACCTTCCAGAATGGTTGAGCATGGATGAGTACATTATGGCACTAAATGCATATTATGGTCCACAGTACACGGTGCACTTTTTTGTTTAGTTTATATTGCCTGATTATATTATATATATATATATATATATATATATATACAGCTTAGACTTTCCCTCATTTTACTTGCTGACCAAGTCCAGAGTGTGTTTTGTTTCAGGAAATCCCCCCCCCCCCCCCCCCCCCCCCCCCCCCGCCACCCAGCACCCACCACACACACACACACACACACCAGACCCCCCCCCCCCCCCCCCCCCCATGAGAAGGAGAGTGGGAGCGGGAGGAAGGTGGTCGGAGCAGTATAAATAGCAACGTCCCTTTTTTCGACGTTCTCCTCTTCCTCCACGCCTCGGTCTCGTTCACTCTCGCTCTTTCCCACAGGCCAGGAGAGTTTTTTTTTTGTTGCTTATTATTATTTTAAAAGACTTGACAAAGGATAGCAGAAAGAGAGGGAGAGCAGGGGTACACAGAACCCACACAGAACAGAAGGTTGTCCTAAATTCACACACATGCGTCTTCTAGACCCACGCTTCCCGTTCTCCAGCCGCCCTAGTGGTCTCTCCGTCTGTCATTTTTGCCCCTGAACACTGGCACTTTTGGTCGGCTACAAATTGCTGATAAGCTTCTTTTCCCCAGAAAGCACAGTTCCCCAACTACCGATTATTGGCAACGCGATCTCGTACGTGGGGGCTCGCTCTCGGGCCTGCGAAGGATCAAAATTGAATCGAGGGAAACTTCATAATGGTAGGATCATGTAACAGGGAGTTTAAAAAGAAGTCTGATTCTTTTTCTTGTCAAGTGGGGAATTTTTTTCAATCGGAGCGGTCTATCCAACTCGGTCAAATGTAAATTTGGTGCTTGGGCAAGGACCTCATATACAATTTTAAATCGGAATAAATGTAGGACGTTAGACAAAGTTACATAAATACAGTTCTAACAGTCTGCTTAATCCATATATATATATAAAAACGAAACAGCTACAACAAAGGAGAGTCAGGAGAGTCATTGCAATCTAAACAAACAGCTACACTGGTAAAACCCAATGGTTATTTCATAAACCGGCTCAAATTAAAAGAAGTAGACACTATTTCTATGCCCTTCATTGACAACAAACCACCAGAGCAAAAACACCTCTGACGCATTCCTTCTTATCCACCCCTCCCACTGTTTGAATTACCCGATTACCTGACTGTAGTTCCACCCACAACCACCTGACTCATTAAAACTATGCTGTGGGTCCTCTACAAGTTATGTGTTGTAAAACAAGAAGAGTGGAACATGTATGCATAATGAAATAGCCTTAAACCGGCATGGAATATTTCTTGTTTAAACTTGATTTAATGCCTATCACAGTTATAATAGATCCATTTTCGGATGGTAACAATAAAAACAAAATGTGGAAGGGGCATAGGGTGGAGGAAGAAGAATCACTGAACGCAACTAAAATAGTATGCAAAATACTGCAAGTTAAATAGAGCTATGGCTATTGTAAATAGAGTAGTCGGCTATATCTCAACAGCGACTGCACTTGAATGGCGTGATAAAGTAACCTACATCTCATATTTGAACATTTTTGTTAAATATTAACTTAACTACATAGTTGTTATATTATCTATGGGATTATCTCTGGTCATATTATAACTCTATTATGCATGGCACACATTAGCCATTTTTTCAAATTGAGAAAACGAGACCACACACCTACAATAGATTAACATACCAAAAATCAACTGGTTCTAGTCCCCAACAAAACATTCCTGATTCTCAAAACCTAAACTCTTGCATATCACAATTGCAGTCTCCCGATCACAATCGCGTCTTTAGGGGTAAACAAACATGGCGGATATCCTAAATAACTACAAAAACATGGACGAAGTCATGGAGACGGCTAAAAAGGAACTGTACATGTTGCACTGTGAGTTGGACTGAGTTGGAGTTTTTTCGCCATGGCTTCTGTTGTGATTATCATTCAGTGTGGCTCCCAGTTGGCTATCATCTTTGTGACAATCCATCCAATCCATTTGTGAATTCCTGCTACCTTTGCTATTTACTGAATATGTTCACCTGCGTTCTTGTTATTGAACATGCAGTTTCAGTTCAGTTAGTTGTGCTTCTGTCTGTGTTTGTATGTGCATTTGGTTATCTTCCTTGAGTTTTGTTTGGACTCTAGTAAACTCCTCTTTACTTGCTTTGAGTCATAAGTTATATCCCCTGCACTGGGTTCACTCCGTGCCACGACCTGACTACTAGCTTTTCAACTGTCTAGATCTGAGGCCCATGATGTCCTCCACATTTTCCCACAAGTGTATCCTTTCTTTTGTTTATAACATTGATTGTGTATTTAGGTGCACCTGTTGAGCATAGCGCAGAATCCCCGGCCCTCTCTCTCGCCTCGAGACAACGATGGCCCCTGAGATACAGGGCCCCTGGAGATGGTCCTAATTAATGGGCCTCAGCAAGGAGGGTGAGGAGGGGTAAAGTGTGCTGGGGGGGGGGGGGGGGGGGCAGGGAGCGAAGACCATCGATGGTAAGGCCTCCAACATGGGGTGGGGGACACTGGAGGGGGGTGCTGAGTACTCCTCACCAGGGCAAAGGTTCACCACTCCGATCATGTGGGCCAATCCGTTCCAGACGTGGAAAATGACACATTATTGGATCCAGACGTGACAAAGGCTTTGTGTATATTACATTACCAGACACCAGGCTCACTTAGGCTTCATTACCCACCACCGCTCCTGCCCCACACCAGAGGGGGAGAGAGAGAGAGAGAGAGAGAGACAGAGAGAGAGAGTGGAGAGGGAGACAGAAAGAGGAGAGACTAAGAGAGTGGAGAGGGAGACAGGAAGAGGAGAGACTAGAAAGAGAGAGTGGAGACTGAGACTGGGAGAGGAGATTCACATGTGGAGAAAATGCAAGAGAGATAAGGAGAATGATGGACATATAGAGAGAGGGGCATTGAGTAAAAACAATAGAAGATATATAGGTATAAAGAGAATGAGTGAGACAGTAAGAGTGAGTAACTGACTGAGATGGAGAGTATGAGAGAGAAGAAGGAGATAGCGAACGATCAGCTCTTTTTCTTCCAGGTCAAGTTGAGTCAGAACCTGAACCGCAAGCACACCATCACATAGCTTTCACTCTCTCTCTGCTCACCCCCCCCCCTTTACTTTCCTCTCGTTTTCTCCCCCCCCCCCCCCCCCCCCCCCCCCCCCCCCCTTCTCCCGCCTCCTCGTTTCTCTGTGCTGGGAACCCTGTTAAATATAACAAGCCCTGAATCCACCCTGCCCAGAACACCCAAGACGCTCTCGGGCCGCGGGGACTTTTCAGGGGAGCTATTAGAAACACACCAGAGGGGTCATCACCCCACCCTGCTCCCTTCCACTACTGATGGAACTATCTGAGATCATCCACTGTGAGACCATCGCCAGCTCCACACAGTTATTTGATTCCCATTTTTTGGGTGTCCTTGGAATAGTTTAACCTACAAATTGTGAAATTGAAATGATTCATTTTTGCTAATACATTTTTAGCAATTTTCGATTTTTCATATTTTATCCATTTGATTTCACATTAGATCCATTTTATTTATGATATTTGATAATTTTTTTATAGTATTTGATACATTATGGTCATATTTGACATGTTTTGATACATTGTTCACTAATTGTTTTGCAATTCCCATTTTTGTTTATTTCTGTTTATCTTCGGTGGACTGGTTGCTGGTGGGATGAAGTAACAATCCAACCATTGGACGTTGGTACCTTGGGCAAGGCAGCAGCCACTCAGAATAACATCTGAACTAGTGTTTTACTAGTGGGAGGTTTCCCTGTGGCTTGGACGGCGCTCCACCGGGCATGTGCCACGGTCAGTGGAATTATCATTGGTTAAACCTCACCTTATTTGGACGACATACGCACCAACACCCATGCCACAAATATCTGGCACTGACCGCTCGCTAAACTTTCCATGCCTCCCTTCCCTAAACTGCAAGACAGGTGTGTGTGTGTGTCTGTGTGTCTGTCTGTCTGTGTATGTTTGTGTGTGTGTGGATGTGTGTGTGTGTGTGTGTGTGTGTGTGTGTGTGTGTGTGTGTGTGTGAATATCCTTGACCATGTGTGTCTTTCTGTTTGTTTGTTTGTGTGTGTGTGTGTGTGTATCTATCCTGGACCATGTGTGTGTGTACATGTGTGTGTCTATCCTGGACCATGTGTGTGTGTGCATGTGTGGGTCTATCCTGCATTGTGTGTGTGTTTGTATGTTTCTATCCTGGATCGTGTGTGTGTGTGTGTGTGAGACACGGCTCAGGTATATATTTCACAGTGTTGTCTATAGCTAACTTTCAGAGTCCTGTGTGTAGGAGGCTGGGAGGGAGGTAGTGGGCTTCAGGCTACTACCTAATCACACACACTCTCAGGCAGACGGGGGGAAATCATCACGAGACAATTGCGAATGCTGCTTCTGTAAACACTCGTCCGTCGCCATAGAGACAGAGAGAGGGAGAGAGATTACCCGTGTGATTTACGACGTCTAGCGTGGCTCTGTGATGTCTTCTTACTGTACATACACAACGGCAGCAGCCTCGCCCACTTGACCTTCACCCCCACCACATAATCACAAATAGGATCCCACATCACCGTCCACGCTTCCAACATGCATGCACATCACCTGTTTGGGGTGCAAAGGACAACAGTATACTTTGGAAACCCAACCCACCCCCCCCCCCCCTCCCCCCAAACCTAACTGAAGATGTGTGTGTGTGTGTGTGTGTGTGTGTGTGTGTGTGTGTGTGTTCCAACCAGAAACGATAACCAGAATTGTGTGTTCACCAGCAGCGCCAGCATAGATATGTATGGCGGAGGATTAGTGTTACAGTGAGGGCTGCAGCTGTAGCTTCTTCAGTAGCAAAGGCAAGCGTTTAAGAAAACACATTATGTGTGGTTTGCCACATATAATAATAACAGCTGGTCGCTGGCCGTGGCTTTGGAACATTTTATTTTATTGTTGTTATTATTGTTATTATATTTATGACAGCCATACAACTGTGGCGAGGCTAACTGCTTTTTTGTGATGGTTGTGTGGTAAAATAAAACGTTTTTTAAAACATCGACCCTAACAAATATTTTAAACAAGTTCATGTATAAATATATATTTAATACAGCAACGTCGTTTCACATATGGTATAGTATTTCAGCACCTAAGACAAAAACAACAACTTTTCATCATATTTATCAACATTGAGTTTATCATTCTTCACTTTTGGTGACATCACTTATTTCTGTCGTTCCACCGTTCCACGAGTCAACACTCGGCCTTCTTGCTTGTTTAAACTCTGTTCATTACAACCCACCAGTTCCTGGGGTCACTTTGATGCCAGGAACCGTGAATACACAATGGTACGTTTGCTGTTTGCTTTTCTATATGTCACAGAGGAAAGAATTTTGGCAGGCTGGCCTTTTAACTCTGCTCCACTGTTTCTTCCGAAAAATGTGACTGGATAAAATATTGCTATCTACGTTCATCTTAAACATACAGAAACAAATTACGATTTCTTATCATTTTTACTTTTACAAAATAGTAATCAATATATTTGTGTTCGTGAATAGCTCTGGTATCAATGACACTGGCAGGACCCCCCTCAAAAAAATTCAGTTTTTCTGTCCTTCACACGTCTGCCTGTTTGACAGTATTCACGTTTGTGTGTGTGTGTTTGTGTCTGCTTGTGAATGTGTGTGTCTGAATGTTTGTGTGTGTGTGTGTGTGTGTATGTCTGTACTTGTGTGTGTACGTGTGTACATGTGTGTGTGTGTGTGTGTATGTGTCTGTGTGTGTGTACGAATGTATGTGTGTGTGTGTGTGTGTGTGTGTGTGTGTGCGCGCGTGCATGTGTGTATGTGTGTATGTGTGTGCATGTGTGTATGTATGCTAATGTGTTGCTGTGTGTGTGTGTGTGTGTGTGTGTGTGTGTGTGTGCGTGACTGTGTGTTTGTGTGTGTATATGTGTGCGTGAGTGCTGGTGTGAATGAGTGTCTGTGTGTGTGGCGGCGATGGCGATGGTGGTAGAGGAGGAGGAGGGAGACGTTATGGGTGAGATGGTCATGGAAGGCCGCCTGAGCTCCACTGTTCCAGCTCATTAGCTGTGATTAATTGGCGTGTGTGCTTTCCCAGGGTTCCCTCCGCCTGGTGGAGCGAGAGGGCTCACCTCAGAGGGCACGGGGAGCACGCTCCACCGCGCCACCGCTGTTAACACGTAGAGATGACTTCTGCATGCGACGCCTCCTACACCACTAAGCCATTTTCACGGCGGACGTTGACATGGACATAGTCAGGATTCCAAAGGTTCCCCTGGACGGTTGTTTTGTTGTTGGTTGAGGAGTATACACATAATTCAATATTTTATTTTACTGTTAATAGTGTCATCTCAGGTGTAGTTCTAATTATATTTATTCTGTCTTTTTGTATTTTGTCAAATGTTTATGGTCTTCAGGCAAAGAAGAACATGGAAATTGGAAATGTCTGTTTGTGAAATGCTATTTCTGAAACACAAAAGTGGAAGAAAAAAATCAAGACACAGAATTCCCAAACAAATGATATTTAAAAATAATTTCACCTAAAATTATAGCTTTGATTAAACCATATGTTTTAATAAATTAATATTATTTGTAACATGTTTTTTAAACATTGAAAACGGTTTATTATTGTTACTATTATTAATATTAGTAAACCAAATTATAGTAACAATAATAATAGGAGTAAATTCACAGTAAAATAATACAATTTCACAACCCAAAAACTAAGTCAGTCTATACAATGCTTTAGGTCTCGTAATTAAGGACTGAAGAAGTATGTTTTTTTTTTAATGTTCTTTTATTTTCTTTGAGGATATGTCCTGCCTAATTTTCTGACACAAGAACCATGTGTGTAACTCCCTTCCTATGGTGATCAGACTCAGAAAGGCTGCTATTTCTCAATAGGACTAAACGGTTTAAAGGGATGCCGAGCAGAGAGCAGAGGGCCTGCTGGACAGTAATGAACACGCAGTGAGCAGCTCAAGACTTCAGAAACCATCAAAGAGAGGAGGGAGCCATCAAAAACAAAAGGGGGATCTTTTTCTCTTCCATACACTTCCCAACCCTAAAGCAAATAATTCCTGTTCCTGCGGGATATCCAGCCACACACACACACACACACACACACACACACACACACACACACACACACACACACACACACAGACAAACACACACACACACACACACACACACACATAAAGACTGTGACACACACAGGCGTGCACTCACCCACACAAACAAGTATGTGCACACACACATTCTTGCATGAAACCATGCACACACACGCACACAAACACAAACTTTCCTATCTTTAATTGATAATATTAAATCCAGATCGCTGAAATCGAGTGCCGTCATACACAAACGCATACGCTCACAGAACTCATTGAGATAAAGTTGACTTTGGCACACTACGGTTAAATGAATAATCCCTGACAAGGTAATGAAAGATAAAACTAAAACGTTTTAATATTGCTCGTACTTGCTCGTAGAAATAGGAAACGTGAGTGAAAGACGTATATGCGTGCTACATTGACATTCTTTGAAATATCATTTATGCACGGCCCGTTACTAACGGGGGTCACTCTGGTATATCAAATTTTATCCGTTTAATTTTTTTCAACACACTCCTCCAGAGCCAACAAATGTTGACCTTTGTAACGCTTTTGTTTAAATCTGCTCTTCCAAGATAATTCACACACAAATATGCACAAAGCTGGAGAGGTTTCTTAATTTCCTGTATGGGCCACACACCACTGCTCAGCAGAGGAGAGCCCTCACCCACACACGATCCTGCCCTAATTAAATTCACTGTACTGTTTTAGCACACAGGCTGATCTCATGAAGAAAGGATGAAAGTGCTTTATTTTCTGGCTATTTTTAGATCTGTTTCTAATATAATAAAATGACATACCTGATCAAACATACAAATCATACTATTATAATGAATAATAATTATAATAATAATCATTAATAGTTTACAATAGTTTATAACTATAATATTATAATTATTTTAATACTTTTGCAAAATACATTTGAGTTTGCATAGTTTTAGATGATGCATAATGTGCATCACTACAAAAATGTATGCATGTGTATATATATATATATTAAATACAAATTAAAAGCTTTAGATTTATCCTTTATGTGCTGTTTTATTGTTCGTTTTTCTTTACTATTGAACTAGACACTACAAAATCGGTGAGTAAATTAGTGTATGAGTTATTTAGAGAGAGCGAGAGAGAGAGAGAGAGATACCCACAAAACACTATCACTTACTACAACTTTACACCTGCCTGAATTTTTTAACCATGGCACCAATCTCTTCCATCTGATTGGTCTGCGATTCATCACCCTGCTTCGGGATTGGCTCACTTGCAAAGGACACTCGAGAAATGCAAAGAACGTGCTGAGAAGAGAAAAACAGAGTGATGGGAGGGAGGCCAAGCCTCTGGAATAAAACAGGGCCACCTGATCTCTGCCAGTAGATCAGCCGGGGGGGGGGAACAGAGAGCTTATTGTCTTGAGGTGGATATGACTGGCTCTGCTCTATGTCGCCCCCTTCCACCTCGACATCTACCTTCCCCTGCAGCACCCATATGTTTTCATCAACCTGCGGAAGAGACAGATACACAGAGAAATGTTTGAAGATTATAGGTGCAACATGAACATTTGAATAGAGAGATAATAGAGCATATAACTCGTGAAATGTAATGGAATACATTTTTCACACTTTAGTATGTATAAGTATTAAAAGGTAGTTTTAAAGTGTTACATTTAGAGCAGTTTACGGAATGTATTTTTCCTCCTGCATGCATAGTTTGTGGTCTGCATTCAGTAATGACTCAATTTGGACTTAATCTTTACTTGGTTTGAACCTTTCTTCCTTGGGACTTGACTGGTCTTGGTTTTGAACCTGCACTAAAGTAATGCGACAGCCCAATATTACACACACACACGCATACACACGCACACACACACATGCACACATACACACACACACACACAAATACAAACTCACAAACTCCTACCTACACCTACACTTTACACACACACCAACACACACACACACATACAAACTCTCACAAACTTGTACCACCTACACTAACACACACCACACACGTACACACACTTTGCAGCCACTTAACGCACACACAGACACACACACATACAAACTCTCACAAACTCCAACTTACACCTACACTTACAATTTCACACTTTCACACACACACACACACACACACACACACACACACACACACACACACACACACACACACACAGACAGAGGCTGGAATCGGTAGGGGAGCGGGGGGAACGCTGAATAATTCAGAAGTGGAAACGTATGATTGATGTGGGATGTCTTATTTCCACACCTTAAAAGGCTCTCTTTTAACCCAGGCACCAGGCATTCTGAGTGGGCTCTGAAGTTCAAAAGGACAGCCCGGGCTTTTAGGGACAAGAGTAGCATTATTCCTCCATGGTGGTGGTGGTGGTGGGGGTGGTGGGGGTGATGCAGGAGGCGCTAGTGGTGGTAGCTAAGACTCCACACCTGTGTTTGCTCATTGGCCACTAATTAAGATCTGCATGCTATTTTGAGCCCACAGCACAAAGTGTCTTACATAGCAGGTCTAGAGGGGTAGGAGTGGAGGTGTGTGTGTGTGTGTGTGTGTGTGTGTGTGTGTGTGTGTGTGTGTGTGTGTGTGTGTGTGTGTGTGGAGTGGAGTGGGGGCACTTTCGGCTTTCATTTTGACTGGAGAACGTGAAGGCCTGTAGATAAGCTTGACAGTTCTGTGCACGCATAACAGTGCGGCTACAACACAATTTCATTTTCAACATCGACAAACACAGGACATACTCCCAACAATGTCATGGCCTACATATGGGCAATAGTCGCAATAGTGTTACAAAAAAAGGAAAAGACCTAAGAGTTCCGTATTTGTTTTTTGCCCTCTTCAGATCCGTCATTTAGGGAAAAGCCGAGGAAAACGCTGTGATAATGTCAAGACGAATGTGCTACAACGCAAACAATGACTTATTGAGTGTGCTTTGGCCACATCCCGTAAACCACACGGCAAACCACAGAGAGTCTAAGGAGTCATTGATGGCTTTAAAAGCTGACTGAGGAGAAAAAATGCCAATGAGAAAGCGACGCGGAAAAGAGAGAGGGAGAGAGGGAGTGCAAAGTGGGGAAGAGAAGCGCGTCCCGAGCCAATGGCTCTGTTACGGTTAAGAAGCTTCGGTGGAGAGGGTCAGTTGAAGTGCAAGGAGAACGCAGACGTCAAAACACACAGTTCCCTTCGACTCCTGATGAGACAGAACGCGCAGCTTCTCCCAGCGTCCTCTGAAGCCGATTACACTGAGCTTCAATTTTTTTCTTCTTTTTTCAGACATTAGTAAGAAGCTTTCCGAAAATGATTACGTTAAACAGAGATATTTCCTTTTTTTTCCCTTTTTCTTCTGTTTTTATTTTGTGGTTCATGTGAAAACCATTGTGCTATGATACTGACGTTTAAAACCTTTTTGTCTTTTGTTGCTGGAGCAGTTCAACCACCCCACCCCAATGGGTCCAACCTCTGAAAAGAAAGATGTTGTTTAGAAACCGATTCCAGCGCCAATTAACCTATTTTTATCCAAGCTGTGCACACAAAGGAATGCTGGCTTAGGTAATTTGTTACAGAAAGACAGGAACCTTGACAAATCATTCAGCTCACTAAACTCAGCCGTGGCAAAGTTCAGCAATTAGACTTGTATGTAAAGAACGCCTACTCCTTTTTGGGGTTTGAGTGTGCGTGATTTATGAGCGCTCACAGTCCAGTGGAACGCTCAGAGCTGTAGGCAGGGGGGGGGGGGGGGGGGGGGGTGGGACTCAGGACAACACATGGGGAATAGAAAAATAAAATAAAACAAACACACACACACACACACACACACATCTTTCCGCGAATCAGGCAATAGAAAAGCTGGTCTTATATATATTTCTTTTTTCTTTTTTATATAACCTTTATTTACCTAGGGTGTGCTCAGATGCTGGTTTTAGGAGCACCCTGCGACAGAGCCTGACATGCATGTCTTTTGGAGGAATAGGGTGGGGAGGGAGATGGAGGGAGAGCCACATAAACACTGGGAAAAACATGCTAACTCCACACCAAACGACCCCCGGTCGGGTTCAAACTCGGGACCTTCTCGCTGTGAGGCCCTAACCCCTTGGTAGCTGGGAGGATAGGAGAGCGGAGGGGAGGGAGGGGAGGGAGGGGAGCTGGGAGGGTCGCTTTGGGACAGAGACGAGCTGGGAGAAGACTTCGCTAAATCATCAACCTAATATCCTAAGAGGTCAACCTTATTGTATGCTAGATGCAGTTGGAAAACAAGAAGTGTAACATATAGCATGCTCAACAATATTCCATATGCCTGATGGGAAAATAATGCAAAAAAGCATCCGAATTTGTTAGCATCATTAAATAACAAAATATGCTTGACGTGGCTTGCGTGTTACATTTTTACTTGTGGTCAACCTTGACCTAAATCCTATGTTAATGTTTAGCTTAAATTTGACAGTGGTTTTCTGCTACTGTCTGACTAAGATAACCAGCATGTGGTTGCCTCTTTAATGCTACACCGGCTGTAGAATAGCTTGGATATGAAGGTTTAAATGTTATATTCGGCAGGTTAAATTGCTTTATTGTATTTTGGCCTTTTAAATGTGTGCAATGGAAGATTTAAATAAGGTAAAATGTCACCAACCTTCCACAAGAAGCATGAAAAGTATAATCCAAATAGACTCGGTCCATTCAATCTTGCGTCCATACTTTTGCACATACCCAACAAAACATGTCATCAAATCACTTGTGTTAGTTCCTAAGTTAAGCAGGAAATTGAATACTCTGATTAAATGTACAATTTCTAATCGATTTTAGCTAGGTTTTTTTTAACAGTAAAATCCTGTAGTCAAAGCCTGTCCATTACTCTGCATTCCTTCTTAAAACTGACCCATGTTACACTGTAATAATGCATACATGCATTCTTCCAGCTGAGAGCCGCTATCAACACTAACATGAATAAATATTGAAAGCTACATTTCAACAAGGGGCGAAATAGTGAGTTGGGGGGGGGGGGGGGGAACCATTCGAGTCGGGAGCGTGGGGTCTTCCCATTACATAAATCCTATGTTAACTTCAAGCCAACCATGTATTCCACAATGTCTGGGAGAACAGCTTAAGCCACATAGAGATGCACTTAAACTTTAAATAAATAAAAAACCTGTCAGGTGAATATGCTGCCACTTCATCCGCAAAGTCAAATGGCTGAGCACTGATATATTGTGGGGGACAAATTAGCTATTTTTTAACATGAACATTTCACCCCTGTTTCAAACATCCATTCATGAGCTGGTTTGACCATGTCTGTTATGACCTGTCTAAAGTCGATTGATTTTTTAATGATATATTATTTAAATACAATGTATTATGAACTACATTACTATTAGCTCCATATTTCATTTTACAAGCAGACATAATTTCACCCAAAATAATCTCAAAGTCCTTCAGTATTGATATTGTCATATTGTTTGTTGTATGTGAAGTTGCATATATGAATTTGTGTGTGTGTTCATGCAGTACAAATAATGCTTTATTAATAGACGCAATCACAGGGAGAGTTATACTCCACCATGGGGCTTAAAATTGACATAAACTCCAGATCCCCCAGTTTCCCTCAAAAGACATTGGAATCCTAAATGTGTTGTGTTGTCAGGGTGGAATTCCTGGAGACGGCCATGTGAAAACTAGGGGTTCCTGTTACACTAGCAGGACAAAAGGCCTCTGCTTTCATCTCTGCTCCTGGGGAGCGCCTCACGCTGGCTGTCGTTACAGCACACACACACACACACACACACACACACACACACACACACACACACACACACACACACACACACACACACACACATACACACACATACACACATACACACACGCGCACAGACACACACACACACAAAAAAAACTCATAAAAAAACATAAAATAGGAAAAGGTTAATTAAATGTCTTTCTTGTCCCTGCTTCTGTGTCTTGTTTTGGTGTGTAAATATAATATACATGTTACTGTGTATCAGATGTAAATAAACATGTGTTAACATAGGGGTTTTGCAAACTGCAGTTTGTGCCAATATTGTTGTACCTAATAATCTGGGTTTTCCACCAAAAGGGGGACCCGTCAAATAATAATACTTTAATGACAATATGTGCACCCTTGGGTTTGGAAGTGATGTCACATCTATTTGTCATTTTTCCCCTTTTCACCCCAACTGCAGTTTCCCATCCAAGTCTTCAATGTAAGGGACTGTAGGGGGGTGGGGAGACAACGACCTAGCAACACAACCCAACCCCCCAGCCTCCAAACTATCCCTCTAGGTATCATCATGGTCAAGTCAACGCCATTTAGCTGTCAAAGGGCGGAAAACAACACGAGAGTTGGGACTATGTGCTGGGACTGTGACCCCACCTCGTGGCTCTGAAACAGTGCGTGTTGTGGCCTGGCAGCTGCCCAGGACACAATGTGTTACTGCTGTTGAGATGGCAACACAAGCCAGAAAATTCCATGCCATCAAATTTCCTGGGAACTCTCATATCCCCATTTTGCATCTCAACGTGACGTGAGTTATGGGGGAAAAAACACATTGGTGCTTGTCCGACAATTCACTCTGCATCAGCCGTCAAAGCCATCTTAGTTGGTCACTAATCTCTTGAGCCCATATAGTCCCCATGGTAAATTAATTCATCATGTTATATGGCGTAGTTGTTATTGAAGAGTACAGCTCTATATTGATAGCAGTTAGGATACGTATTGGAATTACATTTTGAGCCCATTGCTATTTGCGAAACTGAAGTATGGTGGAACTATAGTGGAAAGTACTATAGCTGTATAATGTTTAAGGACACTAAACAATTCCTTCCTTATCATACATTTGAAATTAGGTTGAAGCACAGAAACATTGCTGTAGAGGGACGCTGTGTGTATGTAAGTGTGCGTGCGTTTGTGTGCGTGCGTATGTGTGTGTGTTTGTGTGCATGTGTGTGTGTATGTGTACATGTTTGTGTGTATGTGTGTGTGTCTCTCTGTCTGTCAGTGTCTGTCATGATTTTGACTTAAATACCTAAGTACAGTTTAAGAAAAAGAATGACTGGATTGTTGGGATGTGATTCAAATGGTTGTCTGCGGGGATTAGCCAACGCAGATGGTTAGCTTCTGGCTACTTCTCGATGGCTCCAAAGATGTTGATACTAGCAGGAAGAAGGGCTTTTGAAAAGACAGCATGAAGCTATGTTTTATTAAAAAAGATCAAAGTTGCACCTTCGTGTTAACCTAAAGTTTGCTAAATAAATAGAGGGTTAAATAGAGGTATTTTTATGTGTTGTTTTGTCTTTTGACCTTATATTTCCTTAACTATATTCCTACATTTTAAAAGCAAATGCTACCTAAATATTTACCCACGACTACCAAAATGATAAAATCTTTGTTATTATTGTTGTTTTCTTTTTGTGTGTGTGTGTGTGTGTGTGTGTGTGTGTGTGGGGGGGGGGGGGGGGGGGGGGGGGGGCTCCAGGGTGGGCATTATGATCCCTGCACAGTTTTAACTGCAGCAGCGTTCTTACCAGGGAGCAGTGGGCTTAAGACGCTGAGTGGGGATCCCGTCTCGTAAGGGAATCCAATCCCTGGCCGTCTATCTGAAGAGACTGGAACTAATCGATGAGAGGGGAGCATCTGTGAAAGAGATGTCCAGAGAGCCATCTCTCGTTCTCCTGCTGGTGCCAGAGGAAAAGCTACTGTCTGGTCTCTCCTCTTCCTCCTCCTCCTCTCCTCTCTCTCAGGTCTGTCCCAACACACTATCTACGGCCCATTACCGCTGGTTGATGTGGCGGCCGGGCCAACACACCGGCTTTGACACCAATATAGAATAGAGTTTGCAGACGCATTAAAATTCCTATTTCACTTTTCCTTTTAGGGGGGAAACGGAAAAGGGAAAGCCTAAAACGAACCCCAGACGAGCGGTTAAAGTCGTCCTGTGTTCTCGTTTGTAAAATGCATTTTTTTTTTTATCATGGCTGTATTTTATTTTATGGAGAGGAGGGGGAGAAGGGGAATGGGATGGGAGGGAGGATTCGTAGGTGTTATCATCAGTCTTAATCCACGGTCCATGTCCCGCTCCTTCTCACTCCCCCACATATTTTATATCAGTTTTCTGCGTTAAGTCCCCCTGCCTCTGAACCCAATCCCCGGTCTGAGACCCCGTGCCTGAGCCCCTCAGCTGCCCGGCCGCTCTCACACTAAAGCCCTTGTTTATATCGGGGGGACGCAATTAAGTCGGAGCCAAGTAGAGGGGTCCCAGAGAGAGAGGCAAGAGTGCAAGCTCAGTGAGTCGAATTTCAACTTTTTCTCTCTCTCTCTCTCTCTCTCTCTCTCTCTCTCTCTCTTTCTCTCTCTCTCTCTCTCTCCTGTAAGCAAGAGAGACACTCCTCCTTCCTCCTCCTTCCTCCTCCTTCCTCCTCCTCCTCCTTGGCTCCACTCGTGTTTCTCCTTCCCCCTTTGGTTTTGCTCCCTCTGCCTCCCTCTCGTCTCTGTTTTTGGGTCTCACTCCCTTCTCTCTCACTTTCTCTCTCTCTCTCTCTCTCTCTCTCTCTCTCTCTCTCTCTCTCTCTCTCTCTCTCTCTCTCTCTCGCTTTAGCTCTTTCTCTTGTTCAGTCTCTCTCTCACTCTCTCAGTATGTCTACTCTCTACTTTCATAGCATTTTGTCATTGCAATTATAAGTGCAAATTTTGGAATTGTCTTCCCCCTTTTGTTTGCCTCACTTTGTATTTTCTGTTTGACTCTTTTTCTTTCTTTCTTTCTTTCTTTCTTTCTTTCTTTCTTTCTTTCTTTCTTTCTTTCTTTCTTTCTTTCTTTCTCTCTCTTAGTTTCTCTCTCTCTCTCTGTCTGCTCTATAATTTCATAGCATTCATCACTGCAATTATAAGTGCGAGAATGAGCTGGTGCTTTAATGTCGGCTACAATGATGGATTCATGCAGTCCATACCAATGGGAGACTGTATTTACATAACTATTATGGAAGCTAGGCTGAGCTTCAGATGCTGCTTCATTTGAAATGGATGTATAGTTGAGCAAAGCCAAATCAAGCTATTTCGCTAGAATCAATTGATTGTGATAGACAGCCTATCGTCTCTCGAAATACAGACACAGAACAAAATATGCTTGTGTTAACATTCACACATACTGTTTCATGGACTCAGTAGCAGGCAGCGCTGGTTGCTATCCAGTTACATGAATATACAGTTAATAACATACGGTTGGACATCATTCAAATGTTGTCATATGTTGGACATGTTGTCTTTCTCTGAGTTTTTATTGTTATTTTCCTGGAGGAGCCCAAGTGAGTGCTGACTCCACGTCCTCCACCTCCTCAACATGTGTGGTCCGTGGGCCCCGGGGACGGAGCCCAGAGCCCAGAGCCCAGAGCCCAAACACACACACACACACACACACACACACACGTGCACACAGGCAGAAGCAGTAGAGCCATGGAGAGTAGATCAACAGTACACTTATTGGCCACTGGGCACACTCCTCGGCCAACACAATACCACATTAAAAAACTCATGCAGTCTACGCAGAGTACATCAATTAATGGTAACTAGAGACATTCTCCTTGATGTTATGGATATATCTCTATCATTTTGACTAGGAGTTTTGCCAAATGTTAGATTTGAGGTATTTTTGCTCATTTATTGTATTGATATAATAGAAAGGCATAGCTTGTATTTGTATGCGTATTTGTGTGTGAGTGTGCACTAATTGCTGATTTGTTTCTAGTGGATGTATGTTCTCTTAGACCTCCCCTCACTGACCCACTAGCCCCCCCCCCCCCCTCCGAACCGACTAGACCCCCTGTGGATAGGCCACCCCTGATGAGTGTCACACCTGGTGTTGGAGACGGCAGGGTGTATTTTATCTGCTCAGGGCCCATTGGGGGGCTGTTCGTCTTCTCCACCACTGGTACTGGGAGGCCTGGGACAGGCGCCTCTATTTACCCCCTTGTCCATCAACGCAGCACACGTCCCTTGAGACTCTCTCCCAGTCCCTCTCTCTTTCTCTCTCTCTCTCTCCCTCCCTCCCTCCCTCCCTCTCTCCCTCTCTCTCTCTCTCTCTCTCTCTCTCTCTCTCTCTCTGTCTCTCTCACTATTGCACTCTCTCTCTCTCTCTCTCTCTATGTTGATTGTTTCTTAAGAACTAACTGATGGTATTACGCAGAATACATTAGTTGATCACCTGATAAAACATTCAAGTAATGTATATCTCTATCTTTCTTTATTTTCTTTATTTACTTTCAAACTTACCGTTTGATAATTTGGTTAAACCAATGGCTTTATCAATGTGTGTGTCTGTGTAGTGTTAGTTTAAACGTAGGCTGATAAAGTGCTCACAGGGCTGAGCACATACCTTGTCTCCAGATCCAATAGGCATCAAGCAGGGAATTCATAGAAATATGACAACTGACAACCGAGGACGACCTCAATCTGTGAAAGCCATGATGTCTGCTGTAATGCTCGTCTCATATTTCCATGAGCCTCCTCTTAGCTGTGATATGAGAGTGGGTAATAGAGAGTTAATGTGCACCGGCCTGAAATGTCAACTGTTCCGATATGTTGTTACCGTGGAAACCAGACAAATACATAGGCTCCGTCGTGTATTAGTTGGATTGGACTGCTAACCAAAAGACATGAAATGCTGAATCTATTCAATTTAAATCATTCAAATACATAAACATCAACATATATATGTTTTGCATATATCTACAGCAATTCAGAATACCTTCACAATAACTTCCATGTGACTCAAACAATATTCAACTCACTAAGAGGTCGTAGTGGTCTGCCACTCTAGAAAAGTCGGAGTGTTCTGCGGGAACACAGGACGGATCGTGTGAAAAAGGGAAGCCCACACCTCCAATTTCCTGTGTGAGCATGTTGCCTCGGATCGGGAGGGCCAGACCGCTCGGCGACCGTCAGAAATTGGCTCACGAGTCCCCTGAGCAACCCCTTGCCCTGACAGTACCCTCTCTCTCCCTCTCCACCACCCCCACCCCCACCCCCTCCTCGTCTGCCTAGGCAGCCCAGGGCAGGGGCCCCGGGGCCAGTATGGGTTAACCTTGCTCAGCCATGACCAGAAAACAGAATGATATCTTACTCATCTAATCCCTCCCCCTGACTCGTCATGCAATAAAGCATGCGTTGCGACCCTTAACCCCCTGTGAGCGTCAGATACAACCCAACACCCCCCCCCCCCCCCCACACACACCCCACCTTCCACCCATGAAAAGTCTCCACATCCTCCAGTGTGTGTCTACCCAGATGCATTGGGGCAGATAGGAGGGGGCGAGACTGCCACCCCATTAGCAAAAGTTTCTCTTCCGGCTCCACCTCCTCCTGTTATAGGAGGAACATTCAGTAGGATAGGCAGTTATACTCCCAGTGCTACAGTGCATAGTTTCTGTGTGTGTGTGTGTGTGTGTGTGGCTGTGTGTGTGTGTGTGTGTGTGTGTGTGCATGAGTGTGTGTGTGTGTGTGCTTGTGTGTGTGTGTGTGTGTGTGTGTGCCGCGTGTGAGTGTGCGTGTGTGTGATTGTGTGCGTGTGTATGTGAGAGTGTGTGTGTGTATATGTGTGTGAATGAGTGTCCACAATGCATGCATATCTAAGGCAATGAAGGAGGAGAGGGACAAACACACATTCTGTTCCAGTGGTTAAAATAGTGATGAGAGAGTGACAGAGAGAGAGACAGGGAGAGTGCAAGAGATCGAGAAAGAGCAACAGAGAGAAAGTGACAGAAAGAGAGAGAGAGAGAGAGAGAGAGAGAGAGAGAGAGAGAGAGAGAGAGAGAGAGAGAGAGAGAGAGAGAGAGAGAGAGAGAGAGAGAGAGAGAGAGAGAGAGAGAGAGAGAGAGAGAGAGAGCAGAGAGTGCGAGAGACGTAGAGTCTTGAACAGGGCTAGGAGGGCTCTCCACTCCTCTAGCACATCTGGGCTTTATATCAGGCCTTTAATTAATCCTGAGTGAAGGCCAGCCAGAGACAGGCCGACTGGGCAGGCTCCAGGCCTGGACAACGCCTGATTTATTACTACAGAGCTCCCACCAACATTGATTTATTTCAGCCAGAAGAGCAGGGAGAGAAGCAGAGGGGGTGGGTTCGAAGGAGACAGAAACAGCACTGTTAAACATGGAGGGACACCCCCCCCCCCCCCCCACCCCCCACCCCAGGGCTGGTGTACGGATGGGGAGATGTAAGGTGGGTGAGGTTCAGAAGACTGATTACAGGTAGATAAGGAAGTGACATTTTATAGCAGCCAGCCCCACAGGCGCTTTTAGCTTTCAATAAGCAAGGCCTGAAGATTGAGAGATGAGGCGCTGGTAAAAAATACATACTCAAACTATAAAAAAGAAAATGTGAGCAATCGAGACAGACAGCAGGTTAAAAACCAACCACATATAATATAACAGGGAGATGATGAATGAATGGGAGAGGGAGACAGAAACAGTCACACAGGCGGATTAAAAACAAACAGAAAGAGAAAAGAGAGGTAAATGATAAATGGAATTGTGTGTGTGTGAGAGAGAGAGAGATGGAGCACAGAGATATGGAGCTCTCTCTCTCTCTGTCAGGTGGGTTATGTATCCTCCCAGGCGTCTGCTGTCAGTCAGGGTGACTCCTCTCGCCTTATCTCCCCACGCTGAGCAGTGTGCCAATCCCCCTGCTGCTCATTTGCCTTCATCATGACAGTCATCTGAACTCTGTAGGACACAGGGAAGCCAACCCCACCCTCTCTCCCCTCCCTCCCTCCCTCCTTCCCCTCCCTCCCTCCCTTCCCTCCCTCCCTCCCCTCCCCTCCCCTCCCTCCCTTCCCTCCCTTCCTCCCCTCCTCCCCTCCCCTTCCCTCCCCTTTCCTCCCTCCCTCTCCTCCCCTTTCTCTCACCTCCCCCACTGGACGTTGCATTCTGAACATGAGCCGAAATTAATAATCTTCTTCTGTTATTGTCTAAGATATACCAAGCTGCAGCCATAAACACTGCAGTGTGTTGGAATGAAATATGTGCACGCGCGCGTGTGTGTGTGTGTGATTGTGAATATGTGTGTATGTGTGTGTGTGTTAATGTGTGTGAGAGTGTGAGTGTGTCTGCGCGTGTATATATAAGAGTGTGTGTGTGCATATATGTGTTTATGTGTGTGTGTTTATATATGTGTGCGTGCTTGTGTGTGTGCATGCAAATATGTGTGTGTGCATGCATGTATGTGTGTGTGCGTGTGTGTGTGTTTGTGCATGCATGCATGTGTGTGTAGACATAAATTAGCTCATGATTCAATGTGTTTTACAACTTATGTGTGAAACTATAATTTACTAATGGCTGACTCATGTGGATTTCTTTTCTCACTCAGTGTGTGTTGAGTAAACATGCCAAATGCAGGCTTTTTCCGATTTTATAACCCTTCTTCACATATTGTGACAACTTAATTTCTTTCTGGGCATATTTAAGACACACTATAAAAGAGAAGCTTAGTGGAAAACTGAAACTTTAGTTTTAGGGCTCATTTTGAAGTCTGGATCTCACTGACTCCTCCAATTAGAATTGATTGATTCATTTGTTCGGAAATACAATGGACCGCATATCAATCAGGTAGTGCTACACGCTTCTTTGCCCTTACATCCATACATAAAAAATAAATACAAATATAATACACGGGATGCGTCGTTGTCACAGACGTCAACTTGATTTATGGGATTGTGACAAAGGTCGGCCTAACTCAACTGGTTGTGCCATGGGTGGACAGCGGACCACAGAGTCATGAGAAACAGGAAACACCCTCATGAAAGATATGCGCTACTGTCAACGGCTTTTTAATGACCCCCTCCCCCCCTCCCGCCCCACCGATTATGTACGTCCAGCCGGATCGTTCAATTTGCCCTTCACTCGACCAGAAATCTCGAATCCAGCAATCCTACTATGTTGTAGCAGAGCTTATGGGGGGAGACGACACAGAGCCTGGGCCGGAAACCAACAACGGAAGGGGTGGAGTTGCACCTTTTTATCCTATTTTGTTTTGAAATATTCTTCCAATGAGCAACTGGTTTGCGCAAGTGGAAGACATTTTCAGAAGGGGATTTTATTAAGTGTACAGTGGCCAGTCTACAAGATGTTGATTTTAACCCTTTACAGGCAATGTTTTATTATTTACTAGTGCTTGCCGAGTGTGTTCTCACAGTTAAAAGCCAATTACACACTTACAGATCCCTGCTTCCAGCGACATGATGGGTCACCTCTTCACCCAGATTCAAACTTGCATGCTCAGACTTGAGATATTCATCTAAGGTCTGACGTCTGCAACTGCTCAACCAGTAAAGGTGACTTGAATAAGTATGAGGGGTGCGCAACGCCAGGTCTAGCTAAGTCGATGCTATGTGATGCGTGCGGGATGAAACTAGCTGTTGTTTTTAGGTACCCTCATCAATGGCTCAACGCCGGAACAGGAAACAGAGCATGAGCAGAGAGTTAAAGTAGCCTCCTTCACCAGCACCTCCCTTTCCTCGCACAGGCCAGAGACGTCTACTTTCAGTGTCCCCCTGGGAAATGAGGAATGCTGGACGCTACCCACCACCACCCCCAAGGAACATGTTTTTAGGCCCAACTCCGTTCATGGTCCCATTATTGCAAATTTTGTGAAGAATGCGATTTGTATAAAGAGTTAGGGGGCTGGCAGAAAATAAAACAGTGAAGAGGCAATCTTTTTTGCAGGTCAAATGGCATCACTTGGAGTGAAGGAAGGTGATCATATGGGGGGGTGGGGGGGGGGGGGGGGGCTTCACATGACATTAAAGACAGAGTGTTCTTAAAACCATCGGTGGCCTGACACTTTAAGAGATCCTGTGGGGGAATTTCAGGGTTCATTTTTACACACACGCCGAATAAAGGGTATCACGATACTACGGTATCGTTGAGAGACAGACGCTTTTTGCGAGGCTGTATGGACTCACAAATCATTACCACGGATCACATTGTTAGTCTGAAGATTGAAAAAGTGTGTGTGTGGGGGGGGGGGGGGGGGGTAGGTTTTAATTTTGCTTCAAGTTGCTGCCTACTCGGTATGCTAAACCACCCATCAGCATCCGTAACGTTATCATGGCCATCGCCACCCTCATTAACGTGATCATCGTTGTCATCACCATTGTCATACATGGTTAGCACATGTGCAGCGTTGCGGTGTTCATTTCCTTACAGTCCGCATGCAAACAAGTCAGGCCATTTCCCCCTCAGAACCCCGGCGATCATATTTCTGTTTAGCTCGTTTTAACATGCTTGAGGAATTGTGTAAATCACATTTAAAACGTGGTATATACACCTCATTATGCCCACTGAACGTCTAATTCAGCCGCAGAGCAGCGGAGAACATTCAGACCTCGTTTGTGGTGTAAACATGTCTTTGCTTATCCAGATTAACTCCGAGATCAGATTACCTGTTTGCCTCCCCCCCCCCCCCCCCCCCCCCCCCCCCCCCCCCCCCCCCCCCCCCCCCCCGCCACCCCCCACCCCCCTCTACCATGTCACTGTTGGGATTGGAAAACCAATCCCAGAGTAACTAGTGGCTCGGCGATATTTTCTCTTCATTAGACATGTTTAAAGTCATTATGACCCAACCCTATTCGCCGATCATGTTACGGCAGTTAAGCTGTTTTTCTTTTTTTGTGTTTTTTTTCCCTTTTGTGTATGTGTGTATGTGTGTGTGTGTGTGTGTGTGTGTGTGTGTGTGTGTGTGTGTGTGTGTGTGTGTGTGTGTATGTGTGTGTGTGTGTGTGTGATAGGCCTACAGTGAAGCATGATCATGGGGGCCCACTCCGCTGTGGGCATCTTGTAAGGGCCCCAAGGCCACGAGCTGCGAGAGCCGTCCATCAGTGGCAGTTATTAGGGGGGACCACCGGTGCACCAGAGCCATTTGGTTCAGGCCTAATAACAATGTGAATGGAGGGAGAGCGCAGGCACAGGAAGCCCGGCCAGACAGGCCGGTGCTGAGGAAAGCACTTTTCTGTTAATGTGTGTGTGTGTGTGTGTGTGCGTGTATGGGGGGAGTGGGGGGGGGGGGGGGGGGGGGGGAGCTGGGAACAGTGACAGGACCTATTAAGGACTAAAACATTGCTGTGACTTCCAGATGACAAGCCCGGACCATTTAGCATGATTAGCGTGATGCTGGCCGGAAATAAATTGGATTCACCTGTGATGATGGGAACGATATTATAAGACAGAAAACATTTGAAAGATATCTTGCATTCACATGTCATTTTGTATGCATTCAAACGCTTTTAGCTGAAACAACTAGAACAAGTGAGGCTGAGAACAACACATAGTCATCGATCAAAATGAACAGAAAGTGTAAAACAGTATGTAGAAAACTAATTTACATTTCATAATGATGAAACATGACGGCGGGATAAAGTGGAAATAAGTGTCACTAGTGTGAACACTACCTCTACAGTTTGGGGTCTGTCGCCCGCACGGTGTCCCAGGTGCTGGGCTGCAAGCGAGGCCCCTTGGACGCCATGAGGTTTTAACAGGCCCGTCAACATGGGAGGCTTTCACTTTACTGCCCCAGGGTTTACTGCACTGCGGTGTAAACGTAGCTCAGGTTTCCACAGCGATTGTTTCACTGCTCTATCCCCCCCCCCCCCCCCCCCCCCCCCCCCCCCCCCCCCCCCCCCCCCCCCCCCCCCCCCCCCCCCCCCCCAAACACACACACACACACACACACACCCTTCCTTTCCTGACTGCAGCGTCAACTGGAATAGAGGGGCGTCTTGCCTCAGTGGGAGATGTGAGAGAGGGAGAAAGAGAGAGAGAGGAGAGAGAGAGAAAGGGAGAGAGAGTGGCAAGAAAAGCCACATTATCGGGAAAGCCCATTCGTACTGGACATTTTATATCATTATGCACAATCATTAACTATTACAAACATATGTTTTACACTTGTTTCATTATGTTATGTGTCTAGCACCATGCTGTCATCCATTACTGTTACAGATCTCTAGTTACAGATATGAAGATGTTATATATCACCAATGATGACGCTATCACAAGTAGTCCTACTAGTGGCTCTGAGAACAGATTTCATCGAGGGCCTCCTATAGCCTAAAATAACTTCTTATCTGATGAATGGACTAATGGTAGAGACAGATTTACTGCTGAGTATGGAGAGAGAGACAGAGAAAGAGAGAGAGAGAGAGAGAGAGAGAGAGAGAGAGAGAGAGAGAGAGAGAGAGAGAGCAAGGGAGAGAGAGCAAGGGAGAGAGAGACAGAGAGAGAGATAGAGTGTAGCCCTGAAACTGGAGACCATAGACCAATGTGCATCGGTCACTTTAGCATGTGTAGTCATTATACATATGTGGAAAATAATACAAATTAAACTTTAGCCCAGCTAATACAAAAAAAATGTAACTCCCAAGTTGTTATACAATATGCACTATTAATTATTATGTGCAACATTCTGTATGATTAATACAGCAACTGTTTCTGACAATTCACCAATTAATGAGTTGATAAATGTATTGTTTTCAGATTTGTACTTGTACTTGCCTTCCAATGCAAGGTAAATACAAGTACAAATAGTTTATGGGTGTAGCACCCTTCAAACCCAAAGGTCATTCAAGGTGTGTTACATAGGACTCAATACATTGTGTGATTCGAACTCAATAGGTCAATACCTAACTGTTTTAAGACATTTAAATAGACAACCAGAAAAACAATATTATAGACAATCTTTTAAAGAGCAATGTGACGTAAAAGTATGAGAACGTAAAGTAATAAATACATGTGGTTTAGTGCTATGGTCTGCTGGTTGTGTCCAGGGAGCTCATGGCCTTGATGTCCAGTGGGCTGTATAAGGGCCCGAGGAGAGATGATACGTAACGGTGCTTGCTAAGCCAAAGAGAAAGAAGAAAAATCCTGCGGGCTATTTGATGACCACTACAACTGTCCTACATAAAAACAGATGGCGTTTTTTTTATTCTCCATGAAACCTAAGGCAAATATTTTCTTTATTTCCCCTTGTAGATCGATATAGCCATTCAGATAGATCATTGATGTTGAAACATATACCATACTATTTGGCGTCACACTTTCTCTCAGAGGGTATTCGTTAATATATGTATTAATACTTAATGCGTCACAATTCAATAAATGAATCTATGCTATACATTCTTCCAATAACTTTCTGTCCTTTGTTCACCTGCATGTCAAAATTTCTGCTTATAAAAGCGTAACGACAAAAAAATGTAATACTAGGCTATAAGTAAAAACAGCTCAATGGCTCAATAGCTCAATGGGATAATGTCCGTTTGCAATCGTAATTCAACAAAAGCAACCAACACAACGATATAAAACCAAATGATGGAACTGAGAGTAATTATAGCGCCAACACAGAAAATGACAGCTCCATTTCGTTTCACACTCTGTGACCTGAGCGTCTCTGTAAGCCATGCTGTATATGTTTATTTCTTGTGGCCCATTACAATCTGGAATAGAAGCCGGTGTTTCGGACCCTGCTGAATTCTGGGAAATCTGACTTGTTGTTTAAAGGTCTCAGCAGTTCTGTACGCACTCTTGGCAGAACTTCATAAGAGAGCCCATGCAGCTCAAGTATTTCAGCTTCAAATGATCTAGAAAAACACATTCCCACTATGTGGTTAAATGTGGGTGTGATCCATGAGTACACTTGTGGAGGAAGGCGTTGCACATGTTAAGTGTGTGTGTGTGTGTGTGTGTGTGTGTGTGTGTGTGTGTGTGTGTGTGTGTGTGTGTGTGCGTTTGTGTTCATGAGCTGTTTCATATAATAGCCTATTTGTCTGTGACTAGTAAATGTCTCAACAGGCCTCAGATCTCACCGATTTTCCCAGATTTCAACCCACACAGGGAAGCCGTTCTGTGTCTTTCGCCCTGATTGTTGTTTCATCTTATTCATCCAAACAAAAAGAAGGAATTAATAGTGGATGAAATAATAAAGTAGACTGTATAAAAAAAGTCTTCATCTGCACATCTGCCATTCCTGGCACCATCAGAGCTAGGAATTCCCGAAATCTCTTACATGAAAAAGACAAAGATAAACATTTTGACCGCATAATACACACTTATTAAAAAGAAATACTTTTCATTTAAGAACCTGGCGTCGGCCTATACAGCAAATCCTACAGCATTTCAGAGCTGTTTCCTAGAGTACATAGTAATTCAGAAGCAATATTGTTCTATAGGACCACCCTGTTTTTTTTTAGCCCTCTAAAGCTTAGCCTCTGGTCAGAAAACAACCAACCAGAGATGAAGTGTCCCGTGTCTTGCCTGCTTACGAATCAAACAGCATATTCATTGGATCACACCAGCAGCACTGCCTGAATCAGAACAACAATCGCTTTGGTGTCGACACTCTGAGCATTAAGTCTAATGATAACTCATTTTCCCAGAAGACCTCACTGGCCAGTGATAGGTGGCTATGGGGCCTGATGTTGCATTGTCTTAACTTAGGACCTCCTCGTCAGCACTATGCAGTATTTCATATATTCTGGGGGTATGAAGCGGTACCAGTTACATTCCATTCCGTTTACATTAGATATATTGAGGTTGTGTCCAAAGCGACTTATAATAAGTGAATTCAACCACAAAGATACAACTGAAAAACAGTACATACAATTCATCAAAGAAGCAAATAAGCAAATTACAGATATCTTTTGTGTAAAATAAACAAATGTGACATTATTTAATAGAAACATTTTAATTTCATAAATCAAATGCATTTTATTCTTTTTTAATTACTTAAAGTGCTGATCTCGAAGAGTTTCATGGAAATAAATGTCTGTCTGTGAACACAATAAGGATCAAGGCTATGCTTGCCATATATATATATATATATATATATATATATATATATATATATATATATATATGTGTATATATATTTGAGATTGCCATTTTGAATTAACAAAATATGTACTTTTATATTTTTATTTCTTATTAAAAACTTACTTAATTCTTGATCAAGTACAGATTTAAAGTACATTATAGGTTATAACGTATTCCTATAGTCCATTATAGGTTATTTATTATAAATGTACAATATAAACCATTCAAATAATACTGCTGTATTTTCAAAGTTCCTGCAGCTCAGCAAATTAATGACTCAGAATGCACTTACTATTCACTGTGCGACAAGACAAAATGTGAAATAAGTAGCTTGACCTTTTCATGTCATCTGAGCAATGTGGCACAACAACTTCACTCACAGATTTAATGTATTCAAATATTGAGCCTGCATGTGTCTGAATAGCCTGCATGCCATCCAGTTATCTTCAAAGCAGCAGGCTGAATCTGTCTAATCCCCACAGCGTTTGTGTACTGTACCAGGGTAAAAGACTCTGGGGCCCCATGGTCTCATCTGGCCCCTGCTGCCCTATTTCTCTTTCTGGGCACACGTGGACTACTGGTGCTAATTTACCTCTTTTATTGGCTCCTGCTGGATGTGGCTATCACGACGGGATAGCCACACCCCCCACCCCCCACCCCCGCTCTATAATCCTCTTAACAAGGTAACAGAGTTCCCTAGTCGATTATCTCACCATTTATCTTATTTATTCATGTATTTATTTTTCTATTGATGTATGTGTGTACTATTTATTGCATTGTATTTATGTAGTTATTCAGTGAATAATTTTGTTATATTTCAATATTTCTTAAGTTATTTATTTATTTAGTAATTTATTATAATGTTTTTATCATTTTGTTTCTTGTATAATAATCTTTTTGTGGTCATTGTCAAATTTGATGTATTATTTGAATTAATCATATATATATATAGTTATTTGCAAAATCGGGATATCTGTAAGCGAATAGCCATATTAAGACTGCTAAACAAAATATCAAACGCTTACAGAAAATACAATGCATTTTCTGTTCACCTGGTAGTATATAGCTTCACAGTTGCTATGGCAACCAGGTGTCATAACATAAACACAGGTGTTACCGAGGGAAACCAGGGAGAGCTCATACATGCTTAAAAAGAGGTGTTCTTTACATCAGTTAAACGCTGGGAGACCTGGAGTGATTGCGCAAAGCGGCGACTCTGTCCTGGGTAACCTCTTCCCAACGGGTAAAAAAAACGGTCAACGCGCCATCTTCTCAAACGTGCCTTTGAGAAAACGAAGGCGCGGATGATGATGTAATTCATATCGTGTGTGGGCAATGGAGTCAACTGCATGGAGGCTGTGTCTTCCTAAAGCCTTCTGGAGACGCTGATGTCATCGCTGTAAACTCTGAAGACCAACGGGTGAAACTCTTGTAAAGCAGCCGTGAGGCCACAAGCAAGTCACTCTAAGCATTACTTATGGTCCTGCATGGAGTCATAATGCTGTGTATTTTCATAATAAGGGCATTTCCACAGACTCGTAATGCTCGGACTGTATTTTAGAGTTTTGAGGTAGAATGTATAATGAGACTTCTTAATCATCACACACAGCAACACTTTATTTTTCGCAATGTTATGTTATTTAATTCAACGTTAGCGTTAGGCTGTAAAGCCGCCATGAAATGGTCTTCCATGACTAACCTGTCTGAATAAAAAATAAATAAAGATTGAGGGAGGGGGGAAGGGGTGGAGAAATGGCCCGACTGACATCCTTTATTAAATTAACATTCACTTGAGACTCTCGTCTTTTAATTTCCTGACTACCAGTGGTCCCCCTGCTCCTTCAGGTTGTGTTCAAAGGCCCTGTATGGCAGCCTCATGTAATGGACTCTGACAGGGAGACATGCAGGGCCATGTCCAGGGCACACAGCTAATCTGCTATTTAGCCACTGGGTTGCTAACCCTGCTTTTTTTCCCTTCAAAATGTGCATGGATGCTTGCTATTGAAAATAGTTTTGGGCAAATGACTCACGCATGAAAGTAATCCTTTTTTTTTAAAGCTAGTTTTTCTCGATATGTTGTAAGATGTCCGTGTCTGAGAGTTTGACGTGAATGCGATCCGATTAATGCCCCCTCCCCCACATACACGCAAACACGCACACACAAAATCACTCCCTCACTCGCTTAGTCACTCACTTAAACACACACACACACACACACACACACACCCACTCACTCACTTACACACACACACACACACACACACACACACACGCACACACGCGCACGCACACACACATGCACACACAACACACACAGATGCCCACTCACCCACACACACGCACGCTGACACACAATTGCAAGGCTATCTAGTGCCCAGGGTATAGTTTGACTTATCTCGTCTGCTGCTCCTCCTCATGTCATCATTTACATCGGCGTCACTGTGCTTGAAGGGCGTATAAAGTGATCCTAATAAACGGTTTAAGGTTACCCCGATCTTATGGGGGGAATGCCAATCCCTGACTTCTGACACCCAATGGAGTGAGAGGGCCCCACCCTGAAAAACACAATGGCTCCAGTGTTGAGGCAAGGGTGGTGGTGGTGGTGTTGGGGGGGGGGGGGGGGGGGGGGCAAGACAGGGATGTAGGTACTAAGAGAGAGAGTGTGAGAGAGAGAGAGACAACAAGACACTGAGAGGGGAACAGAGTGAAAAAGACAGACAGACACAGAGAGCAAAATAGCAGACAAGCCGTAGCATCCTTGTGTAAAATAAGAGCACTGTTTGGCTGCAGTGAGAAAGCAATTGTTTGTGCAGGCGAGCCAGACGATAATATTTCACAGGTAAAGACAGACGTCTACATGGTGATAACAGCCATGAGCTGCTGAGAGGACAAGTGGGAGATGACTGAGGGGTCCCAGGCTCTTGCACACACATGCATATGTGCACATATACACATACACACACATACATACACACATATACACACACAGACACACACTCACACATATATATACACACAGGCACACACATTCACACAAACACACACACACACACACACATATACACACACAGGCACACACATCTTGGTACACACACATGCAATGGTACTCAGGCGCACATGTACACAGATAGACACATACATACACACACACACACCATACACACACACATACACACACACACAAAGGCACACACACACTTACAACTTACGCCTGAGAGGAGATACCTCAGGAGCAGGGGAGGCTGTTATTCTCCAGACTGGCTGTTCCTTCAGCAGATTCTTATCATGCCCACAGGTTCTTCCACCATAGCTTAGCCCCCCCCCCCCCCCCACACACACACACACACACACACACACACACACACACACACACACAAACACGCACACATCACCTCAGGAACCTTCAGGAAGCCTGAGAGGGACAAACAGGAGTGGGACTCCGGGTCACTTTTAATCAGTAGTGGGCGGTCACGGACGCAGGGAGTGCAGGGAGGGACGGAGCCATGTGATATTGAATGGCTGGAGAACACACTGGGAACCTTATCTCCCACAGCCTCTTTATGACACTCCGACACTTCTTCTTCTACCGTCTTTACTCCCGTCTGCCGTCGTAACACACGGGAGCTCTCAGCTCTTTAGCCAACAAAGAATATGAAACTTTATCGGCTCAAAGTGTCAGCCCGTCAGCCTGGCTTTGGAATGGAATTAGAGGTTTGAACCATTTGATATCGCCCGTGAATCTGTATTGGCGAGAACACGGGACAGTTTTGAAACTTTGCCATCATTTTCTCTTCTCTCTGAACCCACACCCTCACAACCTGTTTGTGAGTGTTTAAAAGCACATTTGACTCTTTTAAACCGAGAAGGCTTGTCTTTAAGATGACACCCTGACAGACACACAGGTTCTGACTCAGCTGCTGGCTTTACTTCAGAATGAGGGATTGTTTTATGGTGTCGTTGGTGTTAACTCATGATAGTTATGAGGTGTCACCGCTACCTTATTAACACACGATGCTAACAATAAGCATTCACTCCCATTGCACATCAGAAAAGAAATTATTATAATAATCGACATAAAAAATTGTATAACAACTAGAACTGACAACAGGGTCTAGAAACAGTTGCGTGAGACCTGGTGTTCATAACATGAGCTTTAATCTGATGAAGGCTTGAACAGCAAATCAAGCTGTGTATGAGCATTTACAAAGCCGTTGTGTTCAAATTGAAAATGTATTTTCAACATTACATCACTTTTTCTTCATACAATTCTTCGCACCATGTCACATTGCACAATTTATACAGGTATATTTTGTATATTTCTTTGCTTACATGGACTTGAATATCATTTTATGATATCCATTTATGGCTCCTGTGAAGTAGGCTGCTTTCCAGATCGTATCAATCATGGACAGCGATTGGGGAGAATTTGAGACGAATGTGGGCATGGTTGCGATTCGATGTCAGGACCCGGGCTACTTGTAAAGTCTCAAATATGAGCAGTTGAATCAAAGGTCAACCCTGGCTTTTATTAGCTGCCACTCACCACCTTTAACTGTATATTACATATAATATATCCTGTATATATACGTTTGTTTAATCCATTGAGAATAACACATGGCTTCTATATAAATGGATAACTCTTTACTGGAAAAATGGCTGCATTCCCAGTTGTAATCAGAGTTGTAAGGTAAGATAAACTGACACATTGATCTGTGTCCAGGTATTCATTAATATGTCATTTATATCTTGAGGTTCAGGTTTTGCATAGGTTCTGACATTTTCTGGCAACTTCACCTCAGCGTTGTTTTTCATCATACACTGTGCCTCCTTACATTTATGGCAGTGTATGAGCATTTTGTTTTTTGTGCTTTTTAATTGTTTTTCTTATATTGGGTAATAGTCAATATCGCTGCTCTAAGCAGCACACAGATATGTGTCTGGGAGACTGGAGACTGTAAAAGCTTAAATGAGAGTGAGAGGGGATGGGTATGTCAACCCATCCTCCCTGATACCTTGTGAGAAATGAGCAGAGACGGGGATGGCTAGTGGGTAATGAATTAATCAGACACAGCTCATTGGTCAATGAACCAGAGTCCATTAGTTGGAACAGCCTCTCCCTTCCCACCTCTCCCAGCATAGCTGTGGGGGAGAACGGGATAGGATAGGCAGAGCATATTTATTTAGTTTGGGGTCATGGGTCGTTGTCTTCTAATTATGAGGCCGTTTTTTTGGTTTTAATCTATTGCCTTACAGTTTTTTTAATTAGAAGGGGAATGTACATTGACAAAGGGATATAGAGAGATGAGCACATGGTATGCTTTTGAGTGGAAGTTTTACATCTAGCGTAACCAAGTAGCCTTTTTGCCGTTTAAGTGTGTATTTCAAACACACCTTTCAGCAGAGTATGGAACAAATACAGCAGCAACATGAGGTATAATCCAACATCTTTCAAGGGGATCTGCCACATTACGACAATTATTTAGAGTAATAGTTGTATCTAATTTGCATAGGTTGCTTTTTTACCTTGATGAGTCCATGTACTGCAAAAAGTATTTGCA